>CM021108.1:394256018-394665519 GCA_007115665.2 Sequoiadendron giganteum | reverse complement strand
GTGGCACCAAACATAGATGAAGAGGCATAAATGTTTGACGAAGGGTTTGAAGTTGATAGAATGTTGAATGAGGGTCTAAATGATGATTGGGCCAAGTCAATGGATGATGCTTTAAAGCTTGTGTATGCTAATTTCAAGCTAAGTCATTTGAAAACAATCCTTCAAATTCTTAACTTGCAAGTGGTGCATGGTTGGAAAAATGAGAGTGTAGATCAATTATTGACATTATTAAGTTCATTGTTACTAGTTGATTCCACATTTCCAATAAAACAAAGTCAATGTAAAAATAAAATCATTAAGCTCAGCTTGGGGTATGAAAACACCCACAAATGTGTGAATGGTTGTGTATTATTTCACAAAAATCTTGCAAATGAGAGTGAATGTCTGAAATTTCATGAAGCAAGGTATAAACAAGGGTTGAAATTAGTTGTGGTTCCTAGAAAGGTTCTTCGCCACTTTTTGATAATCCCATGATTACTTTGAATGTATAGGTGTAGAGACATAGTTGAACTTATGCAATGGCATCCCCAAAATAAGAGCACTGATGGAAAACACTAACATGTGCTTGATTCTAAGACATGGATGAAATTTGATAATAGATGGCTTGATTTTTCTCAAGATTCTCATAATATAAGGTTGGGTTTCACTCTAGATGGGGTGAACCTATTCTCAGATCAAAGTACTAAATGGTCAACTTGGCCAGTGTTTCTAATAAATTATAACTTTCCTCCATGTTTAGCAACTGAACCATTTTTCTTAATGTTATCATTGATTATATTGAGAAAGGAAAGTATGACTTCAGATGCAATAGATGCTTATCTAGAGCCATTATATGATGAGCTAATGGAATTGTGGAAAGGAATTGAAGCAATTCAATCTTTAAGGGATGGTCATTCAATCAAATTCACTTTAAGAGCTTCCTTATTGTTTACGATTCATGATCTTCCTACATATGGCACATTGTCTGGTCTCTCTGTTCATGGATGCCATGGATGTCTCGCTTGCAACTTTAAGGATTTTGTGAGGCACTCAAGAAGTTTGCGTAAGTGTATTTATTGTGGACATCGAGTTTACCTTTAAAAGGATCATCCATATCATTGATAAAAAACACGTTTCAATGGTCAAGAAGAGAATCGTGAAGTGCCATTGCTAATAACAAGTGATTACATTGTAGAGAATGGACAAAAAAGAATATCATTTAGTGAAAATAATGGGATTGTTGGTATTATATATGATCCATGTAATGAAAACGGTATAAAATGGTTGTGCATTGTCATAATTTAAGGATATAGCCATTAGGCATACTATTGACTTTATGAATCTGAGAAAAATATAGCTTATGCTATTATAGAAACTTTTTTTGGTGATTTTGATACTATTTCATCACGTGAAGACTTTTGAGAAATAAAGATTCATCGAAATCTTTGGGTTGAAAAATATGATAATGAAAAATATAGAAAACCTAGTGCTCCTTATGCCCGAACAAAGGAACAACGTGCAAAATTCTTACAGCATGTCTCAGACTCGCTTTCCCACTAGATATGTAAGTAGCAGCATCAAAATCCAAACTGACATTAATAGCTTAAGAGGCCTCAAGACCCATGATGATCATGTCATAATCGAGCATATTTTACCTATTCTGGTAAATATATTAAGTTTGGAAAAGGGGCCAAGATTGGAAATTATAAGGTTGGGCCTAATATAAAAGAGAATGAGTTTACATGTATTAGATCCTTCGAACTTTGATAGTTTGAGGGAGGAGGTTGTTGAAGTCCTTTGTCTATTGGAAAGATAATTTCCACCAGAAATATATAACATTTCTATGCAACTTTTAATACATCAAGAATATGAACTAGAGCATTGTGGCCCAGTAAGAATGAGATGGATGTATCCTATAGAACGATATATGAAGGTTTTAAAAAAATTGTCCATACTAGGGAAAAACTAGAAGGTAGCATGTCTGAGGGATATTCAATGCAAGAGGCCATGGGATTTTGCACAAAATATATGAAGGATTTTAAAAATGTCATTCGACGTGTATGGGATGATGATGAAGATGAGAGAGTTTCAGGTGAAGTATTAGAAGGAAATGGATGTCACTTCAAGCTATCATATCAAGAAAGAAGTGCAATAAATGCCTTTATTCTTCAAAACACATCTTCATTCAATAAGTGGCACAAGTAGAAAAAAATTACACAGTAATTTATTTACTCAATTGCATTTACACATTTATATTATTAATCTTACTATTTGTACGTCATTATTCTATGTAGAAAATATGAAGAAGAGAATCAAACTTGGATACAACATTGACCTGAAAAGCGCAAACGTCATGATTTGATTAGAGGCGATTCTTTTCCAAAATTTGAAGAATGGATTGCTAATGTAATGAGTGATGCAATAGAAGAAGGTCAAGATATAAGAACAAAGGAAAGTTAGCTTTCACAACCTCCACATTTATGGGATATTCATTTTAGTAGAATGTGGGCCTATGGTAGTCATTTAAGAGTGGAAGAAAAAGACAAATTGTGATTATGTTGTTACTGCTAAATTTATTCATGAAATTGAGAGGAAATTTTATGTTGGATTCATCCAAGAAATTATTCAAGTGGGTTTTGGTGAAAATAGTCCTATTTTATTAAAATATAAGTGGATTCGACCATCTGCAATACAATTTGATGAGTATAGATTTGTACGTGCAAATACATGATTTTTTTTATCAGAGATAGATGAGCCATATGTTTCCCCTCTTCAAATTAACCAATAATTTCTAATTGATGATGTAAGAAGCCCAGGTTGGTCATATGTCATTCAAATAGAGTCTCATTCGAAATGAAAATTCATGGAAGTTGTTGATGTAATGCCTGATGGGAAATATGTTAATTTACAAGAAACATTCGAAGAAGTGGATGAAGACAATGAGGGACTGTTTGAAGAAGAGATTTTGATTACCAATGAAGAAATTGGGAGAGAGAATGTATTGCATGTCACAAATGAGGATGAGGAAAAAAATCAAGTAGATGCAGACATGAGTGATCGAGATTCTAATCTTGCTGGCAATGCAAATGATTATTGATGAGCCCCATTTTATGACCTTTTATTTAAGACTTTTATGTTGTTTTAAGATTGTTTTATGTTTTAAGGACATGGAACTTCAGACTAATACCTCTTTCAAATCTTTAATGTTGAAAAAAATTTCTATATGAATGCAATATGAATATGTTTTCATATAAAAATGAGGATGCAATATGAATATGTTTTCATATATGAATGCAATATGAATATATTTTCATATATAAATGTTGTATGCAATATGAATATGTTTTCATATATAAACGAGGATGCAATATGAATATGTATACCATCATTGCTTTACTTTGACAATGATCTTTTCTTGAAAGCTCCTTTGGATCATTGCTTCCACTGTCATGACAGGATGTTATAACAGTCCTTGACCACTATAATTTGACTCACTGCTATGACTATTATAATGCTTGTACTATTTTTATGCATTTATATTACAAAAAAACCTTCACTCATTAAGTATGTGATCAAAGGTAGGGGTTGTTCAAAGTTCTCAATCTATTAGGGCACTAGTTTTGTTCTCCATCACTTAGACACCCTTGAGATAATACTTGGGTTTTGTGGCTTGGACCTTCTTTAGATTTTGGACCAACATCTCAGGCTATTGTTCACATACATGTTTAGGCAGTGAAATCAAAAAAAAAGACCTTTGGAGACCAACTTCAATTTCATACGCTCATCCTTTGTATTTAGGACTGCTCTCATTGATTGGTCAAAATCTCTTTGTTTCTTCTACTATCATTACACATCGCTATTTTTTACTGTCTCTCAATGTCATTATTCGTTGTCTTGACAATGTTATATATCCTTGTGGTCATGATCATGATTATTACTATTGCAACTCATTATTTCACATACATTTATCCATCATTATGTATACACCATCAAAGTCATTGCTTTTACATTACTGTCTTTTGCATTCACTTTCTTCTTGGCACTATTTACTACTTTTATATATGTTCTTTATCACTGTCATTGTTCTAGAATCCTTTATAAAATCCATCATTGAAGCATTGTTTCTATGTTTTCTTTTACACTTTTTTACTAAAATAGCATTGTCTTCCCTACATATGGCATTATCTTTAGCCCTATTTTGTAATATTATTGTATAAAATTGCCTTGTGAACTGCTTTGGCATTGACTGTTCACTGCCATGAAAGTATTTCTCATTGTTGTATTCATTTCTTGGATCTTTCACCCATTGTGATACTCATTTCCTCACTGATATGGTCTTGTGTTCTCTATTCCTTCACTGTTTATAGTAGCACTATATAATCCTTGATGATTGATCACTATTTTTGTCAATGCTCAAGGCATCAATACAGTGATTCCCCATTGCAATAGAAACATTTACTCATTGTATCCCCACTATTTTGGCATTACATGTTGCTCACATCATTTGTTGTCTTCACATTATTTTTAACAATGATATCATTGTTATCGATATTTGTGCTTTTGACTTTATGCACTAGAAATCACTGTCTCATATGTATCTTTATATACTATAAGGTCATTTCTTTTTTTTGCTTTGATCAAATGTTCTTCACTATTTTGCATATATCTTGAAGTTCACTACTATTTGACTACTTATTCCTCCTTGATTTTGTTGTTGTTACTTATAATCATTCTTTCAAATATCTTCTTCTAATACCCCTATTTTAAGCATCATAACATTGTTCATTTCGGGGTTATTTTTGTTGACTTCATGCGCATTAGAAAAATTGTCTTCGGATAAGCATTCATGGATCACTATCAAAATACATTGGCTTGATACATCTCCATTGTATCACTTTGATCTGATGTAACAGTGTATATTTTGATAATGTTTGCTATGTGTTATAAAAGCACTATCATTAATGTTGTTCATACCACTACCATTATAGTGAACTCATCTCCAGTTTATACCATTGATTCATAATTCACTTAGTGTCTTAAAACATGATACTTTCTACTATCTCCCTTTTGATTTGACACAACAGTGAAATTCTCTAATCACAATGTATTGGTTTTGATCTAAATGACAATAACAATATCTCTATTTTTGTGCAACCATTGATCCTTGAAGGTTTGTATATACCTCTCTAAAAAGGGAAAATAGTGAACGAGGTTCTATAGAAAATTCATGCTTCTTCAAATAGAGAGTGGATATTTCATGAAACAATGAACATCCCGTTTATGAAAATGAATCTCTTATTTATCAAAATAGTGAATGCCACATATGATAACAGTGAAAAGATGTAGCTAATGGAAGAATAACCATTCTTATGAAGGAAATATTGAAGGAAAACATTCATTCTTCTATGGTTCATAGGTTTCATGTAACCTTACCTCTTTTAAAAACCTTTTTCTATTCATCAAAACATGGTGTTCCTTGCTTGTAACTCATTGTCCACTCTAACATATCTATTAATTTTCATGAAATCTACCCCTTCATGAATGTAAGTGGATGTTATGAACAAATTATTACATAACAAAACAACACAAGTAAGAATCACCAAATACCATAGACATTTCTTAGTGATGCTGCTATCATCTAAGCAAAGCATTGGTTTAATTGTACAAAATGGTTTCCATGCTAAAAGTTCATGTCTAGTTAAAATTTGGTAATATAGATTTTTTATTGAACTATTAATGAAAACATTATTGCTAAAGATTTGATGGATTGATTCAAATACATTGCTAATTTTTTTATGCAATTGGTATTTTGCAGGGCACCATTATTTAATATCCATTGACTGAAATACCCACAACATCTAATGAATATTGTTGTTTGCAGTGCTTTATACTTCCTACATGTTTTAATGATTGTTCATTAAAATTGAGACCTCATAAACTTGTATTTATGCAATTTCTGTTACGGTTAATTATCTTTGTATCAAGTTGCTAATTTATACATTATTGTTTTTTTGGACATCAAGAAATGAGGAAAAATAATTTAAGGCACAAATTAGATGATAGTGATCGTAATGTTGAAGTTCCAGTGATAGATGATTATGAGCGCTTTCGTGAAGAACGTGTGGCCAAGAATAATGAATATTTATCGTGTCTTGGTTTGACAAACAAGCAAGTTGTAAATCCACTAATTAGTATATTATTTGTTTAATACTATTTAATGAAATTTTATAGGCAAGAGCTTTATGTATATAAGACATGATATGATATTTTATTTTATTTTACAAACAAGAAAAAGAGTGCAGAGAAAATGTAGAGAAAAAAACAAAAAGAAAGTAAAGATATAGAGTTGCCAGCTCATAGAAGCCAATGCTTAAAGGATGTGTTTGAGGTGAAATATACAGAGACTAGTACTAATCTACCTACTCATGCCACACCTGATGTGGCCAAGGAGCATGGAGTTCTAGTTAATTAAATTCATGAAGAGAGTCCACTTGCATCTGATGTGCCTTAGAGTGCACCTGTTGCATCTACAATTTTTGATGGAATTAGTGGATCAACCAGAAATATTGGTAGTGGTTCAATAGAAGATGTGCCTGCTTTTGTTAAAAGACAAAGATTGAGTCAAGATTTATATAGATCTACAAAGAGGAATTCAAAATAAAGAATATTAGAAGGGAAGAATCCATTCTTTGTTGAGGTATCAAGAGATGGTGAACCCATTGGAAAATTTTTTGCAAGGTGGGCCTCTGAGTTGGGCGTAAGATGTAGGGCCCATTTGGATATTTGCAAATCATATTTTGTAGAGCAAGATCCATGAAATGTGGAATATGTTATATAAAAAATGGAAAATTCCTTTGACACTATTGGTGGACAAATCTTTAGAAAATATTACAAGCACAAGATGAGACTTTTGATGAACAATTTTAGATATAATTGTAGAAAAACAATCATGGAGGGAAAATAGAGGTTAGGCTCCACTCTATCTCCCAAATAGTGGGAGGTATTGAAAGAAAGTATGTGTTCCAAAGAATATTTGACAAAGAGTAACAAAGGCAAGAGAGCAAGAGATAATGTGAGGGTTGAATATACATTTGGCCGAGGTGGGTTGTAGGGAAAAATGGACAAATTTGGAGTAAGTGTTTGAATTTTTGGTTCAATTTACATTGTGTTATTTATTTCAATTTTTTATTGAACTGACTATATGTTGAAATTGAAATTATATTTTAGGTGGAAAACAATAATAGAGAAGCAGGTGTAGAAGATATTGTCAATTATATGGCAACACTAGATCGTACTAAATCTAAGAGTAGTATGAAGTGAAAATCTAGTTTGCCAACAGAGATTTCACAACCATCTATTGAACGCCCAATAAGAGCCTCTCCAAATCATGTCAACTCAAATGAAGAGTACCAACATATAATGAGTTTCTTACATGGTCTCACTGAGAAAGTTTCACAGCTGGCTGCCTCTATTAAGCCTATAGTTTTTGCATGGAATGACTATAATTCCATGGATTCAGATCAAGTAAGAGGCTATCCCTCAATATTTTGATTCTCAACTATATAATCTTTATATTGTATTCTAAAGATGTATGCAACTATCATAAATTTTTTCCATAACATTCCTTTATAAAATTACTCTCGTGATCTCCAGGAAAAATTATTATGATCATACATTGAATAGTGAATCTATGAAATTTTTCCTTTTGTTTCATTGAAATCCATTTTGACTATCCTAAATGTTGTGACTGTGAGTTTTATGACAAAATAACTATTAGATCAATGAATGATCTACTCTGTCTTTTCATTGTTCTTCTAACTCATGACTCTCTTTAAACATATTTGGTGATCTTTGTTATAACAACATCATTAAATCATCGTTCAAAGACATTCATCCTTAACACTTGTCATTATCACCTCTTTGTAGAAGAATTTTTCAACCCTCTATTTTAATGTTGCACACTTGACAATTGCTTTGCATATTTCTAATCACTATCAATTCATATTTCCAATTCATATGGTCAAAGCTATTCATTGGATCAAATAGTTTATCAAAACACCAAAAAATATCTCTTGGAAGTGAACTTTGGTGTACAAAAAGAAATTAAAATAACTAATAATCATAAGGTATAACATCCTTTTAGTTTTCAGTGTCTTTCTTATCTGTGAGTTCCCTTATCAAAATTCATTATTATTTTAGAGATAAAATATAAGTTGGTAATGCTTGGAGTAGAATGTGGTCTGAAGTTGGTTGAGGGAGATAGCCCTTAGGCATTTGGTGATAGGAAATGGGCCTATTTGGGTGATAGGAAATGGGACATAAAGTCCCATGTAGTTATACAAATGATTGAATGTCAACCTTCTACATAAAAATTTGATTAAAAGCTGCTTCAATGAACACTACGTCATGAGGCCTACCACCAGTTAAAATGCCTTAAAATAATTACTTTCTTTTTCTCATAGCCTTGCAGTCCCTTTGTGTATTTGTAGCTCTAGAAAGTTCCAGATAGTTCATCAGAGAAAAGGTCACAAGCAAGAATGTCAGACACCGGATAGCAGCACTAAATCTGATTTTCCAATTTTGTTCAAGATGGAGGAAGTTAAATATTTTGATGTGAATATACAAGAGGCAAGAAGCTTTAGTTCTGAATCCCAAATGTTGGGTTCTCTTTTTTTCATGATTCAAAAACTTAAAACTCATTGAACATCATTGAAAATCACAACTGATTAAATCAGGATTGTTTGGGGAAAAAATTGTTTCGGTCGAATATTTTTTAAAATCGGGATTTTTAGGATTTTTTGAGGATTTATGCTTCTATGGATGAAACAATACATAGTCACGCAAATAGTTAATTACATCCAAAGATGGAATTTTCCTCTGTATCCTTTACATAAAATGTGACATTAAAGACACTACACAATGTGATGCATGTAACAACAACATGACAACTATGTGTGAAAGTGGTGGAAGGTGGGTATATTCACACAAGCAATAAATAAAGGTAAAAAACTAACCAAAACCAATACGATCACCATCCACTATACACATATGTGAAGAGATAGAATGACTGAAAGTTTAAAGTGCAAAAGGAAAAAGTTGTATCTTAGAATTTTTGGTCATAAGGCCATTGAAATAAAAGTTAATAACTCCCATTTGAAGGCCTATTACTATCAAACAATAGAAAATTAACCAAAGATCTAATACAAGGAGGATGAGATGGTGAAATTGAACTCATTCAAGTCATCAAAAATCATGAAAAGTTGCAGTTTACACTGTTATAGCCTTGGTAAGGACTAGAAGCTTAGAAATTGTAAGGAAAAGCTAGAGTCTTTTACCAGTAAACTTGATGTCTGAAATGTATGGAATCTATTTTTGAATCATTTGGTTGAGATCAAAATTGAGTAGTTTGATGAGAATTTGGTGGCTATTGTTGGTGGAGGGTATGTCAATCTTCCCATCTAGGAGAATTTTTTTTTAGTGCATGTGATGGAGGATGAGGATAACAATGAGGAAGGAGACTGAGGATAACAAGAAGGAAGGAGGAAGAGTATATATCAATCAGGAGGAACAATATCCCAACAATTATGGGTTGGGCCTTGGTATTGGAGATGATCCTCCTATGGAGAATGGTCAGAATTTGATCATCGATAGTTTGAGCAAATGAAAATTGCTTTGCCATTTGCTTGAAAGATATTTTCTCATGCATGAAGCATATGGGAAACACTACAATGTGAGCATGTGGAATACAATAGATTTAATTGTTTGAGTTGCCTCTTTTGATGTTTGTTCTACATAAAGGAATGCGATAAAGTGTAAAAACATGAAGTCTTGGGTGTTGGATCTTGAAACTTCAATATTTTATGTTCATATGTGGTGGTAAGTGATAGGATAGGGATTTTAGTGTTGCAGAAGCACATTGCAGGTTTGGAGTAGTAGTTTTGCATTGTTGTCAAGACTCCTTATTGTCCTAAGGAGACACTAAAGCATCTGTAGCTCACTATTGATAATGGAATAGGGAGTAATTTTCTCTCTAGAGCTAGGGTTTTCACCCAACCAGGGTTTCTCTAGGTTAAGATGTTGCAATCATAGTGTTGTGATCTTTTACATGTTTTTTTATCTTTGTTTTGTGGTTTTTAGTAACTTTTAATGCTAAAGAATATATGTGATTGTTATTACATTCATTTTGGAGGGACTTAATGGTGTATGAGGGTCGGTAAAAGAGATAACAATGAGATATCCATTGTTAGTGAGCTCTACAAGAATATCTCCTAAGATTTTATGAATCAACTAAGATTGAGTTTGAAGGTTGGTTGAGGAATTTTTAATGACCTGTTACCATATTCATATCATATTCTTCTACATTCTTTTATTTTATATGAAAGCTCCATATGTAAGGTATGGTTGTTTAGTAATTTAATATGCTAGCAAGGTATTTCTTAGGTGAGCCTCATTAATAGATTTCAGAATCATATATTTACGCTAAGAATGTCAAATGTTATCTTCCTTTTTCTGAGAAAGTAAGGTCTATAGTTAGGATAGTCTTGAAATGTGCTCGTTAATGTGTGGATAAAATTGATTCCTTCTTGTGTGAAGGATGTGGCCTATGTAATTTTGAAAGTCGATGTTCTAATGGTTGTGCACTTTTTCTAATCTTGTATTTTGATTATCCTCATTTGTAATATTGGGTCCTTCATCATTGTTATAAGGGGAAGAATGTTGGAAGTCTTTGAACTAGTGGTGTATGATCCATAGATTTTGATAACTTCAATTTTTGAGAAATGAAGTTCTTTTGTCATATTATTTAAAATATTTCATTTATTGTTTTTGCAATATCCAAAGTGTTCAGATGAGTTTAGTGTCGCTAAAGACTATTTTTTTCTTATTATAGGATACTATTATGAGTGACTTCTTGTTTATTGTCTTATTTTCAAAATCTCATCCTACTTTCTGTGCATGTTTCTTTTTAGTTTCAATGGATTTCTTTAGGCAAATAGAACATTCTAATTAAATTCAACTATTTGTAAATGTTGTGTTGAACTATCTTTTTCTGTCATCAAGTTCTACTTTGTTACTTAGAAAAGTTCCCTTTTAATTGTAAAATTATGTGTTGAAATAGATTGTGACTTGTCATTTTTCTTATCAGCCTTCAAGATTAATCAAGCTATTACCATAGAAGTTTTAATTGTTTCTCTGGGCATTTCTTACCATATATTTAGTTTCTTTATCTATTTTCAACAAAATGTTCCTAAATACGTCTTGTTTATTTTTTATCTACATTTTGAGGAAGTAACAGGTTTATAAAAATACCATCACTTTTTCCTTTCCTAGAATTTATTTGATGGTCTGTTCATTTGAGATGTCGAGGATACATAGAGTGAAATTTTATAAGTTACATAGGACATATGCTTTTGGCATGCCAATTACAGATGTGTAGTATTTTTAATGCCACCGTTTTTGTACATCCCAATGACTTTGCTTACTGTCACTCAGTTGTAAGTATGTTAGGGCTGTTGTTATCAGGCTATCATGGTTGTTGCTCTTTCCACTTGTTATCAACCTCAAAAGGAGGCATACATTTAAATTATCATAGCATAGATACTTGACAAAGGATTAGAAGAAATTGACATCATTTATTTCATCTTTTCAATGACTTGTCATGAGAAATTCCATTTTTCCCGCCTTGCTAGATTTGAGGTGTGATAGAAATACTATTAATTGTCTTACTCTTATTGTTGTTTTTTCTTTGCTGAGCTCTTCATAATTGTCTTACTTTTTATGTTTTTATAGTTGCTTCTTACTATCAAGGGGGTGTATGATTGTGGCCCAATGATGGTGACCTATATCATGCTACCCTTTGCCTTGTATAACTTAGGATATTCATGAAATATGATTGTATACTATGACTTTTATGCTTGGAAAGGCTCTGTTGACTATTTTTTAAATGAATTACTCCTCATCTAGATATATTTTTTTTCTTGATGGTTAAACTACATGCAGAGAAATTTTATCAAAGTAACACGAAAACAAAAATGCATTGATGTCAATAGAGCTTTCGATTTTGATAGTAATTAGGATGAACTAGTGGACAAGAATGTGTAGCATAATCATAGTTGTGTTGAAGTTGAGGTAATATAATAGTTTTTGTGGACAAAAATTTATAGCTTTTGCATTCTTTACTTGACTTATATTAACTTTTCATGATGATTAAACCACATGTAGAGCAATTATATGAAAGCATAATGAAAAAGAAAATACCTTGTCAATAGAGCTCTTGATAAAGCTACACAACTTTAGGACAATGTTGACAATGATTATACTGAATTCGAGGAGTATGTGCATGATATTTATAGTACTAGTGGTGTTGAGCTTGAGGTGATTGCTATGAAACGTTACTTTTCCTTGATTTTGAAACCCTTCATGTAATAATGACTATTATGATCCCAAACAATGAACAAGCTTATAGAATAGTGAATAGACAACTAAAATATTGAATATAACTTGTAGAACAATCATTGTACCTACTTTGTCACTTTTCAGTGGGGATTGTTGGCACTTCAATACTTTATGATGCTTGACTGTGTTTTAGGGCATTGTAATTGACCTTGTCAACATCTTGAACTTAGGGTGTTGCTTCTTTCATTAGATGATATTTGTTGTTCTTTCCTTCATGAATCTGTTGTTAACTCTTCATTATGGTTGTTGTTATTAAAAAAAGTTTCTTTTGATATTCTTTCCGCTTTCTCTTAATTTCTTCTTGCTGTTTAGTAATGATATTTTCTACCCAATCCATTAAACTCATTGTTACAGTGATAAAAATTTCTTCCCTTGCACTAAACTCACTTCTACAACCATGGAAATTGCTACTAAAATACTTGGGATTGACCCAGTTGTTCATGTTCATCAATTTTCTCTTAGAACTATGTTTGACCCTTTCATTGATTAACTCTCTTCCCTTAGTATCTAATTCCCATGTCTAGGACACACACACATAAGAAAACACAGACCCCACCCCAAATACATATGCACAACCACAAACATCTACAAGCACACATGTGAACTTATACAGATACACATGTGACCTTAGATGCACACACATCTCCAAACACATGCACACTAATGCACACACCCTCACACGTGCACACACATACACAAATGTATTCCAACATTCTTGTTATATATCTACTCGTCCTATAACTGGAATGTAATTTGTTTCATACTTTCTTATCCACCAACCTAATTGATACAACCAGTATTAGAGATAGCTAAAAATGAGCATTGTGTGATTGATGAGACTCATAAGAAACTATGAAAGAATAAGGATCACAAAGCAAGAGATTTAGGCCTAGCAATGAGGTTCTACTACATAGAATAATGAAAGAGACTATAACATCAAAGCCTTGAAGAAAAAACTAAAAGTGCAAAAAAAAAAATAGGATTGAAATCTCTAAGTATGAAGGCAAGGCCATTTAAACTAGTGAGAAAGGTCTAGGACAAAATTTTCGTTAGATATTGTAATGTCCCTTTCCTCAAATTTTTGATGAAAAAAAGTTTGCAGTATAACAACTTTCACCAATTTGTATCCAAACATAAACAATTAATCATACATCACAACACTTATAATTAACCAAATAATCACATAGATTTACACATAATGAATCAAACTCCAACAACAATAGATGTTAACTATTATCAAATTGCTACAACCATAGGACTATTATTCCAGTCATTAAATCAACAATAAACAACACTTACAAATCTGTAACAATTAATGGACTCACAACAAGACTGAACTGTACTGTAAACCTGAAGCTCCAATGTGCTCCCTAAGTGAAAATTTCCTCAAGATCAAAGTGTTTCTGGCCTCTGATTCTAGCAATCAATGGGTTAAAATTCATCTAATTATATGTTGGTCCACTTTCTTTTCCAGAACAAGGTGTTAGAAGTCATCTAATTATATGTACATTATTTACAACATCTAAATTTTATTCTATGGACTAAAATTTACCCACAAAAAAGGCACATAACTGGAATGAGCCTATGGCACAATGATAACATATAAATAAGCCCTAATCACCTAGGGAACATAAGCTGATAATTGCTACATTTTTCCTACCCATGGTCAGTTCACATATACTTCTTCGCTAATATAGTGTTATTTCCTCAAGCAAATGTGTATGACACCGATTGGCATGAGCTTGGGTGGAGCAAGATGGTAAGCCTTAAAACATATACT
Source organism: Sequoiadendron giganteum (assembly GCA_007115665.2). Lineage (NCBI taxonomy): Eukaryota > Viridiplantae > Streptophyta > Pinopsida > Cupressales > Cupressaceae > Sequoiadendron > Sequoiadendron giganteum. The sequence goes on along the minus strand of CM021108.1, from coordinate 394,651,307 downwards.
TACTGTAGTCAATACATGGAATTTCTCAAAGCAAAGACAAATAATTTATTCTCTAGCACTAAAGACATTAAACACATGAATATTTGACCCTTTTATAGATTTGTGTCTCCTTCTCCCACATTTGATAACTTAAAGCGATTCAAAAAATAAGCTACAAAATTCCTCATACCAGAGAAGTGTGACCATTACAAATTGTTAAACCAATTAGCACAAATTAAACATAGCCCTTCTTTCATAATAAAGACAATGTTTTACATGAAACCCTGCCTTCACTTCCCTTTTTCTTTGATTCTTCAATCATATCTTTGTTTTGAATGTTCTTTTCATTGATACCTTCTCCATGCTCTTGCATGCTGGAAATCACTTCTTTGTTCTATTTCCAAGACAACATTTTAAAACCTTTGGTTACTATTGTTGCATACTCTTTATTATTTCAATTTCTCAGAGCACTGTCATGTCTTCTTGTCAATGGTCTTTTATTATGACAACCTCTAAATCCTTTTATTGTTACAAAATTGTATCCCTCTTAATAGATCTACAACCTTTGGTGATTTGGGATGGAAAACAATTCTAGAAGACATGATGGTTGTTTCTTGTTGTATTTGAACTTTTCCTTACATTCCTTGGTGCCATGCTTATCATTGTGTTTTTAAATTCATGGCATTCCACTACTACTTGTTCATTGGACATCATTCCTTACTTATTTTTGCATACTCTTACACTATTTTCTAACAATGAAAGGCTATTTCTCTATTATTTATGCGACCTCTACATCCAACCTTATTTGTTACTCCTTTACTGCTGCTATGAAAGCCACAAAGAAAGACTGCATTGTTTCCTCAATGACTGCTCTTAATGGCTATCACATGTTGCCTGATACATTTTGTTCTTTGTTCTTCTTTTATATGTCATCATTGATAGGGTTATGTTGACCGCATGGGGTTATGTTTTAGAGCTTTAATTCCACTATTTTTATACATCCCAATGTATTTAACCTTCACCTTGCAGCAATAGTAGTAGTGATCTCATTTGCATTCTTTGTTTTTGTGCATTAGCTACCTTTTTTTATGTGTAACAGTGCTGTCATAACCTTATGTGCTTGGTATGATTGCATGGTAATGCAATGTTTATATTTGTGGCCTTTGTATATGATTAGCATGAAGCTAATAGTAACATTGTAAGCACTACTATGAGTGTTGGGTTTTTAGTAAATTAGATTGATGAATGGTTCTTGGAATCTATGCTTACTCTAATCCCTCTCCCCCATTCTCTTTCTGGTTGAATTTATACCCTACGGATGATAATAATCATCTAGACTACCAGGCCTCTTAATCAACAAAAATGTGAGACTGCTAAGGTAATTTTCAGGGTAAAACATTCATAAGGTATCATTTCAATTATTTTAACACACACATGCAAGTACTATTTAAGTAATGGTTGTTTTATTATGCAAATAAGGGTAATCATTACCTATATAATATAATGTGTTATTTATTTTTCTTTTTGTATAAATGTATTGATAAACTCAAAGAAGGGGATAAGGTTAGGGTGTTGGATCCGTTTGATGGTGATGCTATGGGAATTGGGTGGATTCACTCCCTATCTATTGTACATGGAGTCAACTTGAAAGGAATTGGAGATGCAAATTTAAATATTTCAAAGGTCACAAGTAACATACCCCTTGTTTATAAAGATAAAATAGATGGAGTTGTTCATCTGAAAGAGAAAAGAGGGAACCATCACACGGTGGCCACTAAAATACTTGTAAAAAACGACATAGTTGAACATGTTTATCATGTACTAGTTGTTAGACATCTTGGCTCATTGCTTTATGTAGTATTTTGAATGTGTTGTTCAGGGATCTTAATTATCATGGTGTATTTGAAAGAGTTGGAAACTCTTAGACAACTTTGACATCTTATACCTTGATATATATATATATATATATTTGCATTGATTTTTTTTATTGTAGATTACCTTTATTTATCATGATGTTGAATCAATCTTTTAATTCTAGCATGTTGTAGCTTGTTCGTATATGTAATATTTTTATTTTCTTTTATGTTTTAGTTCAGGTTTAATATTATGTTAGTTTTGCATTATAAAATGTATGGTATTTAATAAATTATTTATTTCATGACTATTTTTACTACCAATTAATGGAAATCATTAAATAAAAATGACTAAATTAATGACTAAATTAATGACTAAATATATGATTAAAATAATGACTAAATAAATGACTACCATGACTAAATAAATGGCCAGTTAACAATAATCAATGACTAAATTAATGACTAAATAAATGACCAGTTATCAATAATCAATGGCTAAACTAATGACTAAATCAATGACCAAATCAATGACTAAATCAATCACTAGATAAATGACTAAAATAGTTTAGTCATAAATTTGGTTGTGTTATAAATGATTGGCAATAAACTACTAATGGTCATGTGACTAGAATTAGTCATTTATATGCAATTTCAATTTTTAGTAGTTTATTTAGTCATATATTACTGTTTTTCTACTAGTGTGAGTAGTGTTGATGGTGAAAATGACACAAACAACGTTAAACAAAATATTTCTACTCTATTTCTCCTGAAAAAGAAAGACAACATATAGTAGCCTAACTCCCAAGGTCTTGGTAGTTGGTTCTCAACTGTCTGGTGTCACTCAATTGGTCCATGCAATTGTAATATTCAAGGGGCCTATGCTGGTAACAAGGAATACAAGCAATGAATGATTCATCAAACTGTTCTTGATAAAGAAAGGGGGTTTTAAATAAAAGAAAAAGATAGATCAGGGCGTACATCGGTAAACATGAATAAAAATTATCTAATATCCAGACATATATCTTCAACAACGAATGTTCTTCCAACAAATCAAGAAAACCATAGCATGATACAATTTACTAAATAGTCCATACTATTGCATGCATCTAAGGTGCTTAATTTAACATCACAATCACATATCATAAATACCCAAAAGATTTCAAAATAACAAAACTTCTCATTCGTTGCCAAGATCATAGATCAACAAACTTTCAATAATTCAATCCATAGATAATCTAATGAAATAATCCTTAAATCCGGCTTCTTTTAATGATTTTCATCACATAAGAAACACTCATGCTTCAACACAATCACTGGCATACAGATAGATTATAATTCATCAACCTTATCAAGTAAAACTCAATTCTAACACCATATTTGTGTAAAAAAACCTGTAATTGTATTCATCTGTAACTAAATCATAACAAAGTATCTTTGTAAAGCTATAAAAATTCTATCTCCTACTATCAGGTGGCCAATTCTATTCTCTATCATCCGACCCTTACAATATGATACCCCAAAGGTATTTATAGATGTACAAAAATCCGAAATCCTTTCTATCTTAAGTCGATCCACCTTTTTAGGAATTAAAGTCTTCTTGGAAACTCAGATCAATTTGATCTCTAGTTCCCATCATAATCATTTAGTTAAACTGGAGAAAAGAAGATAGAAGAGAAAAGAAAGCCATGCGCCTCTAAGACTGCCAGTCTTGCATGCGGAGAAGAGAAGAAAGCCATGCAGGCATGAGATTTTATCAATTATGCATGTGAATTTTGCACTGTAGTATACTCGTCATAACTAGAGAAGACTTGTTGAAGCATGTCCAATTCTAGCCCATCAACCCAACTGTCTTCAAACTTGATCCTTTCTAACTCCACAACAACAAAACCTCTCATGTCTTTTAGCTTCGTTAACTCCCTTTTAGCTACCCTTATCTCTTCTTTAATATCCATTAACTGATCTAACAGTAGATCCTCTCCATCATCTCCTTTTTGCATGACCTCTTTAAACCTGTCATCCCATTTCTCCTTTATTTGGCTCAAAGGTAGGCCCTCCTTTACTGGTATATTAACATTTACTATGATAGCAATAACTGCTTCGAACTCCTCAAGCTGTTCATTCAGATCCTTGACAAAATCTTGAACTTCAATTTTATGCTTGTATAAAAAGTCCGATCTAAACCGGAGTATGCTAGAAGTCTTTTCCAAGAAATCTTTGTTATCCTCTTCAAGTATTGATTATTCTAGAAGAGTGGACTTTGGCAATTTATTAACCTCTTTCAACTTCTGGATATATCCTTTGTACTCCTCCTCCTGTTCTCCCAATACTTTGACATACTGATTCATTTCTTCTATCAATTCTTCTGTCATCTTGTGAACCTCAAAACTATTGTCCAGCACCTCACTTATTTCTTGGTTTAGTTTATCAATCCATCTATCCAACATCTCTGCCTTACCCCTTACCTGCATCAAATCATCCACTTCTTTCTTACTAAGAAAAATTGGTGTCTCAATGGTGGCAACTTGTTGTGACCTCAGAGCAGAAACACTCTTCAAGAAAGTATGCAACTGATCCAATTGAGCCTTAACCTCATCCTTTCTCTGCTTATCTTTCATCATTCTTGATTTAGTGGATGATGCTACCACATCTATCAAGTTCATCTATTGATCTCTTGTGGGTCTCCCTGAGTTAACAGTGCCCAACTGATAATAAGTTAGCTGCATGTCCCTCACATCCTTGTCCACCATCGGTATTGCACATTCAATAACAATTTATCCTTCATCAGTGAGTCTAGTGGAATGTAGGATTTTGGCCTTTTTTCTTGGGCCTTTCTTTTTCAGTTTCCTTCATCATATCATCCCAATTGAGAGGCTGCGAAGGTGTCACTGATCTCTTTTGAAGATCCAATTTCAACCAAGTGGGACCACTTGGAGTAGTGGTCATTATAGTTGAAGAAGAAGCAGCAGTAGTAGAGGGATGTGGCATATTTACTTTAGCTTGAGAATCAGCCCCTTGTACCTCTTGTTGTTCTTTCTCCACATTTGTCTGTGCAAGCTTTTCAGCTTTCTCCCTATCCTTCTATTCCTATATCCTCTTGTCTTCTTCTTCCTTTTTCAACTTTTCTTCTAATATTTTCTTCTCAAGTTCTCGGTTTCTCTCTTCCTCCAATGCCTTAAGTCTATCTGCATCTTCCTTTTCCTTTTGCAGCTGCTTGGTCAGCTCCTCGACATCTTTCTCTTTTTGCACACATTTTGATTCCTCTTTCTTTTTATAGGCCTCTTCAACAAGCTTCAATTTGGCCACAAGAACTTCTCTTTCCCTTCGTTGCTTTGCCTTTTCTTCTTCTAGATCATGAATTTTCTGTATTAATTCCAGCTTATCATTCTCTTCTTTGATCTTGAGCTCTTGCTCCTTTTGCCTTTGCTGCTTCTACACTTCATATGCCCTTAGCTTCCATTTGTTGCTTCTGAAGTAAGGCATCAGCTTGTGCCTTAGCATCAATTTCCGTCTGCTTCTCTATTGCCTCTGCATGTGCTTGAGCATCCGAAGCCTTCTTTGCTTCCTCAAACAGTGCCCATTGATCTTCCTCCGTTAAAATAAGTTCAATTTCCTCCTCTAGAGGCATCTTTTCTTGTGCATCTTTCTCTGATAAGGTCTCATCAGAGTCCGTTCCAATATCATGGATCTCCACCTCTACTCCCTTTCACTTTATTAATTCAACAATATCATGAAGAGTCCCCTTAGGCATCTCTTCACCTTGCTACTTTGTAAGTGGGACTTGAGTAGATGACTCACCTATTGCCGGTGTTGAAGCCATGGGTCCTGTTTGGGCATTCTGTTCTTGTACTCCAGGTAAATCTTGAGCAGAGGCTTCAAGCTCAATCTCTTCAATGTCCAGAGGGAAGAACTCCAAAGGATCCTTGGGAGGAAAATTTATCTTGATTCTTTTATATCCTTTCCCCTTCTTAGGAGCTGGACCTCCAAGAGTTTTGGTTCTTAGAACAACCCATTGAATACTCCTATCCAAGACCAGTCACCCTATTTGCTTGATGTCTATGGTTTCCTCACTATTGCAATCTATCGGATCCAAACTTTCGGTCCCAATGTTCAATGCTTCATATGGTGGATCCAACACAACTCCATCATCTACCAATGTATCCAGAATATCATCCTTGATACCAAACTCTACCATGAGTGCAACATGTAACCTCTCATAATTCCTTTTCTTGAGGTCATATTCATCCTGCAAATCACTCCAGAAGTCCTCTAACAGGTTGAAATGATTGTCAAAGACCGAAGCCAATAAAGCATTCATTTTCTTCTTTGGATCAAAGTGCTTTCGAGCAGTGTACAAACCTAGCTATAAATGTATCAATTCACTGCAAACCACCTTAGCTCCCACAAGGTGTGGGCAGCTATATTCACCCAATTGCATGGGAAACTTATGGCAACCAATTTTGTGCTTCATTCCAAATCAGGCATTAACCCCCAGAGCTTGATAAACAAATAACATCAGCACCATCCTATTGCTGCAACACCTTGGAAGTAAATGAGGATGACCCTCAAATCCAGCCAGCCTGAAATATGTGAACTTGGGGTATTGGATATACCAACATCCCCATTCTATGATAAAGGCCATGGCTTCTTGACTCAATCTATATCTGACATCTCCATTAAGTTGGTTAATGATCACATATATGAATGCATCATTAACCCTTCTAAATTATGTTTCAGACACCTGTAGGGATAGCTGGTCATAGTGATTCCATACTTTCTTTTGTCCATTAGCTTCTCCCAATATTCCCACTCTATTCAGACCTAGAAAGATACCTACTCTTGCTGCTACATAAACAACATAAGTCATGAAAAATCTCTTGGTTTCCCTAATTATGGTTAACTAATCATGAATGGTATCTGAAACAATCATTAGCCAATCAAACTATTGGGTACCATTAAAGATTGTCTGAATGAAGGGAAACATCCACTCCTTGAAATGAAATGCATCCCTCTTCCCAAAGGCTCTAAACAACATCATTATCAGGTCCGATACTTCTTTGTAAAAATCTACCCTCTTTGGTTGATTCAAGAGCTTGGTTAGGGAGTTCTTCTACGTTCTCAACCGCCTATTGTTCAAATGATCCTTGTTGGATTCCTTATGTTTGCTATATACCTCTAAAGCATCTGATTCATTCAATTGTACCAGGTTCTTTGGATCAGGGACACTAAACATGTGCTGAAACATTTGGGGAGTTAGATCTATAATTACATTGTCTTGCGAATCCATGCATTGTCTAGTGGCTGGATTGTAAGCTCCTGCTGTTGTTAGAATCAACTCCGAGCATTGGATGGATAGAGGAAATAAGGTGATGTGAGCCAATTCGGACTCAACTATTCTTAAAGTTCTCCCTGTCACATCTTTAGTGAATGTTTTAGAAGATAACTCCTCAAAATTATATTGGCCTAGATTGGTGTTAGTTATATCAGACCAATCAGATTCCACTTTGCTTGCAGTAACAGTAGGACCCCTATGGTTATACCTCAAGGTATAAGGTAGCAGCTCCAGCTTAATCTTCTTAGGCTTAGTTGCTGCCTTGGAAGTTTCTGCAGGCCGATTCCTTTGGGAAGCTTCTCCTGATACTCCTGACATTCTTTAGCTTCCTGCAACAAAACCTCAAATTAGATCCTTGGATAAATATCACAAAATATGCTTTAAAATCTTACCCTTCATGTATATACCGGAGGTGGAACCAAGCAGAAAACAATCTAACAGTCTCTTTTAAAACACTGTCGGGATTGGAGCCAAAACCGCTATTGAGATTACAATAATAACAAGCGGGATTGGAGTTAGAATTGGAATGGTAACCGGAATCAGAATGGAAACTGATTTGGTTCCATGAAGATTTTCTAATTTCACATTCAATTCCGATTCCACTTCTGCCTAGGTTATCATTATTTTGAAAGCCTGCTTCTAACTATAAGCAAAGTCGGAGATAGGATGGAAAATGGAATCGATACTTATTACAAAACCTGGTTCAAAGTCTAAATCAATTCCGATCCTACTTCCGCCTATAAATGACCATGACATCATAAGTGATTTTAACAGTTTGATAAATAACTTCATGACTTAAGGACTAGACTATACCAAAACAAAAGGGGGCTTCAAAATAACCTAATAAGACCATCCCCATATGACTGAGAGGTGACTGTATTATTTAGGTCATCATATTTAAATCAAAAATACGTCAAAACCCTAAACTAAAAACCCTCGATTTCAAATACCTAGGGCATGAATTTAACCCTATTCAAAATAAACAGCTCGATGCGCAATAGGATTCCTAAGTAAAAACGACAATTTACCAAACCCCACTCACTGTAAAACAACAATTAACCTATGCATTTAAAAACTAGGGCATCACAACATGGTCACAATTAAAACATGAAAACGACCGTGATGAAAACAAACAAAGAAGAAACAAAAACATAAAAGCAACACGAAAACAAGAAAAACAAACGAACAGAGAAAAGAAAAAAAATAAAAGATACAAACTCACTGAGAAACACAAATTCGCCCAAAGCCAAACAATCCGAAACAAATAGAAATGGAAAATGCAAAAAAAAGAAGAAGACGAGAATAGAAAACCCTACCTCGAACACAAATAAATAGTTTAACTCCTTGAAGCAATCCGCATGCAACTGTCTCTCTTTCAATCGATTCACTCGCACAAAAGCTCCACTGCAACTCTGGTTCACTCTTTGATCTCTTAACAATAATGATGATAACTATGCGTTAATCCCTAATTAAGGCAAAAACTCAAAGTTTCACGTGTGCATGGCACCTGTAATTAATGCCATAAATGTGGTAAAGCGGAGTCGGAACTGCAGAAGGAACTAGCACATTACTGCCGTGCGACTTCAGTAAAGTCAACGACCGAAAATGGCAAGAGTGGAATCGAGATGAGAAATGATTTAAAAACTTTTCTAAATTTCCAACTTGGTTCCTGTTCCGGTTTTGGTTCCGCTGACAAATAATAAAGTGAAACATCACATCAAAATAAAACAAAAAGATCGAAACAAGAAAAATTAACATAAAAACCTAGTTTAAAATGAAAGACCAAAAAGTGGAGGCAGAGTCAGAATGGTATTTAATTTTGAAACTTTGAATAAATTCGGATTTAACTTCCGATCTGGCTCCGGTTTTGACAAAGACAAAACTACAAGGCAAATAAAAGACAGTCGGGACGGGGAACAAAATCAATCCTTGAAACAAGATTGAAAACCTGATTCGGTTCTGGTTCCAGTTTCAACATAACACACCAAAGAAAACAAAGTATTGGAAAAGAAAGACTCCAAACTTTGTTTAAAAAACAACCAAGGACAAAAACATAAAGGGGGACTTATTTTGAAAAAGGCAAAAGATTGGTTATGCAAGGCATAACAAGTAGCCCACACAAATGCAGATGAAAGAAAGCAAGGAAAGAAGAAAGGCACAAGGAAAGAATGGAGAAATAAATAGGTAGCAGCAGATGTGCATCTTGTTAATGATATAATAGAAAATAAAAATAAAATTGCATACATAGGAAAAGAGGTTGTAACAACAAAAACAAAGGTATTATCTCCTTATTTTGAGTTTTTCAAAGTAAATATTGATTTGCATGAAGAAAAGATAAATGAATATGGTGATTGCGAAGTTGGGGCAGTGATTGGTCCTCAGAAAGATATAGATATAATGAATCAAATGACACCATTGAGTGCAAGGGGGGAGGTCGAAGAAGAGAAAAACAAGATTGTAGTAGAAATTCAAGAAGAAAAAGTTGGGGCAGAAGTAGAGAAACAAGAAAACACATAGGTAAATAGTCATGTTTATGATATTTTTGAAAGAATTCATGTTAAAGAGATATATGAATTTGTGTACGTGAAAATGAATGAGAAGGATAGTATTGATGTAGTAAGTAACAATGAAGTTATAGAGGTAAAAATAAGTGAAGTTGTAGCAAAGCTTGGTTCAATGAAGGACATTGAAACAATGAAAATTTTGGGGCAGCAGTTTGAAGAAGAAAACCTAGAAAGGAAGACAAATGAGAAAATTGAAGGAGCAATAGCAAATGAGGAAGAAGATAACTTACTAGTCCAAATTGCAACAATTGAAAAGGAGTGGATAGCTTTGATAGCAAATGAAACAAGAGTTGACATTGACAAAGAGGTAAAGTTTCAATTTTTAGAGTTACTTGATGATAGAAATGAAATTGATCCACATGAGAATAACATGCTTAATATGAATAGATATGAGAAAACAAAAATGGATGGTATAGTAGTAGGGAAACAGGAGAAAATAAGGGTATTTGATAATTTTGCAAAATTTAGTGATGTTGATGTCAAAGATGATTTGTATTGTGATGAAATGGTGAAAGAAAGAGAAATGGGAAAGATGGTAATGAGCAATAATAATAGGTTACAAACTGAAAAATAGAAAGGTATGATAAACTTTATTAACATAGAAGAAGAGGAGGATGAAGGAAGAGAAGGTAAGAAAAAAATGCAAAGGGAACTCATTGATTTCTATGAATTTGTTAATGTCAATTTATATGAAGCTGTTGAGGATGATAAAATGGAATGGAAATATGAAATATGATGCACCCAAATAAATTTCATGAGGGGAAGAAAGAGAGGAAGGATGAAGGAAAGAGAAGAAATAAAGTTTTAGAGCAGGGTGAAGAAAAAGAAATAGGTTGATAAAAAAGAACTATGGTTGAAGAACAAACACATGATTTTCAAATGTTCATGAGCTTCAACTCATGCAACATTTCTTCTTACCTTGGGTGTTTGATGCAGGAGCATCCAGGTGCATGGGCTATCTCGCACAACCAAAAAAATTCTTTTATTTAGTTTTGTCTTTTTCAATTTTGGGTTTGTTTTTATCTTGCAGGCATGAATTAACTCTCCTTCAGCAACCTTGAAAAGGCCCCTTCTTTCTACACTTTGTTGTTTGGCTCCTAATTCAGATGAAATGTGAAGGAATTTGGTGTAATTTCACATTACACAAAGAAATGTGTTTTATTATTATTATTATTATTATTATTATTATTATTTGTAACTCCCACAAAGAATTAATGACTTGGGAATAAAATATTTTCCATGATGCTAGTGTCTAGGGAGTGGAGTTGTCGAATGATGAATTGGATGGGAATTTCTAGAAAAAGTTTGAAGTTTCTTGGAAAAAACATTAAAGAGGCCATTTGCATGAATTACCAGGGTAGAATGGAGGAGGTAGAGGTTAGAATGGAATTTTGGAGAAGAAGGAGATTGTTTGGGTCGTGACTATGAGACCCAGTTTCAATAAATCAGGCATAACTTTCTCATACGGTAACAAAATCAAGATTTTCAAAATGATCTGAAAATTTGAGAACGATGTGCACAAAACCCATGTTGGTGTTTTAAAATATTCATGATAATTAGGGAGAAGTGAAGGACATAAAGTGATGGGTTTGTGGTGGAATTTCACATATTTGTTCTTAATCTTATCTGTAAATGATTTTTGTAGTAGATGGAGATTATGTGGAGGATTAAATGTATGTATTTTCATGAGTTTTGCTGGTAATGAAGAAATTTGCAGCAGATTTAAAATATTCATTAATGGATTTATGTTAATGAAGAGTTTGGGTTCCTTGCTTATAGCTTTCCAATAGCTTTGAAGACTAAATATGAGATAGGTGACTTGCATAAATCTTGTTGTTGTCAATATGATTTTTTTAATGTTATTTCAATGGATTTATCTATGTTTTTAATTAAATGAATGTGAAAAAATTTAGATTTTGAGAAGTTGGATTGAATAGGCTGCAAGATTGGGTGGCCTGATAAGGTTCCCTGGTCTTGAATGCATCACCAATTGATAGGTGGAAAGATGCGATGACAGTGATTTATGATAGGAATGGTGGAAGTAATGGTAGTAGTTTCATCATAAGAACCCTTCATGACTCCCATATTGATATTTGCACTAGATGTGGTTTCCCCCAATACCATTGAGGTATCACCATTATGATTAGATTTTTTAGTTGCTGAACAATTGATATCCTGATGCTGAGAACTATCAAGAATAGTCATTTGGTCATTATGTAGTATAGATTCTTTCTCAATACATTCTTCCTGAACTTTAGAAGTAGTAGTTTTAGGTGATCTTGCAAAAGAGGTTGATGTTGTGAAGTTGATATAAAACCATTCTTCATGATCTTTCTTTGGTATATTATCATGAGATACTATAAACTTGAGTACGACTTCATCATTCTCAAATATGCATGAAGTAGGAGATGATTGGTTTGGATTAGGATCATCTACATGTCTAGTGGAAGCAGGTACCTCATGGGTAGATGTAGGAGTTGCTGTTATAAGATTATGATCATCTTTCATTTAATCTTGAATGGATTAGAAAATTCTCATTAGGTCATAATAGTATTTCGCGGAAGTTGTAGGCTCTTCATCTCAACTTATTTATAGAGAAATATCATTGACATATTGGAAAATGTTCATTAGCTAGTGGTAGTATTTTGGAGAAATGTGATCTTGATCTTGACTCTTCTTTGAGCAATCCTCGTCATGCTTAGAAGTCTTTTCTTGACATGATCTTTGGGTAGATGATGAATCATGAATGAAGGATGTAGGGGTAGCTTCAAAACTTTGGGATGAGGATAATGAATCTTGGATGGATTCAAAAGGTGATATATGACATGATTGTGGTTAGATTAGCTCATCTTTTTCTTGGATTTGGTAGCATCAATTTTGAAATTTGCTTTGGAATCGATATCATCTACTGCAAATAGCCCTTCTGCAAGATCTTGGAAAGGTTCATCATTAGTTGGTGAGTTCGATGAGGATGGCATGGATCGACTTCGTGACAAGCTTAGAGATGTGATAGGAGATTCTTTGACATTAACTTCTTCAACATGGCCTAATTTTACTTTGGTGGCTCATAATATTTTTCAACATTTTTATGGCATCATTTGTGGGTTTCTAAAAAATCAATGTTGAGAAAAAGATGTCTCAAAATTACTGGTGTAAAAGGATTTGGGCTTTAGGTTCATCAAGTTGATAGGTGAATGTCGATGGGACTTAGTGGCAAGTCTCCTTGACATCCTATTAGAACCTCATCAGAGAGAAGGGTGAATTTCGATGGGAATAAATGACCAGTCTCCTCGAAATTATGATGGGACTTCATCGGCGAGACTTCACCATATCGGAAGGAGTTGCTACAATGTCTCTTCAAAATTCTAATGGACTACAAGAAGGGACATCGAAGGGACAAGTCAATGTCAGAGAGAGTTTTTTTGTAGTCCCTTCAGTGTTCTGATGAAAAGTTGGAACAAATTTTCTGAGGAGACAGGTGGATATCGGTGAGACCTAAAATAGGGTCCCTTCGATATTTTGATGGAGTTGTATCGAGAAGAAAATACGATATTGATGGGACCTTGAGGCTTGTCTCTTCAACAATATGATGCAAGGCATGATTGCTTCATTGAAGAGACAGGTGGATTTTAGTGGGACAAAATGACTAGTCTCTTTGACATGCCGATAAGTGCTTCATCAAAGAGATAGGTGGATGTTGGCGAGATAACATGATTAGTCTCTTCGACATTCCAATGGGAATTCTTCAATGAGACTTTGCCATATCAGAAGGAGTTTCTTGGGAGTCTCTTCAACACTCTGATGGAATGAAAGGCATATCAAGGTGACGGTGGGAATTTAGAGAGACAATGACTGTTCAATTGGTATGGAAGTTGGAACGATGGTTTTTCCTGTTACGCTTGAGAAGTATGTATTACAATGCCATAGCACATTGGAATTTTGAGAGTGAGAGAAGATCAAAGTGAATGTAATGAAATGCTTTCAATTTCATTTTGGAAAAAACCTAAAAGAGCATAGCTTTGAACTTGTATGTAATATTTGTTTTACTATAATACAAGATATATTTCCTTTGGTGTGGGTTTTTTCTCGTAAGGGTTTTCCCATGTAAATCTTGTGTTGATGTTTTATTTTCTATTTATGTTTCAATATGTGCAACTTAAATGAACTGTAATTGCAAAGATTTAAATATTTTATTTGATTCTCTCTCCTAAATATTAGCATTAGGAAGGCGTATTCTGCACTTTTCTTTCCTTTCAGTTGGTATCAGAGCTTGGCCAACTTTGTTATCCTTGTGGGTTAGAATTTTTTTTTGTGCTGATTTGGTTTCAATGGGAGTTTTGTAGAGAAATCTGGTTGTAATCTTATTGTAGATTTAAGATGGTGAGCACATCTAGAAGAATAGAGATTGAGAAGTTCAACAGTGGTAATTTTGAGTTGTGGAAACTCAAAATGGAATACCTGCTTGTAGACCAAGAGTTATGGGATGTAGTTTCCTCTAACAAACCATAAACAACCTCACAGATTGACTAGGATGCAATGGACTGAAAAGCCAAGGGTTTGATTAGATTATGCTTGGTCGATTATGTTCTCTTGAATTTCCATGAAGAGAAGACCACAAAACTTCTCTGGAAAAATCTTGGTGACATTTATCAAGGGAAATCTCTGGTAAATAAGTTATTTCTAAGGAAGAAGTTGTATTCTTTGAATATGGAGGAAGGATTATTTGTTGCAGATCATTTGAATGCGTTTAATATGATTTTTGCTCAATTGGTGTCTGTGGGTGTGAAAATAGATGACAAGGATCATTGCATGCTCCTATTATGTTCTTTTCTTGACACATGGGATCACCTGGTAATGGCTATTGGGAGTACACCAACAAATTTCAAGATGGAAGATGTGGTTGCTTTGTTGTTGTCAGAAGAAATGCAAAAGAAATCTTTTGAGATGGCAAAGGAAGCTCTTATTGTAGTTTGAGGCAGATCAAAGGAGAAAGGCAAGAAGAAAGACATGATGTCTAAATCCAAGTGAGAGGGGAGATCAAAGTCTCCAGGTAAAAACTCCAAGGTGAAATGTTGGAACTGTAGGCATACTAGACACATCTAGAAAAATTGTAAAGAGGAGAAGAAGAAAAAGAAAAATAGTTCTTTTAAAAATGAATCTTCTTAGAGTGATGCAGATGCCTTCATAACAGCCTTGATAATTCAGGCATCAAAAAATGTTTGGTTGATTGGCTTAGGTGCATCCTTTCACATGACCTCTCATAGAGGTTGGTTCTCAAAGTATGAAAAGTATGCTGGTGGAAGGGTTATCTGGGTGATGATTCTCACCTGGAGATTGTTGGTCATGGAAGAAGAGTCAGAATTTAGTTTCCTAATGGAAGAGTGAAGGGAATCAATGATGTGATGCATATACTAGGTCTGGCTCAAAATTTACTTTTTGTAAGTAAGCTTAATGATGTTGGTGTGAAAATCTCTTTCTTGAATGGTGTTTATAGAATGACTAGAGGATCTATGGTGTTGGCCAAGGGTGCATGAATTGGCACTCTTTATAAGTTGGATGCATGTGCAGTATAGTGTAATAGTGCTTCTACAAAGAGAATAATTTGATCATGTAGAGAAAGGAGGTGTTGTTCCTGAGGGCACAAAATCTTTGGAGATGAAGCTCCCAGTAGAGAAAATAATGTTGTGGCATCAAAGGCTCAACCACATTGGTGAAAAAGGCTTAAAATCCTTTACAAATAAAATCCTGGTTGAAGGGCTTGATGATTGTAATCTTTAGTTTGATTTTTGTGAACATTGCATATATGGAAAGTAACACCATGTTTCATTTTATTCTAGTCCTCATTAATCTTCTAGTATTCTGGATTATATTCATGCTGATGTGTTTGGTCCAATTAATGTTCCTTCACTTTTGAAATCTATGTATTTTTTTCGTTCATATTGATTAATTGAGAAGGAAATTTATTTATTTTCTCAAAAGTAAAAATAAAGTTTTCAGCCAGTTTAAGGAATTTAAAACCTTGGTTGAAAATATGACTAATAGAAAGATTAAATGTTTGAGGACGGATAATGGTAGTGAGTTTTTTTTAGTAGATTTTGATAAGTTTTGCAAGGAACATGAAATTAAAAGGCATAAAAAATCCTTACACTTCACATCAAAATGGAGTTGTAGAAAGGATGAATAGAATGATGATGGAAAGGGCGAGAAGTATATTGAGTAGTTCTAGTCTGGAACAAAAGTTTTGGGCCGAGCCTATAGCTACAACATGTTATTTGATTAATAGATCTCCCACTTTTGTGCTCAAGGACAAGACACCTATGGAAATGTGGTCTAGTAAGAAGCCTTTGTTGAGACACACTAGAGTTTTTGGCTATGAGGAATATGCATATGTGCCCAGTGAAAAAATATCTAAACTATAGAACAAGATTGTAAAGTGTATCTGCAAGATTGAGAAAAACTAGGTTAGCAAAGACTAAGTCAAAGCCACAACACAAATATAAGCTAAAACCCTAATATAAACATGAGAATACAATAAAAAATGAGGAATGAAATGGAAACATTCAAATAAAGCACTCCCCATATTGAAGTTGAATAACTTCTCTTGTCTCTCCTATTTCTTCTTTTACAAATATGCCCTCAGATTTGTAGTAGAACTTGTGCAAATACCTACAAATTATAAGCAAGAAATTTGTAGATAAGTTGATGTTAAGTAAAAAATGAAGGAGAAAGGGTAATTTTATAGACATTCATTCGAATGGACGGATTAGATCGATCATCTAGAAATATTCCAAGATCGATGGACAAAACAACATGCAACACAGGAAAGGGGAGGTTATAAAATGGACGGTCAAGAATAGAAAGATTTAAAAGGTGATCAACAACTGAGATTTAAAAAATGAGATAGTGGAGGGAGCACCCCCCAATGAGTACTACAAACCCGCCTTTTATTTTTTTTGAATTTTGTGCATTTAGGTAGGAAATTAATTCAGCAGGCAATTACGTCACAAAATTTTGCGACGTAATTGCATGCATGAGCAACACGGATGAGAAGTGGTTCACCGCAATTGTCTCATCATGACACAATTGACTTAGGGCTAGGGTGGGGTGGTTGCATCACAACGCATCAAATGGTGTGACACAACTGACTTTTCAAGTCGAAAATATGATCGAGAATGACACAATCGAGTTTTTGTGATGCAAGCATTGTACAAAATGATGCATTTGAATGGTGAGTGATGTAATTGCAGTTGCGAGCCGATGGAAATTGTGTGACACATTTGATAAAATAGGACACAATTTCCTGGTTAAAATTTTTGCCCTAGATTAGGATATTTTGACTTGGTCAACTTAGGTCTGATAGGTCAACGGAAGGGCTTAGATTGACATGATGGCTTTCTTGATGATTTTAGGTGTGTCTACCTCCTATTTATACATGGGATTCATGACCAATTTTTTTTTGAATGTGGGACTAGCTTGATGAGGTGGAGAGATAGGAATTACTTGATCTTGGTCTATTCTATGTCACCTATATGCCCATTACTAGGGAAAATAGGTGCATGCTGATAGTGTTGATGAAGCGATGACACTTTGAGACTAGAAGCTTCCATTTTCCAATGGGGGAGGTAACAGTCACCCTTAAGGATGTTTACAGGATCTTAAGGATTTTGATTCGTAGTGAGCGGGCACACTATGACCCTGCTCGAGGATTCCAGGCACTCTATGAGTATTATGACTATGATGATGATGCAAAGATTGGGATCCAAGAATATGAGATCAGATGGGATACCCTGATAGAGAGGTATGATTGGTATGACTACATTTTGTGTAGATTGATAGTAGGTGTGATGATTCTTGATCGGTGAGGTCACAGTTTATTGGTAGGCTAGGGAGAGATGCTCAGGAGTATGGTTCAACATGGTACAGTGTACACATGGGGACCATGCCTATTGGGTATGCTATATTTTTAGTTGCATAATATTTCTTACAAGGGAGGATAGAGTCTGAACTGCAAGGTTAGTTTGCTGATGATATGGGCATGGGAGCACATAGTAGTGTTTCAACTTCCGGTGGTACAACAATTGGGAGACAACACTCTATATTCATATATGATTCAGGGTGCCCTTACACAAACACATGTTGGGGATGTTGGTTATTGGAGGCACGGGTTGGATACATTGGTTAGTTTCATCTAAAGACCGTATAGGACTTGTGATTTATGGGTTAGAGACGATGATCACTTGCCATGGTGTCAAAAGCTAAGAAATATTATTGGGCAGACAATGCAAGGCTAGTATATTATAGATATGTACCTTCTAGAGTAGGTTAGATGACAGATCGGGGAGAGACAAGGTGTTCTCGTGGGTATCACTGAGTTTGCACGGTCCTCCTGAGAGGTTCATCCATGGGGGCCTCAAATTGTTGTCACCACTACTAAGAAGGAGATTGATGCCTTGTAGAAATTAGATCGGGGTTGGAGAGGCAACGATGCTAATGAAGGGACTACACCAGAGTATGATTCTTGGTGGTTGATTCACAGGCCAATACCACTTACAGATCCACAACAACCAACATTGGTAGAGCATCGAGGCAAGGGCTCAAGAGGTCAGAGAGGTGACAGGGGTTAGATGGGTGGAGGGAGAGGAGATGGTGGATGAGGAGATGGAGGAGGATGGGGAAATAATGGGGGAGATGGGTGAGGAGGTCAAGGAGGAGACTGATATAGGAGGAGGAGGGATGGAGGATGATGGGCAGTGAGACAATTACCACCGATTCGAGAGGAGGAGGAGATGGAGGAGGAACAGCCTGAGGTGAGGGTAGTAAAAGAGGTGGTGGTATAGGAGGGAGAGAAACATGCTGAGATGCCCGTTCTAGAGGTAGCACACCCAAAGGTGGAGGTGATGGAGGTTGAGGGACTTGGAGAGAGGGGATAAGAGGAGGCAAAGATGGACGAGGCCAAGAGAGTCCTTTGGAAGAGGATCATTATGGGGATGGATGATGAGCTAGAGGAGGTGGGGGCCAGAGGAGATGATGGATCTGCAGAGTAGAGGATAGCCAAACTGCAGGCTTGAGTATAGGCCTTAGAGGCAGAGCTTAAGACTGTGACATTAGAGAGGGATAGCCTTAAGGTCGAGAGGGACACCATGCAAACTAAGAGGGACCTAGTTGTCATCAGTTGATAGCAGATGAATCAGAGGATGATTGATTTTACTGCCACATGTAGTGGATCTGTCGTGGATGTCGCGCGGGAGTATGCCAAGGCCAAAAGGGCTATGTAATACTATAGAGATTTTTATGAGAGAGTGGTATCGTCGGAGAGGAGGGATCCCACATTTTTAGAGATTGATAGTGGTTCACGGGGTAGGACCCGCAACAAGACACAGAGAGGGCACACTCACAGAAGGTTAGAGGGTGAGTCATCTGATGCCAGATAGGCTACTCCATATGACAGGCCATCCACCTCAGAGAATAGGGCCAAAGAGTCACCACACTGAGAGGACATGGATGCCCCAGGGACAGGAGATAAGGGCAGCTTGGGCTAGGGCCTCTTTTGATGTTATATGTTATGACATTTTATTTTTATTATCAAGCCTATGAGCTCCATTTTATCATACACGATACATCATGACATTGTACCTATGACACATTTTTGAGTGATATATATGATATGATTTTGGTGGTGATTTATGATATGCATGGTTGTGTGATTATGATTTATGTTTATGATGATGACATGCTATGGATGTTCATGCTTTTATGATGTCTATTGATGCATTCTATATAATGATGTGATGTTTTGATGTGTCTTGTGATCATGCATTTATGGTTATGTTATGAATGTTTTATGCCTCTGATGATATGTATGGATGATAAATGCAGTATGGATGACCTAATTTAATAAGTGCAATGTGATATGTAAATGTATTTAATTTTTATGCAATGGGATTTGTATGTGATGATTGATAGTATCTAATGTAAATGAAAAATGTCATGGATGGAAAAGAACTATGACACAATGTCCAATGCAATATCATGAGTTGTTATGATAAAATGTTAATTCTATATGGATGATTTCTATGTTTTTGTATTTTCTCATGCAAATGTATGTGGCTTAATATGATAATGATGTCTATGATTATAATGATTTCTATGATTTTTCCTAACATGATTGTGTATAAAAGGTATTTTTGTGTCACAGGACTTTCTCAAGATGCAAACATAAGAAATGTTAGTGCAAAAGAGATGGATGTTAGCATGAAAAGGGACAAAGGAGATGCATTGTTAGACATAAAATGGAAAGGTACCATCTTTCATGCTTTTATATTTATAAAAAATGTGAGATTAAAAAATTTAAAAATGGCTAAGATCAAGTAGCAACTACTCTTCAAAAGATCTAAGCCTAAATTTCAAATCCAAGCAAGAGAGTACAAATGATAAAAGAGAGAAAACAAGAATGAAAGCATAAAATAAAAATCCCCTATCAAAGTTAATTCATCTCCCTTGCTTCTCCTCCATCCTTTCTCAAGTTGCAAAGCTTTTCCCTTAGATTTTGAAGTGCTTGAATACCTGCAAATGATAATGATATGATAGCAAGAACTTTGGAGAAATGTGGTTGTTAAGTCAAGAATAGAGGAGGAAGGCCTCTTTTATAGACAACCATTTGAATGGACAGGAAAGATCGATCTTCTAGAAAGATTATAAGATCAATGGTTGAGAGGACATGCAACATAGAGGAATGAGGGTTACTAAATTAGCTGTCAAGATTGAGAAGAGACCAGAGTAAATTAACGATCGAGATTCAAAAATGAGATAGTGGAGGGGAATAATGGAGAAATTAAAAATTAAAATCATTTAATTCATGAGAAGGAATCTTTGAACAAGTGGAGGCATACATAATTTATTTGAGGAAAATGCAATTGGGCATTTAATTAAAATGATTTATGCAACCATTTTAATTAAATAGGAAGAAATAGAGAAATTGAATTAAATAATTAAATCAGATTAATTATTTAAGTGGGGGAGAAATGTCAAAAGATAGTCAAATAATTTAAAATTTATTTGACTATAGAAGAATCAAAATATTAATGAATAGACAAACAATTAATAGTAACTATTTGACTATAGATGAATAGTGAAAGGTAAATAATTAAATAAATAGTAATTTATTTAATTATTGAAGAAAAAGAGATTAGCTATGCAATTAAATTTATTTAATTGATCATAGTAGAATAAAGTTCAAGAAATGTATTAATTAAATAATACATATTATTTAATTAATAGAGGAAAGTGATCAAAGATAATAATTAAATAATTAAAATTACTTAATTATGCAAGGAAGAAGACCAAGACAATGGAAAAATGATGCTCGTAGACCAAGACATTTTTCAATGTCTACATTTTCCCCCTCTTTGACATAATGTGATTTGAGCATTGAGTCATAGAATAAAGAAGAAAATTAGGTTTAGATCATGACCTAGCATGCCTCAATGAAGGTGGGATAGACCTATGCCCCCTTGGAAAATTTCTCAAAATTTCAAAAAAAAAAGAGAAATTATTCTGAAAAGCCACTTTGATGCACTGACAGGAAAAGAATTCAACTTGCATGCCATCAGGATGATTGTGGATGGAAGATGTTAGTGCGAAGAAGATGGATGTTAGTACAAAGAGGACATATATTAGCGTGGAATTAGTCAAATGAAAAGGGATGGACATTCTTGCTTTATAGATGTCAACTTGCATGTTTATCATCATTGGGTGGTAAAAATTATGAAAAATGGATCACAAACACCATGGTATGACATAGGCCAAGGTGTGCAAAGTTACCACTTGCAAAAGACAAACAGTAAAAAAGACAAGGAATGCCATGACTCATACTAAGGACACGATTGCCCCAGTCTTTTTGTCAAGACAAACCACAA
Source organism: Sequoiadendron giganteum (assembly GCA_007115665.2). Classification (NCBI taxonomy): domain Eukaryota; kingdom Viridiplantae; phylum Streptophyta; class Pinopsida; order Cupressales; family Cupressaceae; genus Sequoiadendron; species Sequoiadendron giganteum. The sequence goes on along the minus strand of CM021108.1, from coordinate 394,629,664 downwards.
ACAACAAGAAAAGAAAAGAGATCATGATCGATCATTGCCCCTCTAAATCCATGACATGACATCCTCGAAGTAGCTCGTAACATGACCAAAAAAATCAATCAAAAAGATAAGAAAAATTCAAACCAACAAAGTGTTTTCCAAAGAGATAATGTTCGTCGATATGATTGACAAGATTGATTGATATGATTGATTAGATTGACCAAGATGACCGAGATGACCAAACGATTGATTTCTTGACAGAAGGTGATTGATAAGCAGACAAAGGTTGACTAACTATTTTTTTTGATTGTGCCTAGTTTCAAGAAAGACATGTTCTGATTAAGGCAATATTAATTGACCAAAGATGATAAAATTGATTGACCAAGTGACAAACTTGAATTTATTTGATAAAGTTTGATTGATATGATTAACCGATGTGATGATGCTTGGTTTCAGGAAAGACATATTCTGTTTAAGGCAAAGAACACATTCGATAAAGTTGACTGATTGATCATTTTGATAAACACCTAGCTGGAAGAAAGACATATCCTGCTGAAGGTGAATGACAAGATTGACCAAAGATAGTCTAATATCAGGAAGGATGCATCCTAATAAAAGATAAGAGATAGGACCAAATGAGACAAATGACATAATGCCCCATTCCAATACAAGACAAATGACCTGATCAATTGATTGATGATAAGATGATTGATTGATTGAAGATGAAAGATTTGTTTGTTATGTTTTCCTATTGATTCATGATTTGGTTTGAATGATGATTGCTTGTGGATAAAAACCAGACTTGAAAAACCCTAAACGACTGACGTAGGGCCTCAAGGGCTCATCGATTGGACTTTCCTATGTTATACATGCATAGACCTTGTAGTTCAACATGACTTGAATTTGTTTTATTTGACAAAATACTGAATCATGATTTTATTTGAACAAACCTAAAAGGACTGACCTAATGTCTTGGAGGCCCATTGGTTGATGAGCCTTGCCTATGTAGAAAATGAGACAACGTAGTTCGACCACTCTAAGATAAACTGACTCAGAATCAGACTCTTTTTTTGGAAGTTTTTGAAGTTTTATGATGTTTTTGGATTTTGAAGGTTTTATGATTTTTTTGGATTTTGATGTTTTATGAGTTTTTTGGATTTTGATGTTTTATGGTTTTTTTAGATTTTGATGTTTTATGATTTTTTTGGATTTTGATGTTTTATGATTTTGATGTTTTATGATTTTTTTTGGGCTTTTGGCATTTTAAAAAGGTTGATACCATGTGTTATTTCCCATGAAGATGTAAGTCAAGGAATTTCCCCCAGTCAAGTATATGACAAATTTATTATGCATGAGGGGGAGTAGCAGATGAATGCAAAGAATGATCATGAAGGTAAACGATATTGAATGTCGGTGGTTCTCAGGCCATGGAAAGGATGGCGAAGCTTTATTATGGACGAGTGACATGCGTGAATGGATAGATGAAGGATGGAAGACTCGATAGAGTGACAATAGATAGAGGAGCATAGACTGACTACACATGGTGCCTGTTTGCCAGGTTTTCACCATGGTACTTATCCAAAGTGCCACCAAAGTGGTTTTCACTTTTGGACGAATTATTTCTCTTTACTATTTATTTTTATTTTTTTGATTTTTTGATTTTTTTGCTGTCACCAAGATGCCTGTTTGCTAGGTTTTCATTAGGGTGACTATATTTTTTTTATTTTTTTATATTTTTTACTTTTGACAAGGGATACTCTGAGAATCAAGTGTAATACTTGTGAAGGTGCATGTTGTTGATAGGTTCAAGCAACAGTTCTCCTGATCCAGGTGGATCCAAGAAACCTAAAAATTTAATAGTCTCGTAATCTCATGAAACCAACATCATTGCATAGAGCTCACCGACACGATCCTGATGCAACTTGAATAGGCTCAAAAGGAGTTTGTATGTAGAAGTTATGTGCACTCAAAGGTCTGGTCAAACAGGCGAATCAGGGGGCCAAGAAAAAGGTGAAAAATTCATCATCTCCAAATTGGTAAAATTTGATTTCATTATGAAGGGCTTGTCACCACAAGTCCAACACTGTTCGTTTTGTCGAAAATAGAGTCTGAACGAGCAAGATACAGCTAGTCAAAATTTTGGTCAAAATGACGACGTGGCATCACCAAAACTTGACACTTGGTGAGACACATGGCATGTGACGTGGCAAGAGTAGTGAGCTGGCATAAATAAGGATTAAACCATAATTATTAAAAGAAAAAAAAAGTATGGTTTAAAAAAATAAAATAAAAATAATAATGAGGATTTAGTAGGATTTGATCCCATAACCCATGCCTTAAAATCCTCTTTCCTTCCCACTCTTCATGAAAAGGAAAATTCCTCCGTATACATAAATCTTTAAATAAGATTTAATTCTTCTAAATATAATGTCAACCTTAAAATAATATTTAAAAGGGTTTTAAAACAATAACCCTATAAATAAGGGATTAACCCATCAAAAGTGGAGGAGCCCCAATTAAAAAGGGGATGGGTTATATAAAACCTTTTTAAAAGGCAAATAATATAATAATCCTTATAAATGAGGATTTTAATCCTTTTAAAATTTTAGAAGCCCGTTACATGATAGTTAAGGAGGCTTAAAATAAATTAATGGCTTATATGACTTAAGGGAGTTTTTAGGCTTCTGAGAAATTATTTTTGTAAGCCCAAATTATAAGGGCCATCCGAGGAAAATATTAAGGATATTATTATGAAGATTTTATTGTAAAGGGGGGAGTTTGCAAATATTTTTACTTTGTAAAGGAGATATGGGTATATTTGCAAAATAATATGGTTTTAGCTCATATTAACAAATACATTGGTATATAAAGGGGATGTTTTGGCTTGGGAATTAATCAAGTTTACTTGGAGAAATAATTCCAGTGTGAGAATTTTTGGAGGAGAAGAATTACAAGGTGTTATTATACACCAAAATTGTAAAAGTGAGAGAGATTGTGAGGAATTTTGTGCAGGTTTTGAAGCTTGAATATTGTGATAAAGCATTTTCAGGTGCTTGGTGATATTAATGAAAGCGGTCCACCATTGAGAAGTGAACCTAGAGACGTAGTCCTTTGAAGGACGAACTCCGTTATCAACTTGCATCTAATCTTTCCATCTTTCGTCTCATTCTTCTTCTATCTCTTGGCTTACATTCTCTCTAATTTCATTTTAGTTTATTTTTCAATTCAGTATTTGATTTCTAATTGCAACATTTTAGTAATTAGTAATTTCATTAATTTATGTAAAAGTGAACCTAGTCTGTAATTTCAATGGTTAAACAACATAGTCATGCAAGTATGTCTAGATCAAGAATAATTGTAATTAAGGTTAAATACATTTGAATTGTAAACCTCTAATTATAGATCATATCCTTTAGGACTTTAGGAGTAGAAATTTGATAAGCACCAAATCCATATGTTGATGTGATGACATATAGGCCCAACCAAATTAGGTTCAAAATTTCCAAGTTTTTCTCAATCTGCTTGATTCTTTGGATTTTTTTTAGGACTAAGTCACCAGTGTCAAAAATTATAGGTCAAACCTTCTTATTGGAGCTACATCGAAGGTGATTCTGATATTCTTGCAAATGTGTCAATGCATTTTGTCTATTTTCATCCAGTAACTAGCTCATGCAGACATGATACGTGATATTCCTCTTGATCAATTAATACTTGCATAGATACTCTTAGGGATGGTAACTCGACGTCTATAGGAATAATGGATTCAGATCCAAATAAAATGGAGTAGGGAGTGGCTCTTGTAGGGGTGCAAACACTGGTACAATAAGCCTATAAAACAAGATTGAATTGCAAGTGCTAGTCACAACTAGCATCATTGATAGTCTTCTTTAAGATTTTTAGTATAGTCTTACTAGATGCCTTAGCTTGGCCATTACCCTAGGGTTAATACAAGGTAGCGAAGTGGTGTTGGATGTGAAATTTTTCACAAAGTTCACGAACATCATGGTTCTTAAAAGGGTGACCATTATCTATAATGATGGATTGTGGGATACCATAGCAGCAAATAATGTAATTTAGGCTGAACTTGGCTATCTACTTTCTAGTAATATAAGTAATTGGGATGACTTCAATCCATTTTGTAAAGTACTCAATAGTGACAAGGATAAATTTATGTCCATTTACAGCTCAGTGGGATGGATCTTTCCTACGAGGTCAAGTCCCCATTGAGAAAATGGCCATGGTGATGTAAGAAAATGTAGTTCTTTAGCTAGTGCATGTATAATATCTCCATGAATCTGACACTGGTTACATTTCTTCACAAAGTGATAAGCATCATGTTCCATTGTAGGCCAATAATATCCTGTTCTCATGAACTTTTTGGATAAGGTCAGACTAGTAGAGTGATCTCTGCATATATGGTGATGTGCCTTTTGTAAGGTTGCTTGTGCTTCATTAGATTCGAGACATCGAAGGACAGTGCTATCTAGGATACAACAATAAAGGGTATCTCCAATGATGGCATATTTAGATGGTTGTTGGATAAAAGTTTTGCGTTGGTAAGGGACAAGTCAGGAGGGATAATTTGGTCATTCAAATAACTATAAATTTATTTGTACCAAGGAGATTTGAGATCAACAAGTTCACACACAAGTTCAGTTTCATGGACATCGAACGTACGGATAAATAATTGTTCAACCAAGAACTCATATTGTGATGCATTGTTGGGAATGTCCAAGAGAGATCCAATCGTAGCCATTGCATCAACTGCTTTATTCTGGATTCTCGGTATCTTTTCAATGTAAATAACATCAAAGTATAGTCGAAAACTATCCACCATGTGCTTGTAGGGCATCAGTTTCTCATCCTTGGTGTCATAATCATCATTAACTTGTTTAATCACTAACTAAGAATCACCATAGACCTAAAGATTCTTGATTTTCCATTTTATTTCTATTTAGAGACCTGTCAATAATGCTTCATACTTTTCTATGTTATTTTTTCATGGAAATGCTATTCAAAATGAATTGGGAATGAAATCTCTTTGAGGTGTGATTAACAAAATTCCAGCTCCTAAACCATGACTTGTGTAAGATCCATCAAAATATAGTTTCCATATTTTTGGTTTTTCTATGGCAAAAGATTGATTCATCTGGAAAGTTGTATATCAAAGGATGATCTACCTTTATTGGTACATCTGTGAGTTGATCAACTATCACTTATCCTTTAATTTCTTTTTGGTCAACATACTCAATGTCATACTCACTTAAGATCATAATCCACTTAGCTAGTCTTCCTGTCAAAGCAACTTTACTGAGAAGATATTATAAAGGATCAATTTTTGCAATCAGTTTTCTCTTGTGATTCAACATGTAATGTCTCAAATTTTGTGTTGTAAACACCATTGCTATACATGTTCGTTCAATAGGGAAATAGTTCAACTCATATCCGACTAAGGTGTGACTGATATAATAAATTGCTCATTCTTTACCATCATTGTCATTTTGTGCTAATAATTCCCCCAGTGCCAATGTAGTTGTTGCCACTTATAATATCAATTGTCTTCAATCAATCGAAGTCATAAGAAATGGTGGAGTCAATATATAATTCTTAATATGATCAAATTATTCTTGAAACTTCTCTATCCAATTGAAGGGAGTTCCTATTCATAATAGATGTTGAAATGGATGGATTTTATCTACTAGTTGAGCAATGAACTTGTGGATTGATTGCAATCTTCCCTATTATGTTCTTAACTGACTTATGTTGGTTGGCGGTGGCATTTCTAAGATGGATTTTACTTTGGCGGGATCAAATTATATTCCTCTATGGGAGACGATATATCCAAGGAGTTTACCTGATTGGACCCCAAAAACACATTTCTTTGGATTCATCCTGAGTTGGTACTTTTCCAGTCGTGTGAAAATATTGTCCAAGACTGCTAGATGACTACTTCGTTTAGAGATTTTGAGAGAAGGTCATCAACATAATCTTCCATAAGTACATGCATATAATCATGAAAAATAGTAGTCATGGCTCTCTGGTATGTAGCTCTGGCATTTTTAAGCCCAAATGACATGACATTCCAACAGAAAGTTCCCCAAGTGCATGTGATAGCTATTTTTGGTTGATCTTTAGGAGAAATTCTTATCTGATTGTAACCCAAGAATACATCCATAAGTGATATCATTTCATATCCAACAGTAAGTTTAGACACCTAAAATTTATTTTCTAATGTCATCACCCTCCTATGAATTAAGTAATTTTAATTATGTAAGTAAGTATTTCCATCATTTCACCAAGGCCTCTGATTAATTAAATATTATTTAATTATGTCACTAAGGTTCATGTCCCTTATAATTAAATAAATTTAATTTATTTAACTATCACCACTTTGTCTACTATAATTAAATAATTAATTCTAATTATTTAATTATTATTTTCAACAAAAGATAAATGCCTGTAATTATATTAATATTATATAATAAATAATTACATATATTTTATCAGCTATATTGTAGAGAAAACTTATGCCCCAAGAACAAACCAACTGCCCAAACAAACAAAATTCTTTGACCCCTTACAAAAAAGTGCTTCCCAAAATTATATGATTGGAACCCAAAACCATACATCTGAAAAATACTACCAATCCTTACTATAAGGTTTCTATACAAACTATACAAAGCATATTCATTATCAAGTTTCTTAAATAGAAAGTAAATGCCAGCAAAATCATTTTATGCAAAAAATGCCACTAGAAGAAACCTTTAACCGCACTACCACCACACCAACGGAACACACTCGCGAGATTGCAAAGTCACCACCTAGCCGCACAAGAGGGAAGAAAGAGTTGCAGGTCTACGGTAGTAACCACATGATTGCACTTCACTAGTGAAGGAGATGTGAGACAACAGTAGTCTCTACACCACCGCACAACACTAAAGAGGGAAGAGCGGGTCAGTGGTAGTCACCGCACCACTGCACTGATCTGCAAGAGGAGGCACGAGAACATGGGAAAGGATTAAATCACTGTTGAAGATGCTCCTTTTCAATGCAACCCAAGAATGGCAACTCCCAGGGGTGGACTGCAATTGGGATTCGATAGTTACAGGGTTGATATTCCATATTGGTGTTGTATGAAACCTATCTACCACCCGAAGCCATCCTCTGAACACTTGAACACCTACCTCTTTGTCACCACATGAAGCTAGTGAAGACACCCCAACTTACAAATCTTGCACAAACTGCTTTATCCTCGCTTACTATAAAGATATTGCCTCATGCATTGCTAACTCTGCCAACCCTAGAATTAACTTTAATTGCTTTTCATTATTGAAAATATGTGTTTCTTATGAATCACAACCCATACTTTCTAGAAAATCCACCAACCTATTGCCTTCCCTATATGTATGTGTTAACAAGAAATCCTGAAAAGAGTCTAACAAAGACTAGGCTTTATGTAGAATATAACCTAAATTCCAATTATGAATTCTTCTTTCTCTGCAAGCATTTATTATTAGCAATGAATCCCCTTCCACATGCAAACATCCTACAATTGTTTCTTGTATTGTGTCAAATTTCTACAAGAATTTAGAATCTTGTACAAATTTAAGAACATAATTTAATGTCTTGAAGCGTCTCGTCTGGGAAAATTATTAGATTTAGGAATGAAACCCAAATTTTTGGATTTAATTTTTTTTTGTTACAAACCCTCACACATTGCCTCTAAGTTGATAAGTGTCGGTATTGTTCATTCTATTCCATAATATGCAGCCTTGATACCAACCGCAGCCCTGCTAAATAGAAAATTCCTGATTTATAGCATCTTTGCTTCTGAAATTTTGTCAACAAATTGGTTTTGATCACTTTTAACATGCTTGATAAGACCTCACACCATTCACGATTCTAGGAAGGTCTTTTGAATTAAAGTCATGCTCACTAAATCTATCAGCCACAAGCTTTTTCCCTTATTAAAAACTATCAATCCTTGAATGCACATATTTGACAAGGGCATTTTGATCTTTAAGTTTTAATTAGCTTTTCTTTTTAGATTTTAGATTTTGATCATTAGGTTAATTTATTTAAATTAGTTTTTAATTTTGGGCAGTTAGAATAGATAAATTACTAATTAATTTTGTTAATTTAGGACAATTAATATTACAAATTTTGATTTAGATTTAAATTCTAAGTGTAAGATGGGGAAAATCAAATAGATTTAGATAAAGTGATAGCCAACACTTCTAAACTATTATCCCAAAGATTTAGATAAAATGATAGCCAACACTTCTAAACTATTATCCCAATCTAAACAAGAGAATACAAACAAAGAGAGCAATCAAAATGAAAGCAAATGAAATAAAACACTCCCCTTTGAAGTTGATTCTTTCTCTTATCTCTCCTATTTCTTCTTATGCCAATATTGCCCTCAGATTTGTTGTTGAAGTTGTGCAAATACCTGCAAATAGTAAGCAAGAAAGTTGGAGATAATTAGCTGTTCAATTGAAAATGGAGGGGAAGGGTTTCTTTTATAGACAACCATTCGAATGGACGAACGAGATTGATCTTCTAGAAAGATTCTAAGATCAACAGATGAGGATTCATTAGAGGGAAGTTACGAAATGGATGGCCAAGATCGAGTTTCTAGAAAGATGCCAAGATCTACGGTTGAGAATTGATGCAACCAAAATATGCCATGCATGGAAAAGATATGACACCAACGGCTATGATGCCCGACGGCTATGACAGACATGCAGGACATGCAGACTATGACATGAAATAATGACAGGGGATCTTTGACCAAAATAGAGGGATAAATAATTTATTTTAAATTATTTATTTGAAAATGGAAGGGGATGACAAGTGGCAAATAAATAATTTATTTTAAATAATTTATTTGGAGGAAATGAAAAAGGAGATTTAATTAAATTCATAAATTTAATTAAAGGAAGAAATATAAATTGAATATGGATAATTCATTTGGATCAATTATTTAAAGGAGAAGAATGACACATAATTAAATAATTTCGTCAATTATTTAATTATAGAAGAATAAAAGGTCAAATAATAATTATTATCTGACTATGGACATGTGATGAAATATAAATAATTAAATAAATAATGATTTATCTAATTATTGAAGAAAGGGGTATTAGTGACACAATTAAATAATTTTAATTGATCAAGATAGAAATGAGAAGGTGAATCAATTAAATAATTAAAAACTATTTAATTAATAAAGGAATATGATCGAACATAATAGAATAATTAAAATTATTCAATTATTGAAAGATGATGACTAGGAAAAATGATGCTCATAGACTTAGGACATTTTTCAGTGTCTACACTAAGTGAGTTCAAATTTGAATTTTTAATGTAGTTTATATTTAAATCTGATTTAATTTAGATTTTTAATTTAGTTGGATTTGATTTTGAATCTAGTTTTTCTTAGATTTTTCTAATTTACTTAGATTTAGATCTAATTTTAGTTTAAAATTAAATTTTGTTTTGATTTAGTTGTTTTAATTTTTCATTTAATTTTAGATTTAGAATTAATTTTGGATTTAATTTTAATATTTCAACTAGAGTAAATGTTAATTTTCCTTTTAGTTTAGTTTTTAGTTTTGAGACTAATGTTGTTAACTTGGCCTTTTGTAGGATCATTTGTCCAAGACTCAAAAAATAAAAAGCTCTCACTTGTCGAAGATTGAAAATCAAAACTACTAACTAATTCGGTGCAGGACGTGGTCAAAGGAATGTGATTTAAAACTGAGTGTATTCATTTTATTAGATCACATTTTTCTTTTGGGCTTAAAAATAACTTAGGAGTGTATTCCATGTCTTCTTTAGTTTTTGAATGTTTTTACCTTTAGAGGGCCTACCACCCCACTTCAAAAGGTGGGAACAACCCAAGTGGTAATGGGTAATGGGCTAAAACTAAGCTCTTTCAAACTGCTATATAAATGTGTGGTTGCGATGAAAATTGTGATCAACGTGAAGTGGTACATTATAGCTCTCCCCTAGTACCTTTATTATACGAAAAGCCCTTACTTAGGTTGAGAGACCTCTTGAGGGATTTTATCATAATATCCCCTAAATCAGATTCCCTTACTAGAAACCTTTGTGTAGAAAGCCAAAATCCTTCTATCTGTTGGCATAGGAGGTCGAACCTCTGAAGCCATCCCACACTTTCATGGTTCATTGTAGAGATGGAAAATTTCTTGAGATTCTTGTGGTCTTAAGGAATCTTAAACTTGGTATGCCTGAGAATTGAGTGTCGTGGAGGGGAGCCAATGCTACCAAGTTCCTAGGTCATCCGCTCTGAATAGGCATGACTGGAGAAATCCAAGTGGGAACCAACAAATATTGCCCTTGAAAACCATAGGATTTGTTGTTGAATGCACATGAGTGTCTTCTTTAAAAATAAAATTGTCATTTTGTCTACTTTTTTGTTAACATAACAAATTTCAGAAAACAAGATCACCAAAAACAATCTTTGAAAACATTGGTAAACACCAACTTGACCAAAAACAAGAAAGTTCAAACACAAAAAGTTTTCCCAAAATTTTCAACTTGTGTCAAATTTCGAAGTTATCCTCCAAGTTCTTTCACAACATGGCTTATCATATGATTGGATACCTTGTTTCAATATGTATGTCACTTTAGATTAGACTTTACATTTTCCAACCTTAGGTCTTAGAACATATTTCCTATTGCCTTTGCATTTACCATTTCCTTCTTGCATACCTTAGGCTTAAGTCATACCCTTGTATTTCCCTACCTTAGACATCATATCGCATACCTTAGTCATACTCCACCTTTATTCATAACCTTACCACCATGTCTTCCATTCACCTTGATATGCTTGTTAGTCAAGTTGAATACCAATTAATCCACAATGGTCAAGCCCAACAAGCCATAGACTTTAAAATACAATTCATCCAATCCAAATACCAATCAATCTCAACCCATGGTCAACTACCCACATACCCTTCTTACCAAAAATCCATAAGCACTAGTCCTCCATCCATCTACCCTCAATATCAAGAGTCCCTCAACACAATCCATGTCATTAATCCACAACAAACATCCACTTATCACCCTTATCCTAACCTTGAAAAGGGAAACTAAGTTTCCACTAATCCCTTCCAAGCCTCCATGTCCTATTCTAGTCCATCATTCACTTCTCCATTCCAAGTCTCCACATCCTATCCTAGTCCATCATCAAATAATACATTCCTATTCTCTCCATCCCAACCTACATTTAGTCATGAATACACATTTGGTCCTAGTCTCCAAAAACACATCTCATTACCTACACTTGAGGACATATGTTAAGAGTAAAACCCAAGGCATGACATCATAACTTCACCTTCATGTCAAGATCAAAGTAGTCCATCCCATGACCCCATCCTTAAGTCCCTTGAAGAAGTCCTTCTAGATAATCATGGCATTCAAAATAAACCTATCCTTGATCAAGATACCTTTCCCAATCATGTCATCCAAGACAAGCCCATCTTTTACCAAGACACTACCATTGATCAAGAAATCCAAAATGATCCGCTCATTGAACTTTATGCCATCCATGATCAAACATTTGAGGTTGATCCTACCCAAGTACCAAACACTGCCATTTCCCGAAATGAGAAACTTGCCCCCTTTGGACACATAGATGATCTCCCTATAGAACAAGAGTCTCCTAGTCTAGACATATTTACAAATGATCAATCTATAGCTGAATTCACTGGAATATATGGCAATGACCATAAAGATGGTTTCAACATCGACTTGGAAGCACCAGTAGAATCATCTGAATCTGATGTCACAAAATCATACCAAAGATAACAATCGAAAATATATCCAACATGTCAATGAAGCTATTCCATCCTATCAACTAGGATCATCTATCTTTGTTAGAGCAGGCTTTCTTGTAGATGAGAAAATATTGAGTAATGATCTTCACATACACAATGATGGGTTAGCATCTTGTTTCCAAAATAAAAAATACCCAATCACAAACATAATCTGTCAGATCATGTAGTATCAAGGAAGAGGACTAGGCCAACATGAGCAAGGCATTCAAGAACCAATAACTTCTATGAAAGTCCTAGACATCAAGGTCTTGGCTATTCTTCAATAAACAAATATAATGATGTTAGTGGTACCTCCTCAATATTGGGGGCAACTTTATCTGATACAAACATCAAAATGGAGGCCATGAGTAGTCCTTAGCATAAGTTTTCTGCCAACACTCCTTCCATCCATACCATAAACCATCATTACAACATGAATAAACCTTTCATTTGGAACAAAAAAAACAAAAGTATTACAAGACTAAAGTCCAAAATCAAATGTCAAAGGCCATTGAATAATAAAATCCAAGTGGGCAAATGAAGTTAAAATGGATCCCAAAGAAAAATGGATCAAGCAAAAAAAATATTCTAAATCCAAAAGTCAATCAAAATATGGAGCCACAAGAAAAGAGGACTCTCACATTTAATAAATGTCCATCTCCTTCAAAATGGTCATCATACAAGGCATATAAAAGTGTTGGTTCCAAATTCTATCCCAATCAAAATTCCAAGCTCTGCCATTCAACATCCCAAGTTGGAAAATAAAAAGTGATTCATCCCAATGTCCAAACAAGCCTTCCACATCTACCATCATCCATCATTCCAAAATACATACCTCATGTATCTGTCACATCTTGGTAGTAACTCTTTATTGTAAGGACCCTCATGGCACTCTACTACGATGTGCGTATTCTGATAAGGCCAACTATAGTATCATAAAGGATCACAATGACATCGATCATTTATATGCAAGCGCTATGATCCTAACAAGGCAACTAATTCAAAAAAGGTCATTATTGGCATATCATGGTGCCAGTCTCTACATCAGCACCATCAATGAATTCAACACAATCAATAATATCAATTCTTGAAAAATACAAAAAAATGAGAAAAAGGTCCTGAAATAATACCAAAAAAATTGAAAAATTGAAAAATGTTGCCTTGATGAAAACTTGGAAATCAAACGTCTTGGTGACACCAAAAAAAAAAGGTTAGGAAAAAAGTAAAGTCAAAAGTTTCGTCCAATAGTGAAAACCATTTTTATGGTGCTTTGGATAAGTACCATAATGAAAACCTGGCAAACAAGCGTCTTGCGTAAAATCAATTATCTATGTGGACCTTTACACTTGGGGGAAAGTTGTCTCATGTCTCATACCTTTTGCATAACATTTATTATGATATTTCCATCTATCCATCTAATCCATATCATTTCCATCCATTTTCCCACCTACTTTGATCTTGATAAGAACTGGGGTATAAACATAAATCATGCTTTGGAAAAAATCTTGACATGTCTATCCTTTGGTCATACACTATCCATGAAATATCATGTTGTAGCCTTCATAGCATTATCCAAACCCATACCTTGAAGAAAACAAATTATTCCTATGCAACATAGTCCTTAGAGATCATATGCCAATTCTTCCAACCAATAATCCTCATGTCGCTTATGTTTTACCAAAGTCACCTATCATCCTTTCATGCCTATCGCCTATCTTGGTTTTCCCTTGTCAATAGTCTAAAGATCCTCCATCATCCCATCTAGTCTTAAAGAAGTCATTCCAAATGCAACCGACCTAATCCATACAATCTTGCTATGCATCCTAGTGCATTATCCAACACATTCTTTGGCTTTGTTTCTAGCCTTACTACAAACCTTGATCCTTTAGTCACATTACCGTCATCCTCATGTTGTTTCAAGATGTGTCCTTCCCATGTCAACAACGTCATCATCATCATCACCTATCAATTGGTATTCAACTTGACTAGGGGAAAGATCATGTTTTTCCTCGGATTCTTGTCCATGCTTGCTCACTTGCTTGTAGGAATCATTCACATGCATTTGTCATGATCCTCATAAAACGACAAAAAGAAAAAAAATCAAATATCTACAAAAAGACAAAAAAAATCAAAACATTCAAAAATCCAAAAAAATCTATTCACAAAAAGACAAAAAATCATAAAACTTCAAAATCCAAAAAATTAAAAACATGTCCACAAAAAAGTTAGATATCTTTCAAAAAATCCAAAAAAATAAAAACATGTCAAAACATAAAAAAATTTAGATATCTTTCAAAAAATCCCAAAAATAGGTTCAGAGTTAGTCATGTTAGTCTTTGTCATAGTTGAACTACGTTGCCTCTGCAACTAGATGTAGGCAAGGCCATCTGTCAATGTTCCGTTGAGGCATTAGGTCAATCCTTTAGTTTTGTCAAATAAACAATAAAATCATGATTCAATCTTTTGTCATTGAAACAAAGTCTTTGTCATGTCAAACTATGAGGTCTCTATGCATTGCTACATAGGCAAGGCCATCTATTGATGAGACCTCAAGACCCCCTAGGTTAGTCTTTTAGGGTTCGTTGGGTCAGTCAAAATAAATTGGACACTGTCAACTCAGATGCGACATCATCATCTGAACTTCAAACACACATCCTGAATCGACAAGACAAGCAAGCCAACAAATCTCCAAGTCAAAATAGTCATTTGTAAAATCAATCAAACTAGTCAAATCGATTGACAACCAATGGTTTTAAATAGGACATGTCCTTCCTCAAACCAGACCTTGTCACTATCCACTTTTTCATTTGCCTTATACGGGTAGTTGCATGATCGAAACCAGACTAGACATCTTATACGACATGTTTCTTCTCCTGAAACAAGGCCTTGTCAAAATAATCAACCCATCACTCACTTCATCCCTTCACGTATGGTAAAACACTTATTATCAAACAATATGATTGGTTGTTGACCTTTTTGGTTTGTTTTGTCTAATCCTTTAGATTTACTTTGGTCATGTTACTAGCCACCTCGAGGAGGTCCCCTTAAGGATTTAGAGGAGTGATTATGTCTCATGACTTGTCTTTTATTTGATTGTTGTCTATGGTTTGTCTTAACAAAAATACTGGGGAAACATGACCCTTAGGATGAGTTAGGACATTCCTTGTTTGCAATTGTCTGTTTTACAAATAGATGACCTTGCACACCTTGGTCTATGTCATACCATGGTGTTTGTTGTCCATTTTTCATATTTTACCACCCAATGATGATTAAATGTACAAGCCTTGCATAAAAAAATATATATCTACAAATTATCTCAACTGTCATGATCTCAACATCCATGTCTTCATTGCTGACATGCATCTTTTCCATGCTAATATTTCTTCTATTCAACATCTTCATCATCCTTAACTATTTTCCCCTATCCTCTTGTCTTTCATCCTCTAGTCTTCTTATCTATTTCGAGAGCACACTCGTGTTCTTTGAACTTGTATGTCCTCTCGAGGGGGCATACCATCTACCTCCTCATCATTCTTCCTTACACTAGGGCATATCTTTTTCGTTGACACAACGTGATAATCTACATTGTATCAAAGAGGGGAAAATAGAGACACCTCAAATTTATATTCTAATGTCATCACCCTCCTATGAATTAATTAATTCTAATTATTTAAGTAAATGTTTCCATCATTTCACTTCAGCCTCTGATTGATTAAATATTATTTAATTATGTCACTAAGGTTTATGTCCCTTATAATTAAATAAATCTAATTTATTTAATCATCACCACTTTTTCTACTATAATTAAATAATTAATTCTAATTATTTAATTATTCACTTATCTTGCTTTCTCCATAATTAAATAAATAATATTTATTTAAATTATTTTCCAAATGGACTTTCCCTCTATTTTGAATTAAATTACTATTTAATTCATAAAATCAGTTTACTTTTTCTTCTATAATTAAATAATACTGCCATTGTTTAATTATTCACTTTCCTTTTTGAACTAATTGATTTTATCAAAAAATCAGTTAGTTTCCTCTTTCTCTTTCACTTTCGATCTTATCTCATCTCATCTCACCTAATTTTGGCCATTGATCGAATTAATGTATTTTCAATCTCGATCATCCATTTTCCATTTGTCTCTCTATAAATACCATCGTCATTTATCATCTAATATCATCTTACAAAATCTTGAATTCATAGGCTATCGTGTTGTTGAGATAATAGTTAATCTTCAATATTTTGCTAGTCACTAGTCATAGGCTTTAGTTGCATCTTCAATACTAAGGGAACTTGGAGCTTCAAAGAAAAATGGAGAAGGATGATGGAGGTCGTTCAATGGAGGCATGACGATTATGGTGAAATTGTTATTTATTATTTCCTTTCATGCACTTCTTTGTTCTCTATCATTAGATTAGGAAATTCAAGTTTATTTATTGTGTTGAATAATATTAATTATGATTTTCCTAAGCTACAGTAAGATCTACTATGATGTAAATGTTTGGTAGAGGAAAATTGTCTTTAGGGCAAGCTTTGTTGAGATCTCTGAAATTTGTGCATACTTTGATCTGACCATTTTGTTTGGTGACAAGAACAAGGTTTGATATCCAATCTACGTACTCAATAGAGTGAATGAACCCAACGTCCAAGAGATTTTTCAGTACCACCTTGATCAAGAGTGTAATTTGTGGGTGCATTTTTTTTAACTTCTATTTATATGGTTTGGAATTTGGTAAGAATGGTATGTAGTGCAAAACAAGTTTGAGATCCAATCCAGGCATATCAGAATATGACCATGCGAAGTTAACTTGTCTTTCTGAAAAGAATGCTATAAACTTGTCTGGTGTTCTGATGTTTAATTATTTTGTTTCTTCTATCAACAATGGTGATCTCTCTCAATCTATAGGGAGGAAAGCTAGTCCTCCATCCTTAGGCACCTCAGAGATGTTTTCACCCTCATATACGTCCTTTATTTTTACTATTTCATGGTCAGCAAGCGCCTTTCGATTTTTACCTGAAGACCTATTATTTTTATTTTTACTTTTTTTATTTTCATTTTTATGATTGGAGGACATGACAACCTCACCAAAGTATGCTATATAATTGTGTTCTATGGAAAATTCAGCCTTATGATCCCCACTTGGTATTCCTTCATGAAGTCCCATGAACTCATCGATGACATCATTGTTCTCAAAAGTGTCCAAACTTGGTGGTTCTTGTTGATCCTAATCTATGATTTGCGGGTAGACAAGGGGTAAGCCATCATTAGTATTGTTAAGGTTCATGGTGTAGGATAGGGTAAAGATGGAAGTATACTCATCAAGTTCCGAAGAGGTGACATCAATGGTTTCCTAGAATTTTTTGATCCATTCTTCTCTTTTCAAAGGGACCTTTGGACGGGGACTTGGCGAGTTTTGCGGGGAACCAATTGTAAGCATTTGATTAAAGGTTTCTTCAAGGGAAGGATCTTCAAATTTTCCAAATAGTTTATCAAGGTCCATGAAATTAGTGGCGGATAGGGAATCCCATTCATATTCATTGGAATCAACATCAAAATCCCAAGAGTCCTTGTATGTCTTGACCTCATATGAAGCATCAACGACCTCACTTGGAGATAATCTGATACCTCAGATAGTCACTTTTATTGGTACAAACACTAACCCTTGGTGCTTTATTAACTTAGGAGGTTGTAAGGGTTCCAACATTCCTTATTTATTTAGGCCAAGACTTCAATGTCCATCATATTCTTGTCTTTTCATTATTAGGAACCCTTTTGGATATTGTTCAACTGGTAATTTCTTAGGTTACAATGTCCTCCTCTTCTTTGTACAACCATGTGAGAATGTGGTCATCTAAAGGCTCTTTGGCCAACTCCCCCATTTAGTGAAGGTGGTAGGGGGATTATGAATGATGAATTTAGGCTACACGGGATGCGGTTTACCATAAGACTTCAACGATTTAGGTAATTTTCCAATGAAAAAGAGACTCTTCATGTTGTATTCCTCGCATCCTTTATCTTGGATCTGGATTTTGGGTGTGGAAGGTGTGGTAAATGGAGTGGATGACTTGATAAGGGCAGATGGATCAATGTAGTGAGCTGGATTGGTAGATGAGGTGGAGGATGAGGCCTCTCGATTGATGAGTATTTGATGTTCAATAGTTCTTTTTAGGTTTTTGTGTTGCAAGTATAAATGTGCTTGGTGATGTTTCCATTAATGTTGTCATTAGTGCCAACACAATTCAGGTTTATTGCAGATGGTACTTGTATAGTTGAGATACTATAGAAGTTCTTAGAGTACATGAAACTATATTTATGAAGTTGTAGTTGTGTTTTTGCCAAGTGCTTTTGAGAAAATTTGAGAAATAATGAAGGAAATGTTGAATTGTGTGTCCTGAGTGTGCTCCGGTATTGTGCTCTACATTTCTTTTGTGTTGATCCTATTCTAGTGCAGATTTTTAGTTATGTTCATGAGCCTCAATGGATAATATAATCCCAGTTTTAGCTTCTGGTTTGATGGATAGTGAAAGATCTGTTCATCGGTGTGTGAACTAGTTTGGTAGAACTATTTGTTTATGGACTAGGAGAAATGTTTTGGATCCATAGTCTTCTGGTTTGTGGTTTTAGATCTTGTGGATATGGGAAATGTTTATTTTTTTATGGTTTCTATGTTTTGATAAATGTGCTTGGTATTTGGCACTTCAGAAGACTTGATCCAAAGCTCCTATGTGTTGTTGGTTGGTTTGGTTGGACTGTTGAAGAGTTTTCTTTGAATGAAGTTGGTTATAGTTGTGGATGTACCTGAAGTGTTCTCAAAGATGGTAAAATGGCTGGTTAAGCGTGTTGTGTCATCCACATGTGATCATATTGCTGGAGATGTATGTACTTCAAAGATCATTAGTGTTTTCATTAGGTTTGTATGACCTGGTGTCTACACTTTACATTAAGATTTTGCATCAAATTATGGAAGTGTGTGATCGATCCAAGATGTTTTTTGGGTCCTAATTAAATGTGTGATTGGTCCTCTCTCATTCTTATCTACCGTAGGAATATTGAGTAGCTGGCCTATTTTGAATTTATAATTTAAAATTGTATATCTGACCTTTGAGAATGTATCAAAGGTTGAAGATAGTATAAAAGCAAGTCAAGTTGTTGCAAATTGATCATCCATCCATCCATGAATTATTCAAGCAAGTGAAGTGTGCGAAAAAGTGTGAAAAGAAGAGTGTGCAAGAGTGAAGTAAGGTAGCAATACTTTAATGTGTTGGATTCCTGAAAGAAATGGATTGATGGTGTCTACAATCTTCTCATCAAGTTACAAATATGTGGAACCTTTGTGGTGGATCTTTATTTATATTTTTTATTTTCTATAGGCAATGAGCCTCCTTTTGGATAGTAAATACCTTTTAAGGAAGTGAGCCCTTGTATTTGGGTAGTGAGCCTTTGTATATGGATAGTGAGCCCTCTGACAATGATCCTTTGTATCTAGTATTGCATTAATACTATATTGTGAGCTAATGCTCACCGTGGTTTTTCCCTTATTGGGTTTTCCATGTAAATCTGGTGTCTCTAGTATTTTTTGTTTGTTATTTTCATTTCATGTTCACACTTAATAATAGATTGAAGTTAAAGTGAATTGATTAAGGTTAGAAGTAAAGTGATTTGATACAATTGATTCACCCCTCCTCTTAGTTGTATTTTCCATTTCAAAAATTGGTATCAGAGCTCTGGTTCCTTGGTGAAAAGCTTAAGCACTTGAGGTAGATTAGATGGCACACAAGTTATAGATTACTATTTTTGATGGAGTTGATTATAGTGATCGGAAAGAATAGATGTGAGGTTATTTGGTTTCTCTTGGTTTCAAGACCTAGAAAGCTGTGGAAACAAAGTATGTTATACCATCCGGTGGTCCTTCCTTTACTAATGAGATTGTGGCTTATGAGGAGAATGAAAAGGAAAGGTATGCTATCTTCAATGATCTATTTAAAACTGAAATAAAAAAGTTATTTCTCTAGCTACTACTCATGAAGTATGGGGAAAACTGAAAAACATTTATGAAGGAAATGATAGAGTAAAATTGTCAAGGAAACTAACTACTAAATGAAAATTTGAGAACTTGAGAATGGAAGAAGGTGAAGATATTGCTAGTTATTATCAAAGAGTTGAACTTATAGCAACTGAAATCAAGAATCAAGGTGGTACTATGTTGGATGAAGATATAATTAAGAAGATCTTGATGACCCTACTAGAGAAATACAGTGAAAATGTCTCTGCTATTGAAGAATCATATGATCCAAAGACATTTACTAAGGAGCACCTATTTAGACTCTTGACTACATTCAATATGAGAAAATTTGCAAGAGATAAGGAGAAGACTTAAACAACCTTTGAAGCAATGAAGATAGGAAATGACTCAAATGACGATGATTCAAAAGAGTTGGAAGCAAACTCCATAAGGAGATTGAAGAAAGGTATTGGTAAATACAAAGGTAAGTTTCCCTTTAAGTGTTTCAATTGTGGTAATATTGGTCATTATGCATCAAGATGTCCTAATAGAGATACACACAAGAAGAACAAGGATAATAACAATATTCACAAAGACAAAAAGGATAGGGAGTTCAATAAATTATATTATGTTAAGGAAGATGGAGGAATTTTTGATGATGAATCTGAATTTGAGGAGGATAAAGATGAATGTTTATTTCTAGCTCTAGAAAATAAAGTTGTATCTGCTAACCGTGGAAGATGTGCAAAATAATCTAGTCTGGAGAGAAAGAAGGATGAAACAAAAGGTACTTTGGTGACTGATTTTCATGCTAGATAGGATGAAGAATTTTGGGTAATTGACAATGGGTGTTCAAATCATATGACTGGAGATAAGAGTAAGTTCGCTAAACTTGAAAATTATGATGGAATAATGGTTATGTTTGGAGATGACTCTGGTGCTAAGATTGCTGGTAAAGGAACAATTAGTTTTGATGGGAAACATAGTACTAATGATGTCTATTATGTTAAGGGTTTAAGGCATAATATGTTAAGTATTAGACAAATGTGCAGCAAAGGTTTTAAGCTTGTGTTTCAGGATAACACCTGTGAGATCAAAAAAGGATCCGAAACTGTGGTAGTAGCTGGAAGAAGAACTCATGGAAACATCTATCAGCTTAAGGGAGATGATGGTCAATGTTTTGTTTCTTAGATTAATGAAAGTTGGCTCTGGAACAGGAGGATGGGACATGTGAATTTTGATAATCTGATCAAGATCAGTTCTAGGGAAGTTGTCAAAGATTTGCCTAGAATCACAAAGCCTTCAAATTCAATTTGCAGAAGTTTCCAGTTGGGAAAAAAAACTATAAGTATTTTTAAAGGAAAGGAACAATCATCTACCAGAATGTTGGAATTAATTCATATAGACCTCTACGGTCCTACAAGAACAAGAATCCTTAATGGTGATAGGTACTTTATGCTCTTAATTGATGATTACTCTAGAATGACATGGGTTACATTCCTTAGAGAGAAATCTCGGGCTCTTGATAGATTCAAGGTATTTAAGGCAAGAGTAGAAAATGAGGCAAACCTGAAAAATAAAATGTTTAAGGTCTGATAGAGGTGGAGAATTTACATCTAGTGAGTTTAATGCATTTTGTGAAGAACATGGCATAAAGAGACATTATTCTACTCCTAGAACCCCTTAGTAGAATGGAGTTGTGGAAAGGAAGAACCAGACTATTCAAAAGGCTGCCAGAACTATGATGAAAGAAGCAAATGTTCCTAATGTGTATTGGAGATAAGAAATCCACACTTTTGTCTACATTCTTAACAGAGTTCAGATAAGAGCTAACAACACTAAGACTCCTTATGAGTTATGGAATGGTAAGAATCCTACCATTAAATACTTTAAAATATTTGGAAGTAAATGCTACATTAGAAGAGATGATGAAAATATTGGAAAGTTTGATGCTAGATGTGATGAAGGAATTTTTCTTGGATATTCAAATAATCATAAGACATATAGATGCCTTAATAAAAGACTGAGGAAAACAATTGAAAGTGATAATGTAAAGGTTGATGAAGCTATGTATAGACCAATGGAAATAAATGAAATTGAATCTGATGATCCTATTTGTGAGAAAGTGCAAGAAGAAGAAAAGGAAGAGAAAGAACAAAGTGATGAAGAGGAGATTCTAGAACCTGTACCTAAGACTCCTAAATATGTAAAGATAAATCATCCAGAGGAACAAATAATTGGAGACATAAGTGAAGGAGTGAAGACAAGAAGCAAAGTGGTTGAGTTAAACTTGTGTTTAATCTCTAAGATAGAACCTAAGACTGTGAGTGAAGCATGTAATGATGAAAGTTGGGTTAGAGCAATGAAAGATGAACTCTAGCAGATAGAGAATAATGAGACATGGGAAGTAGTCCCTAGACATACAAACAAGAATGTAATTGGTTCAAAATGGGTATTCAAAAATAAGTTGAATGAATATGGTGAAGTGGTAAGGAATAAAGACTTGTATGTAAAGGATATTCATAGATTGAAGGAATAGATCTTGAAGAAACTTTTGCACCTGTAGCAAGAATGGAGGCCATTCAAATTTTCTTGGCATTTTCAGCTCATAAATACTTCAAAGTGTATTAGACGGATGTCAAGTTTGCATTTGTAAATTGAGAATTGGGAGAAGAAGTATATATGGATCAACCAAAAGGTTTTCAGCTGTTAGACAAACTAAACATGGTTTGTAAGTTAAAGAAGATATTATATGGACTTAAATAGGCTCCTAGAGCTTGGTATGCAAGATTGGATAGATACCTGACAAAGAAAGGATTCAACAGATAGTAATATTTACCTAACAAAGAAAGGATTCAACATATAGTAATCTTTACTTCAAGATTGAGAAAAATAAAATGTTGATAGTTGTGGTATATGTTGATGACATCATCTTTGGTGGAAATGAAGGTATGTATAAGAAATTTGTTGAAGAGATGCAAAAAGAACTGGCAATTTCTTAGGTTACAATGTCCTCCTCTTTTTTGTACAACCATGTGAGAATGTGGTCATCTAAAGACTCTTTGGACAACTCTGCCCATTTAGTGAAGGTGGTAGGGAGATTATGAATGATGACTTTAGGTTGCATGGGATGTGGTTTACCACAAGACTTCGATGATTTAGGTAATTTTTCAATGAAAAGGAGACTCTTCATGTTGTATTCCTTGCATCCTTTATCTTGGATCTAGATTTTGGGTGTGGAAGGCGTGGTGAATGGAGTGGATGACTTGATAAGGGCATATGGATCAATGTAGTGAGATGGATTGGTAGATGAGGTGGAGGATGAGGCCTCTCGATTGATGGGTATTTGACGTTCAACATTTCTTTTTAGGTTTTTGCAATATTGAAAAGGATCAGGGTCACCTAGAATAGTAATTTTAGTGCCATTATATGGGAACTTGAGGCATTGGTGGTAGGTGGATGGGATAGCCCTTATGGAATGAATCCATGGGTGGCCAAGGAGAAGATTGTAGTGTAGATCCAGATCCAAGACATGAAATATTGTGTTCTATATGGCTTGGCCAAATCTTATGTGAAGTGAAATTATTCCTTTGGATGAATGCTTAGCATCATCATAAGCTTTGATCACAATTTTCTTGGTTTGTTCTATGTAATTCTTAGAGTATCCCAATGCTTTCACCAATTTTAGTGAGAAAATGTTCAAACCTGCTCCACCATCTAGTAAGAATCATCTGATCTTGTGTTTATTAATGCATACTTCAAGGTGTAGGGCATCATTATGATCAAATTTTTGTGTGGAAAAGTCTTGTTTAGAGAAAGTGACATGGTGCGACATAGCTAGGTATCCAACCATGGCTTGAAATTCATTGACATCTAGGTTGGTGGGTACGGATGCTTCTTGCAATGATTTTTCAAGGGTAGCTCTATGTTGTAGTGATATGTGAAGGAGTTCTAAGATAGAAATCTATGTGGGGGTTTTTCCCAGTTGATCTAGGAGATTATATTGGCTTTTTGTTGTGGATTGAAAGGAGGTCTTGGAATAGTTATCTTGGTTCTGTGAGTGGTAACAACACATTCCAAACTTGGATTTTTTATTGTAATATTGTAAATGTGATCATCAAAGGGCCTAATGTTAAGGATAATGGTGTTGTAATCATGTTTGACAATGGCATAACTGGCATTATTGTTGTTCCCTGAACTGGAATCTTTTCCTTTATCATGGTCTTGCAAGGGAGTTTTAAATATGGTTTGATCAACATTTGTCTTGCCTTGTGAATCACCTATTGAAATGGTTCCATTTTCAATAAGTTCTTGAATGATCTTCTTGAGTTTCCAACATCTAGTTATTTTGTGTCCTTTTCCATGGTGGTATTCACAATATTCATCTTCTTTCCACCAATTGGGTTTGATCAATGAGGGTTCATAATTTTTTATATCTGGTAGTGAGATGACATTAGATTGCAATTTTTTTTAGGACTAATTCAATAGGTTCACCCAATTGGGTATATGTTCTTTTGGCACGTGGGGGACCTCTTCATTGTTGATGGTTTTGAACTCCATTTAATGTTTGGTTTTATCCTTGTGTTTGGATGTTTGATGTATTTGATGAGGAATGACCTTTAATATGAGTGGTTGGACCTTTGTTTATCAGTTTGGCATCAACAACTCCATCATTTTTGACATTCTTATTTCAGGACCAGTATTTTCTTTTGTCACTATTGGGCTTTGGAGTCTCTTTGTTTATTTTGACTAGTCCTTTTGCAATAAGACCTTTTTCAATAAGGACACATTTCTCAAAGAATCTCATCAAAATTTTTGCAACATTGGATTTGTAGACTACTCATCATTTATTTGTCAAGGTTTTCAATAAACATGGTGACCAATTGTTTCGTAGGAATATGAAAAGGGAACTTGCTAACCAAGCCTCACCATCT
This sequence comes from Sequoiadendron giganteum, assembly GCA_007115665.2. NCBI lineage: Eukaryota > Viridiplantae > Streptophyta > Pinopsida > Cupressales > Cupressaceae > Sequoiadendron > Sequoiadendron giganteum. The sequence continues at coordinate 394,604,896 of CM021108.1, read as the reverse complement.
CTGGTAAAATGAGGTAAGTGATTCCCATTCTTGTTTGGTTGTGCTTAATGTTGCAAGGGTGATATCATTTTTAATGTTGAAGGAAAAGTGATTAATGAATTTTTTTCACCAGTTCACCCCATGTTCTAATCCTTGGAGGGAGATGTGCAGACCAATCTAGGGTTGGGCATGTGAGGCTTCACATGAACAGTCTCATCAAATAGGTGGGATTATATGAGAATTCCATACATGATGTGTTAAATTATTGGATCCCTTGTCCCCTTATACTTAGAAAAAGGTGGTGTTGTGAAATGAGGGGGAAAGGGTGGCATGTAGAGATTTTTGTCAAATGGAAAGGGGCACAATTCCTTCATGGAATAGGTCTTCTTGTTGGTCCCCAATTGTATACTTTCCATTTTTTGTTGAAGGGCTTGGATTTTTTGCATCAAAGTATTTACAAGAGATGGTGTTTCCTTAGTTTTATTTGGTGTCATGGTGTTGGTGTTGAGGTCACATGTCAAGCTTGGATTAGAATTGGCATTTTGAGGTGTGGGACCTTGGTTACCATATTGATGTGCGTTGTTTCGGTTTGGAATGAAATTGAAATTTAGGTTTGTCCCAAAGGTCATGTTTTCATTTGGTATGGTGTTTTGGAATTGAGATGTAGGCCCTTGATTTGTTCCTTGGATTTAAAAATTTGGTCCTTGATTTATATTTTAGAAAAGTGGTGGGGGTCCTTGATTTGCATTTTGGAATGATGGTGTAGGCCCTTGATTGACATTTGGAAGTGATTGGGTAGGTCCTTGAAATGATGGATTAGGTACTTGGTTAATGTTTGAGAATGTGGGTCCTTGTAATGTAGGAGTGGACCCTTCATTGGTGTTTTGATTTAAGATCCTTCGTGCGATAATGTGAACCTTTCTAGATTTATTTGGTTGATGCTGACTTGATGAGGGTGTGCTTTGAAATTGGAAAGAAGGACCTTCGTTTGTGTTTTGAAATGTAGGTATAGGACCTTGATTTCTATTTTGGAGAAAATATGTGGGACCTTGTGATATAGGACCTTGATTTGTGTTTTGAAAAAGGGGATTTATAAAGGTCTTTCCCATAGAATTTGATGAACTTCCAAATGTGAAACTTTGTCCTTGTGTAGTAGTATGGGTCATCTGGTTTCCACATGTAGAGATGCTATGAATATGTGTGGTAGTGGTTTCCATGTGTGTTGATGTTCCAGATGGTATGGTTGACATTTGTTGTAAAGAGGGCATCCCTAAAGCAAATGGATTTTGGGTATCTTCTTCCACAATGGTTGAAAAATCAAAGCCTTGAGGGAGTTTGGCACCCTTTTTAGCTAGTGCATAGAAAAACCTATTAGGGTCAGTAGCAATGAGTTGATAAACCATGCTTAAAAACCTTGGATCATGGTAGGCTCTTTCAATATCCTCTCAAGTCAATTTCTTGTTGAATTCATCTAGGTTTAGATTGTCTAATGTAGGGTCTCTTTGTGGTGTCTCTCTTTGAGGTGTGGATTGGTTTGAATTTGATCCAATAGTGGTGTCATGAAAAGGGCCACTTGAAAAATCCATTTCCTATCTTTTGGTTCGTGACCTTGTTTCAACCATGTGAGACTTGCAAGTGGGAAGGTAATGCAAGGTGATAATGAAGCTAAACTATGTTTTTGGATTTTTTGAATATGAGGATGCAAGGTGATTATGCAAGGATAATAATGACCAAAGGATGGATGCTAAAGGATTAAATAATGACCAAGGATAATGATAAGGAGACTAAAATGATGCTAAGTTTAATGATCAAAGTTAATGGTGCAACTAAGGTTAAGATGAAATCAAGCTATGTTTTTATATTTTTTTGGGATATAAGGGTGCAAAGTGAAAGTGCAAGCTAAATGAAAGGCTAAGAATTGATAGGATGATAATTAAAGCTATGGTCAAAGGGGTATGGTATGAATCTAAATGAGACTAAAGTAATAATAAGGATATGAATTCTAGAATTTTAGACAAAGGATGGCAACCAAGCTAATGTGGGCCCAAGATAACAAACCCAAATGTCATTGACCTTTATGATAATCAAGAGGATAATTTTGACAAGGTAGAGTCGAGGCTAGGACACAAGCTTGAGACTCAAATTTAAAAAAGGTGATAGTGAAAAAGGTTGATAAAATGAAGGATTAAGGTCAATGGAAAATTGGATAAGCAACCAAGGACTGTCTAAAAGCTTAATGGTCTTCCTATGTCACAAATTTGAAAGGGAGATGCAACCTAAGGTCTAGGATTGATTATTGCAAGGTAAGGATGCAACCTATAATATGATGTAATCCTAATGAAAATGCTAGGATGGACTTGTAAAGGCCTACAAGTCTCTGGTTCAGCAATCAAGGTCATTGTAAAAAGAATTGATTGGACTTTAGACAAGGATTTTAAGATTTTTTGTTATCAGATAATTACAGCTCTATTTTTTGCAAATGTGTCATTTTAGGTTGCGGGTTTCTAGAATGCAGTTGCGGTTCAAAAAGATAGTTGCGGTTCAGAATGATAGTTGCGGCTCTATTTTCTTCAATTGTGGTTCAATATAGTAATTGTAGACTTTTAGTAATCAGTTGCAATGCAAAAATTTAGTTGCGGCTTTGTTTTTATCAGTTGTAGTTCTAGAATGTTGATTTTGTAATTTTAAAGATTTTAATGTGGTTTTCATGTAGGTTTTTTATTGGTTTTGATTAAATTTTTCTTGGAAAACATAGAAAATAGTCTCAAGCACTTGTTTTCATTTAGTTTTGGTTAGAAAAAGTTTATTTCAAGATGAAAGCACACATAGACAATAAGAAAAATTCTTATGTCTAGCAAGGAAACCACTGACTAATATCCCCACTAGGATTTCTCCAACCACTTAAACAAGGCAGACAACTAGAGACTTGGTGGAATTGGCTCCCCTCCATGACACTCACTTCTTGGGCTCACCAAGTCTCATTCCCCAAAAGAGGAATTTGTGTCTCTACACATGCTTAGTGAAGACGTGGGGCTGCTTCAGAGGTCTGACCTCCTACAATTAGTGAGCATATAAAAAGGGTTTTTGGACACTAAGAAAAAATGGTTTCTAGTAAGGGAATCCATTCAAGGTTGCCATATATGCGACAAGATTATCTCAAGACTATGGTCAGTCAAGAGGCCTCACAATCCCTTCCTATGAAATAATTTTGACGTAGCTCATGGGGCTACTGAGGGTGGCACTTGTCGGTATGGAACATCCACACCTGTTGCTAAATGACTTTCGTCAAGAAGCACTTTTTTATATGGTGGTTCAGAAGAGCTTAGATTTAGCTTGTTATTGATTGGGTCATTCCCACCTTTCAAAGCATGGTGGAAGGCCCTCTCAAATAAAGGTAAATAAAAGTAAGTAAGTACACTATTTTTGATCTCCCAGATCGCACAAAGCACAAGGAGAGAGCATACTCATTGCCTTTGCCTCACACTCACATGGGGTTCATTTTAAGCCCAAAATCTAAATGTGGGGTGTGATTTTACAAATTCCAAAAAATTTCTTTTGATCCTCAAGCACCAAATAGCGCGAGAGGAGAGCATACACACTCTATGATAGTTTGTAAACCAGAAAACACTAAAGATAGTTGTAAATTTCAACCCTTTGCTTATTATTTGAAGACACTTGGATTTTTTTTATACCCATAACGTTTGATGCCAATTAAATATAATATCCATGAGTGAAAGAATTCATTTTTTTGTTGTTCATTTTACCCTTATGAATTTGATGCAAGTTGTGGAAGACAAACAAAATGATTTAAAAAAAAAAACTAAACTAATGTAAAGCTTGATTTCTTTGTTTGTTTCTAAAGAAACAATTTTTTTTAGAGCTCTCCAAGATTCCAAAGCCACATGCTAAAAATAGATTGTTAGAACAAAAAAACACTTAATCTAACAAAAACCCTAAAAGGAAAAACCGAAAGAAAACAAAAAATGGGAATTTTATACCAACGGGCAGTTGCATTGTTCAGGTCTACAAATGTGTTATTGTAATGTGTCGCACCTGAGTAGTTGTGTCACAATTTCAAATTCCAGTCACCCGCGCATAGATTTGTCACTGTTTTTAGCAGATGCATCATTCTTTTGAATTTAGTTTCTCACCTAGCAATTGCGTCTTTTCTCTTAACAAATGCGTCGTTTCTTAGCAGTTGTGTCGCTGCACATCTTAGTTGCATAATTTCGTATGAAAAACCTACAAAAAAAATAAAAAATCATATAGATCTTGTAAAAACTTCTTTTCGTGTCAGGTTCACCAATGTAAGATGGGGAACAACTGGGTTAGCAAAGACTGAGTGACAGCCACAACACAAATCTAAGCTAAAACTCCAATCTAAACAAGAGAATACAATGAAAAATGAGGAATAAAATGGAAACATTCAAGTAAAGCACTCCCCATATTTAATTTGAATAACTTCTCTTTTTTCGCCTATTTCTTCTTTTACAAATATGCCCTCCTATTTGTAGTAGAACTTGTGCAAATATTTGCAAATTGTAAGCAAGAAAGTTGGAGATAAGTGGTTGTTAAGTTAAAAATGGAGGAGAAAGGCTCCTTTTATAGACATCAATTTGAATGGATGGACAAGATCGATCATCTAGAAAGATTCCAAGATCGACAGATGAGACGACATGCAACACAAAAAAGGGGAGGTAACAAAATGGACGGTCAAGATTAGAAAGTGCCCAGATGCAATGAACGACTGAGATTCAAAAATGAGATAGTGGAGGGATAATGGAGAAATAAAAAAATTGAAAATTATTAATTCATGAGAAAGGAATCTCTGGAGAAATGGAGGCACAAATAATTTTTTCAAATAATTTATTTGAAGAAAAGGCAAGTGGGCATTTAATTGAAACAATTTATAAAACCATTTTAATTATATAGGAGAAAATGGGAAATAGCACTACATAATTATTTAATAAAAGAGAGGGTTGGGAGATAATTAAATAATTTCGACAATTATTTAACTATAGAAGAACTAAAGGATAAGGGAATAGTTAAATAATTAACTTTAATTATTTAATTATAGACAAATGATGATAAAGGAATAATTAAATAAATAATTTATTAATTATTGAAGAAGAGGGGGAATTAGTTACGCAATTAATTTATTTAATTGATCAAGATAAAATAAAGCTAAGAAGTGAATTAATTAAATAATTAAAAATTATTTAATTAATAGAAGAATGTGATCAAGAATAATTAATATTTAATCATGCGGAGACGAAGACCAAGAAAATGATGCTCGCAGACTAAGACATTTTTAGTGTCTATAGTATCTTCATTAGCTATTGAATTGGTTTGAAAGGGTACAATCTTTGGAACCCAATTATAGAGAAGGTGTTATATAGCAGAAGTGTGATCTTTTGTGAGTTGAAACCTTCTATAGTTGATCTACAGCTAGAGGTGGAAGAAGCAGACAAGAAGGAGGTAGTTGAAGTTCCTCTTACTACAGATATAAGGATGAACTACTTACTCTCGGTGGACCTATTAGTGAGGAGAGATTAAGTAGCTCTAAAAATTATGATCAAGATGAAGAACCTTAGCCTCAGCTTCTGAGGAGGTCTACGTGTGCTAAGTGGAAACCTGAAAGGTTTTGATATTCTATGTTAGATAACAGTTGTGCCTATGCTTTGATTGCTAACACTAATGAGCTTAGGACTATTAGAGAGGCTATGGGTATGTTTGATTCAAATTCTTGGTTGAAAGCCATGAATGAGGAAATACCATCTTTGAAGAAGAATGAAACGTGGGATCGATACCTTTTCCTGAAGGATGAAAGCTTGTTGGATGTAAATGGGTGTTCAAGAAAAAGATAGGTCTTGATGGTAGTGTTGAGAAGCATAAAGCAAGGTTGGTCTTGAAAGGATATTCCCAGGTGGAGGGGATTGATTATGGAGAAATATTTCTCCTATAGCTAAGTTGATGTCTATCAGATTTCTATTGTCACTTGCAGCTGCATATGACTTAGAAATCAAGAAAACGGATATGAAGACAATGTTTCTTCATGGTGATTTGAAGGAAGAGATTTATATGTCCCTACCAGAACACTTAATTGAAAAAGGTAAGGAAAACTTGGTTTGCAAATTAAAGAAATCTATGTATGGTTTGAAATAGTCACCTAGAATGTGTTACCATAAGTTTGATACCTATGTGTTGTCTTTGGGGTTTGTGAGATCAAATTTTGATCATTGTGTTTACTTTAAATCTAAAAATGGTTGTCTTCTTATTATTTCCCTATATGTAGATGATATGTTGTTCATTGGGAATAGCAAGGGTATGATTTCTAAATTAAAATCTCAATTGTCAGCACAATTTGAGATGAAAGATCTAGGTTCAACTAGGTATATTTTTGGACGGAAATAGGAAGGGATAGAGGAAATAGAAAAATTTGGTTCAGCTAAAGAAAGTATATAAATTATGTCCTAGAGAGGTTTAATATGGTGGATTGGAAGCAGTTAGTTGTTCTAGTGTTGGAAAGAACGGAAATTTCTATTGAAGATTGTCCAAAATATCCTATTGAGATGGAGGACATGACTAGCATGCCTTATTCAAGTGTAGTTGGTAGTTTAATGTATGCAATGGTTTGTACCAGGCTAGAAATTTCCCAAGCTGTGGGAGTGCTTAGTCAGTTTATGGCTAATCTAGGAAGGTTGCATTGGGATGTTGTGAAAAGAGTTTTTAGATATTTGAAGGGTACTTCAGAGTATGCCTTATGTTATCATGGTCACTCTTCTGGATCTTGAATCTCAGTTAGCATTCATGGACATGTGGACTCTGATTGGGCATGGGACATTAACAATAGAAAGATCCACCAGTGGATATGTATTCACATTGTTTGGTGGTGCAGTTAGCTAGATGAGCAAGCGTCAGGCTGTAGTTGCTTTATCCACTATTGAGGCCGAGTACATGGCAGAAAATCATGCCTGCAAGGAAGCCATTTGGCTTAAAAGATTGTGTTTTGATGTTGATTTTGATGCAAAGTAGATTGTTATTTGCTATGACAGTCAAAGTACCATTTGTTTGGTGAAAAATCCAACCTTCCATGCTAGGACGAAACATATTGACGTGTAGTACCACTTTTTTTGGGATGGTGGAGGATAGAAATGTTAGTCTATAAAAAGTTGATACTCTAGCAAATGTTGTTGATGCATTAACAAATCCTATGAGCACGGATAAGTTCAAGTGGTGCACCAATTTGATGGGCCTTGGGGCCTAGGATATTCAGTGACTTCAAGCATTGGAAGGAGCTAGTAAGTTCTTTGTCAAGTGGGAGAATGTTGAGAAAGGATGTTTCAAACTTACTAGTGTAAAAGGCTTCAAGCTTTGATTTCATTAGGTTGATAGGTGAATGTTAATGGGACTTAGTGGTGAGTCTCCTCAATATCCCATTAGCACCTCATCGAAGAGAAGGTGAATTTTTATGGGACTAAATGACCAGTCTCTTCGATATTCTGATGGGATTTCATCGGTGAGACTTCACCATATCAAAAGGATTTGCTATAGCGTCTCTTCAAAATTTTGATGGACTGCAAGAAGGGACATTGAAGGGACAAGTCAATGTTGGAGGGAGCTATTTTGTAGTCCCTTTGACATCTTGATGAATGACTAGGAATTTTTGAGGATACAGGTGGATATTGGCAAGACCTAAAATTTGGTTCTTCGATATTTTGATGGAGTTATATCGAGGAGACAATACGATATTGATAGTACCTTGAGGCTTGTCTCTTGAAAATTTTGATGGAAGGTAGGATCACTTCATCGAAGAGACATGTGAATGTCAGTGGGATGAAATGACTAGTCTCTTTGACATGTTGATAAGTGCTTCATCGAAGAGACAAGTGGATGTCGGCAAGACAACATGATTAGTGATGAGTCCAATTTATGGTTCAATTATTGATAGAGTTTTTTGTCCATTTGTTGCAGTTGTCATAGAATTTGATGCTTGGATGTTGATCTTTTTATGATATTTCCTTAAAACCATAGACATTGGACATGAGCTTATTTTCATAACCTTTAAATGACATTGACATGCTATATGAACTATCTATGTTAATTTTACATGTGATTAATGAATTTAAATTTGAGATAGTTACAGATATACAGTTCTTGTGCATACTAATATTGTCATGGATATATAATTAGAGGCCTACAATTAAGAAATATTCTGCTAGCTGGCCATCCACCATACCGGTCAACAAGGTGGTCATTCAATGAAGAAAGACTCTCGACTGTGAGAGATTCCTCATTCAAATAGAAGTGGTAACCACCTTATAAATGATCTTAATTGTCTGTTGAGCGAATATAGGCGTTACTGTTGTGCTAGATCTGCGTGGAGGAAAACATGTCTGACTAGATTCCGCGTATGTGTAACCGCTTCTCCACTTTTATGTTTTCCCTATAGTGGTGTCCTCCTGATTTGTTGAAGTTGACCACCTTGCTAGGTGCTTAGTTAGTAGCTTCTATAAATAAGATTCGAATGCTCCTTCTCAAGGAGTTGCTTAATCAGATGATGTACTCACATTTTTAGTCTTTCAGTAATACTGTCATGTTGCTCGATTGTACTCATGTTTTTTGTTGAATGAAATGAAGTTATAAGTTCGTGCATCTAAGTTTACATTTGTTTTAGGGAATACTTATCCAAGGGGGCCCACTTGGTGAGTATTTTGTCCTTTAGTTAGTTAGTTAGTTATTTTATGTTCAGTAATTAGTTAAGAATTTGGCACTGTTTGTTCCTGCAGCCACTAGAATTTCATTCTATGATTGTTCCTGCAGACATAGTAGTTTCATGTTTGTTCGCTCAGATTTTCATTTTTGTCATGCATTTCAGCTTATTTTAGTTATTGGTTGATGCTCAACACTTATGTTATTTTCTTCCAAGCAATTTACTTTCAACATTGTGTCTTTCTTAGTTGTAGGATGAATATGGCTACTTTGGATTCCTAGTGCACATACTGTGCTAACCCATTTCAAGTTTACGTCCCTGGGTTGACTAGTTAAATGCACCTTCATGATGATTGAGATAGCTATTCAAGTTAGATGTCCAATCTCTGAATCATAGCTATAAGGGATTAGTTGTTAAATCATTGTAGGAGGCCGACATTTTTGGTGTCATTGTCGGGGATGGTGTCAAACTAGGGAATTCTTTGGAGTCATTGGTAGTTTTTCTTGTTGTAGTATTTCTAGAAGTTGTTTTTAGTATACCCCTCATTTAGGAAAGTAATGAACCCCCTATTATTTTTCCGATTCTTTGTATGAGTTGGCTGATAGTGAGTTGATATTGTATGTATAGAGAAAGGAGGAGAGATGCTCGTGTGAGATTCTTTCCTAACAATCCTGATCTATTCCAGATAATTGAGTATTAGAACCTACCTAGAGATGAGGAAGAAGAAGAGCCACACCCCTTTGTTGATACATTTCTAGATCTGACAAGTTTTAAAGTTTCCTCTGAAGATCATAATCTGATTGAGAACCCCCTTGCTTTGGAACTTCATCAGGCATGCATGGGTGAAGCAAATAGAAACAGACCTAACCAACTAGCTTTCTCTTTCTCTATTGCTCATCAGAATGAAGTAGACAACCTCAAAAATATCCCTGCTTCAGTTCTTCCTAAGTTATATAGACTTGTCACATAAGTTCTTGATACATTCTTGTTCAAGTTTGATATACTCTGCAGGAGTTATGACTATACCACTAATGCCCATAGGCTTAAGCTATTCCCTGCCACCTTGAAAGAAGATGCATTAAGATGGTTCATGAGCCTAGGAAAAGATACTGTGGAGACTTGGGAGGACATGAAGAAAAAATTCCTTGAGAAATACAAGGAGTATTGCAAGGGTAGTGACATGAGAGGAGATGGCATTTTTAGAATGTAGCAAAAGGAAGATGAGAGCCTGGAAGATTATATGTCAAGGTTTTTGTTTTTCCGACAAAAATATCTACACCATACACTCAATGAAGAATCACATAAGCTGTTTTTCTCAAGAGGAATTAATGACAGCTACATAGATGCCTTGGACCTAATGGGAGGGGGAGATATCACCCAAATTCCTTGGGAGGACCTCAAGAAGATATGCCAGAACTATTCTAGGGCAACTTCAAAGAAGGGGAGAGATTACCAATCTTCCATGGGTAAGTCATCTACCAGTGGATTTTCAAGGATGAAGATTACTCATTTACTAGAAGAATTCAAGCAAGACATCATAAACAATCTAGCTACTCAGTTGGATACACTTCAGGCCAAGAAGAAGCAAGAGTAGGAAGAGGCAATGTTTGCAAAATATTGCCCTCATTGCAAACAAGAGAAGGACTACAAATGCAAGATGATAGCTAATACTGACAACAAGCAAATGGCACTTGAGTTCAAGCCAATCCAGGGTGAAGAAGATCAAGTCTACTATGTTGCACAAAGGAGGCCATGGGATCCAAGAAAAGGCATGCCACCAGATCCACTATCTTTTGTTGGGCCATATTTCAATTCTTATTCATCTAGTAACCAATGGAAATCCCCATATCCATCCAATTATGGAGGATATCCACCACATCCTTGGAATAACCCTCCAAATTATTGGCTCAATCACCAAAAATCTCCACCCAAGTGGAAACAACCTCAAGGGAGTTGGTAGCAGTTTCAGGGAAATTGGCAGCCACCTCCAAGAAACTGGCAACAAACATCTCAATGGAGGGGAGGACAATAATGGCCAAACCAGACAATAAATTACATGCAAACACCTTCTCAACCTCAACAACTTTCTATAATGCCTCCTCCTTCTAGTTCAAGTTCAAATGCACCTAAACCTACTCAGCTACTAGCTCAACCCACACCTAACCCAAATAATAAACCACAACAACAACCGGTATACTCTACTGATCCAAATCAATTCATTGCATATGTTGTGAGTGTAACATCTGCTTGTGTTCAAGAACTACTTTGCCAGCTCCTTCCACACCCATTATCACTGAGCTTCCTGTGGAAGAATAGGAGCCTTCGAATGTCCCCATTTAGGCAAGTGAAGCTAAAAATCTTGAACCAATTCTAGTCAAGTAGACTGAACCAGAACCACCATTTCCCCAGAGGTTGGAAACTGTGAAACAAAAGGAAGAGAAGGAGGACACAAATTTTGACATTTTAGATTAATTGAAGCATATATGTGTCCAAATACATCTATTTCAGGCCATAAAAGATGTTCCCATAAATGGAAAAGCAATCAAGGAAGCATTCCCTAAGAATCTAGGTAGGAAGAAGAAAGACCCCACTATGGTTCATGTGGTGGGACAGTTGGCTGACATCATGCTTGGGAAAGTGACTATTCCCAAATATAATGACCCAAGGAGTCATTTAGTAGGAGTTGTTATAAATGGGATCAAGATAAAGAATTCTTTGATTGATTTGGGAGCATAAATAAATGTAATGACTAAGGACATCCTACAACAACTAAATGTTGCAAAAATGAGACCTACTCCTACTATCCTATAGCTTGTTGATAGTTCTATTGTTAAACCTGATGGGATGGTAGAAGATCTTGTTGTAACTCTAGACTCTTGGGAGTACATGTACCCCATTATTCTTGAAAGGACATGGTTAGCAAAAAAATACACCTATATTAGATGTCAAACAATAGACATGAACATTTATAATGGAAAGAGCACCAAAAATCTTGTTCTCTACCCTCCTACTCAGCCCTCCCATGATAGGAATGAACCCGTATGGCCACATATTGGTGAAGAGGTTGAGGAAGTTAATTTTGTGGCACAAATTATGATGTTAAGCATAATTCCTTTCATGCAGCTTCAAGATGAAGATGAAGTATTTTCTAACATAATTCAAAACCATTATGAGGTAGAGGAAGCATCATCCTCTCATGCATATGATTATGTTGATCCGATGAAGACACTCCTACCCGCTCTTCCTGCAACAACTCTTCTTGCAACCACTCTTCCTGTAGCCGCTCTTCCTACAACCAAACTTCCTACAAAAATAGGTATGTCTCATACATTTTTGCCACATGAACTCAAGGTACCAAGCTAGTGAAGCAACTATGGTAGAGTTAACTACAAAAGTGTAGGTGTCAGAAGGAAAATATCTAAATATTAACAGTAAACTGAGTGAAGAACAACAGTTGTCATTGGAAGAATTATTGAGGGCCCACCAATGTGAATTTGCATGGGAATATCATGATATGAATGGATTGGACCCTAAGCTTTGCACTCATAGGATATACATAAGAAATGATTGTACACGAGTGAGGCAGCCTCAAAGAAGAATTAACCCTGCATTAAGAGAAATTGTAAAAGGGGAACTACAAAATTTTCTAGAAGCAAGATTCATCTACCCCATTTTAGATAGCCAGTGGGTGTCCCCATTGGTGATTGTGCCCAAAAAAGGAGGGAAGTGGCGAGTCTGTGTTGATTATAGGGAACTTAATGCTACCACCAAAAAGGACCATTTTCCCTTACCTTTCATAGATGAAGTTTTGGACTCACTTGCAGGAAAGTAGTACTTTTCTTTCCTAGATGGATTCAACGGCTATAACCAAATCCAAATTGCACAAGAGGACTAGGAGAATACCACCTTTATCTATCCATGGGGCACCTATACCTACTCAGTACATCTAAATTTCTTATGCAATGCACCTGCAACTTTTCAGAGGGCAATCATTAGCATATTTTTAGATATCTCTCTTGATTGCATGGAAATCTATATGGATGACTTCACTACTTATGGTGCTGATTTCAATGAAGCATTGGAAAATATCAGGAGATTCCTACAGAGATGTGAAGACCATAATCTATCTTTAAATAGTGAAAAGTTCTTCATGATGATGCAGGAAGGTGTAGTTCCTGGCCACTACATCTCTCACAAAGGAATTCAAGCAGATCCTGTAAAGATTGAGGTGATCACCAATCTACCTATCCCTACAAAAAAAGAAGATATTAGGAGTTTCTTAGGACATGTAGGTTATTATAGGAGGTTCATCAAAGACTTCAGAAAAATGGCAGCACCATTGTATAATCTCCTAACTAAAGATGTTGAATTCCAATGGACAAAAGACTGTGACAAGCCATTTTTTGACTTGAAAGCAAATTTGATTCATGCTCCTGTATTTAAGGGTCCTAATTGGGAGTTTCATTTTCACATCCATACAGATGCATTAGACTATGCTATAGGAGTAGTTTTAGGATAGAAAGAAGGAGCTACTGAAAATTATATTTATTTTATCAGCAAAAATCTGTAGGGAGCTGAATTCAACTATATAGTGATAGAAAAAGAAATGTTGGCAGTGATCTATGCCCTAAACAAATTCAGGCACTATTGGAAAAAAAAGGATATACAACTGAGAGGGGGGGTGAATCAGTTGTTACCAAAATCAAACTTATTCAACATTAATCAACCTTAAATCTCAGATCTGATAATTAATAGTGCAAGCATAAATCTATAACACATCAGAGACACATGAACACCAAGATTTTATACGTGGAAACCCTATTAGGGGAAAAACCATGGTGGATGTTAGTCCACAAGATTATACCCTGTTAGAAGTATAAGAAGAATGAAAAGGGAATGCACTTGCATTCAAGCACACTTCCTAGAGCACACTGCTCTGAGGAAGGCTCACTGCCTTACATACAATAATCATATTAAGTCCATCTGATGAGTTTGAACTGAAGTAATAGCTTCTACAAAATCTTGATTACAATTTCGGTTAGGCACACAAAAAAATTTGCACACTCTTCCACACTTTGCTCAATATCCTTCACACTCCGCTCTTCTCTTGAATGATCCGACGTTTATTCACACATGTACATTAATTTCACACACTGAGCATGCCTTGATCACCCTTCAAAATGAATAAACAATTGATCTTATATATCCACCACATGGATTTACATCAACTACTCTGTTGGCCACAAATAAATAATGAATTACAACTGTCGGCCTCAATACATGAATAAATCTTATTGTGCACCAACACAAGTCAGTCACAACATAGTGAGGACCCAAAAAAACACCTTAGAACATGCCAAGCAATAAAATATTAATCCATAAAGATCTGCAACATGCTACCACCATCATGTTGGCCAAGAACATGAAAAATTCAAGCATACAATGAAAAATCTTGAATCACGAACACTTTGTTCAATGCGGATCTAAAAAAGGATAGAGAACGATCTAGAATCATCCATGAATGTCACAGGTACATGCACAAAAACTGAAATTACCATAGATTTTCAGAAACTAAATAAATTTAGGAACTCAGATCTTCATAACTTCCACAAATCTTGATGCAAACCTCTGAAACTTTCAGAAAACATACTAGAAATTCTCAACAACAAACCCTTTGATGTGTGCCTTTAGATCTTTAACATATAGAACTTTCCAACATTTAGACCTTCTCATCTTCATTGGCTTCCTGCAATATATTTATTATAATTTTCTCAATATCTTCGACATATACAGCCTTAAGCATCATCAATTCTAATAGTGTTGACATCAATGACAACCACATATCAACAATGCAACCATAACATCCAAAAATATCCCCCTTTGGCATTCATGACAACACATGGTGTGAAAAATAATGCCATCAACCCAACTAGTTCTTCTCCAACAATCTCCCCCTAAGATTGTGCACTCTTTTCTTGTTTCCTTCTTCTCCCAGGTTTTTCACATTGCTCTTCTCTCCCCCTTTGACATCAATGGTAAAGGTACACATTATCTGATCACATATTTGAATCATCTGACTACTCCCCTTGAGTAGCAACAACCACAATATGAATTGAGAAGTAGATATGGCTTTGAATTCACGGAATGATGCAAAGACCTACATCTCTTAGTTTTGATTAGGAGGGGAAATCACCCCTAACTTTCCTCTAATATAGTCAAAAGTTTCCTTAGGAAAAGGCTTAGTAAAGATGTCTGAAATTTTCTCCTTGGTAGGTATATACTCCAGTCTAACTTCTTTGTCACTTAATTTATCTCTCAAGAAGTGATATTTGATGGATATATGCTTTGTCTTTGAATGCAACTCTAGATTCTTGGAAATGTTTATGGCACTTGAATTGGTCACAAAATATGGAAATGGGTTCTTCATACTCAATTTTGACATCTCTCAGCATTTGCTTCATCCACAATACTTGAGTACAACTATTTGCAACAACAATATATTCTGCCTCAACAGTAGACAATGAGACTGAATTTTGTTTTTTGCTTAGCCAAGATACCAACTTCTTCCCTAAGAAGAATGTACCGCCACTAGTACTCTTCCTGTCATCCACATCTCCTTCCTAATCAACATCAATGAAAGCCCTTAGGATAAGATCATTGTCCATAGGATACCAAAGACCAATATCAACTATCCCTTTCAGGTATCTGAAAATTATTTTCACAACAATCACATGAGACTCTTTAGGATCAGCTTGAGATCTAGCAACCATGCATACAAAATTCATTATATATGGCCTGGTCCAAGTCAAATAGAGTAATCCACCAATTATTGATATTTATCTTGTTTGATTTGCTTTAGGAGAATCATCATTATGTGTAAGTTTGCATCTAGTTACCATAGGTGTACCAACTGGCTTTGAATCTTCCATGCCAAAAATTTTCAGTAGCTCTTTCACATACTTGGACTATGATATGAAAATTCCATCATCTAACTAAGTGATTTTTAATCCTAAAAAGAATTTCAGCTCTCCTATCATTGAAATTTCAAACTCACTTTTCATTCATCAGCAAACTTCATGCACAAATCATCATCACCTTTATTGAATCCAACTTTCAATAAGTATTTATCCAATCTAGCATACCAAGCTCTAGGAGCTTGCTTAAGTCCACACAGAGCTTTCTTAAATCGGCATACCATGTCCTTTTCATCAATCAATTGAAATCCATCTAGTTGTTCAACATAGACTTCTTCTTCTAGCTCACCATTTCGAATTGTTGACTTTACATCCATCTGATAGACTTTGTAATTCTTGAAAGTAGCATAAGCAAGAAATAATCTTACAACTTCAATTCTAGCAATAGGGAAAATTTTTTCTTCAAAATCAATACCTTCCATCTATGAGTACCCTTTGCAAACCAGTCTTGCTTTGTTTCTGACCATTTCACCTTGCTCATTCAGCTTATTCTGAAACACCCATTTGGTTCCAATCAGATTTTTGTTCTCAGGTCTAGGAAAGAGATCCCATGTATCATT
The DNA here is from genome assembly GCA_007115665.2 of Sequoiadendron giganteum. NCBI lineage: Eukaryota > Viridiplantae > Streptophyta > Pinopsida > Cupressales > Cupressaceae > Sequoiadendron > Sequoiadendron giganteum. The sequence goes on along the minus strand of CM021108.1, from coordinate 394,588,670 downwards.
CTTCTCTATCTACACTAGTTCTTCTTTCATGGCTTCCATCCAAAGTTCATCTTTGCATGCTTCATTGATATTTTTGGGCTCAACTTTTGAAATTAGACAGTATTCTTCCAAACTTCTTCTTCTAGTTTGCACACCTTTGCTCTTGTCTCCTATGATCTGATTGTCAGAGTGATTTTTCCTTACATGCTTGGGAGTTTTAGGATTTTCTCTGACTTCTTGTTCTTGTGTTCTTTCTTCTTCACTTTTGCTATTCTTTGCCTCTTGATTCTCTTGGTTCACTAGAACAATCTGAAGTTGATTCTGTGTCTGAACATTATTTCCATTGTTAGTATTATCATGTTGATCATCTAAGTCATATCCACTACATTTGGATGGTCTAACAATATTTTCATCAACTTTGATATTTTCACTTTCAACCATTTTCTTTAACCTCTTATTAAAGCACCGATAAGCTTTGCTTTTAGTAGAGTAACCCAAAAAGATTCCTTCATCACTTCTAGCATCAAACTTGCCTATATCACCATCTCTCTTGATGTAACATTTGCTTCCATTTTTTTTGAAATACTTGATAGCAGGCTTATAACTAAACCATAGCTCAAAAGGTGTCTTACCAGAATTACTATTGACATTCACCCTATTAATGGTATACACAACAGTACTTATAGCTTCTCTCTAGTAGAAATGAGGAACATTTGCTTCCAGCATCATGGTTCTAGTAGTGTGTAGAACGGTTATGTTCTTTCTTTCAACAACTCCATTTTGTTGAGGGGTCCGGGGAGCAGATAGTTGTCTTTGGATTCCATGCTCTTCATAGAAAAAATTGAATTCCCGGGAAGTGAATTCACCACCTCTATCCGACCTTAGGCATTTGATCTTTTGACCTGTCTCATTTTCTACCATAGCTTTGAATCTTTTGAACTTTTCTAATGCTTCATGTTTTTCTCTTAGAAAAGCAACCCATATCATTCTAGAATAATCATCAATGAGCAACATAAAATACCTTTCACCTTGTAGAATTTTGATTTTGGATGGACCACATAGATCAATATGTATCAAATCCAGTATTCCATTAGAGCTATACTATTTGCTTCGAAAATAATTTCTTATGTGCTTTCCCATCTGACATTCCTTGCACATAGTGTTAGTAGGCTTCACTAACTTAGAGTAGTGCTTATCTTGACAATGTTATCAAAGTTCATATGACACAACCTCCTATGCCATAACCAGCTTACATCAATCTGAGCAATTAAACAACTTTCAATAGCAACACTCAAATGAAAGATATTACCTTTTGTCTTTGTACCTGAAGCAATCATATTTCCAGTACTTCCCCTTATTCTGCACTTACCAACCTTGAATTGAAGATTTTAACCCTTGTCTACCATTTGTCCAACACTTAAAACATTATGCTTTAAGCCTTCTACATAAAGAACATCATCAATATTGTTCTTACCACAAAAATAAATAGTGCCTCTACCACAAATCACACCAGAAGTTTTGTCTCCAAATCTTACAACACCACCATCATAGTCTTCCAAGCTTACAAACTTTCTTTTGTCACCAGTGATATGATGTGAGCATCCGTTGTCAATTACCCACTCATCTTTTTCTTCAATTTTTCTGCAAGAGCTTTCTCAACATTCACATTACTAGTAGATTCAATGGACACCTAACTATTTTCTTTGATGGCAATGAATACCCATTCATCTTAATTTATAGTTTCTTTATCAGATTCTTCATCAGTTACACCTTCTTCAGCATAATATCATTTTCTTTGAAATCTAATCTTCTCAGGTTTGTACTTAGAAACTCATTTAGGACATCTAGATGCAAAATGACCTATTTTACTACAAGAAAAACATTTGATAGGTAACTTTCCTTTGTACTTACCATGACCTCTAGCTTCTCTTTTCACAATCAATGCTTCTAGTTCTTCTAATTCTCTTTCTTCATCTTCAATCTTTTTCATCTCATCTTCATATTTCAAGGTCCTTTTGGAACTCTCTCCCAGATTGTATCTTTGTTGGCTTTTTTTGGATATAGTAGCTTTGAATGTAGATTCAGTCTTAGGAGCAGATTCACCAAATTCACTTAACTCAAAGGTAGCAAGTTTTCCAATCAACATGTCTCTTTTTATACTTGTCACTGTCTTGAGTTCGTCAATAGCATGAGCTCTTGTTTTGTAGGAGGGAGGCACAAATATAAGTATCTTAGCCACAATTTCTTCTTCATCCAAGGTTCCATCGGCACATCTAATGATCATCACCAGTTCATTTATCTTTTGAGAGAAATAGAGGATGTTCTCATCTTCACTCATCTTCATGTCTTCCCACTTGCCTTTTAGACTTTGTAGCTTAGCACTTTTCACTAGTGCATCTCCTTCATACAATGTTTCCATTTTTTTCCAGATCTAGTATGCAATCTTCAACCCTAACACATTTTTCATCTCTGAATCTTTCAAAGCACTCAACAATGCTTCAATAACCCTAGTATTAGCTTTTGCTTGCTTGATCTCATCTTCATAGGACGAACCATTCAGAGGAATAGAATATGCACTCTGTGTGATCTTCCATAAAGGTTCCCCAATGCACTTTAAATGACACTCCATTATGACTTTCCATAAAGAGTAGTTTGTACCATCAAATCTAGAACTATCCTTCTTGTATGATGCCATCATGGATCACCTCAAACTATTAGGCTTCTTCAGAGGAACTAGCTCTGATACCAATTGTTGGAAAAACAAGGATAGACAACTGAGATGGGGGGTGAATCAGTTGTTACCAAAATCAAACTTATTCAACATTAATCAACCTTAAATCTTAGATCTAATAATTAACAGTGCAAGCATAAATCAATAACACATCAGAGACACATAACACCAAGATTTTATACGTGGAAACCTTGTTAGGGGAAAAACCATGGTGGATGTTAGTCCACAAGATTATACCCTTTTAGAAGTATAAGAAGAATGAAAAGGGAATGCACTTGCATTTAGGAACACTACCTAGAGCACACTACTCAGAGGAAGGCTCACTTCCTTATATACAATAATCAGATTAAGTCCATCTGATGAGTTTGAACTAAAGTAATAGCTTCTACAAAAGCTTGATTACAGTTTGGTTAGGCACACAAAAACTTCTGCACACTCTTCCACACTATGCTCAATCTCCTTCACACTCTACTCTTCTCTTGAATGATCTGACCTTTATTTGCACATGTAAATTACTTGCACACATTGAGCATACCTTGAGCACCCTTCAAAATGAGTAAAAAATCTCTCTTATGTATCCACCACATGGATTTACCTCAACTACTCGTCAGCCACAAATAAATAATGAATTACAACTGTTGGCCTCAATACATGAATAAATCTTAATGCACACCAACACAAGTTGGTCACAACATAGTGAGGACCCAGAAAAAAACCTGAGAACATGCCAAACAATAAAATATTAATCCATAAATATTTGCAATACACTACCACCATCATGTCGGCCAAGAACATGAAAACTTCAAGAATACAATGAAAAATATTCAATCACAAACACTCTGCTCAATGCGGACATACAACAAGGATAGAGCATGATCTAGACTCATCCATGAATATCATAGGTACATGCACAACAACTGAAATTACCATAATTTCATACTCTTCATCCAAGAACACCATCTGCAGAAACTGAATAGCTGTAGGAACACAGATCTTCATAACTTCCACAAATCTTGATGTGAACCTCTGAAACTTTCAAACAACATACTAGATAGGCTCAACAACAAACCCTTTGATGCATGCCTTCAAATCTTCAACGTACAAAACTTTCCAACATTCTAACCTTCTTAGCTTCACTGGCTACCTACAATATATTTATTACAATTTTCTCAATATCTTTGACATATATAGCCTTAAGCATCACCAATGCTAATAGTGTTGACATCAATGACGACCACATATCAGTAATGCAACCACAACATCCAATGGAACTACATAATAGGCTACTATATCTTTGTGCACACTGATCATGCAACCATTAGATACCTCATGAATAAACCCCTGATCTTAGGTAGGCTAGAAAAATGGTTATTGTTGATGTAGGACTTTGACATAACCATTGTGGATAAACCAAGGAAGGCCAATGTTATTGTAGACTCCCTTTCGAGGCTGACTACATCAGAGGACAATAAAGTAGTAGATGACTCTTTCCTTGATGATCATTTATTTTCCATCAGTGTGCAGACACCCTAGTATGTTGATATAGCTAATTATCTGGTCACAAGGAGAGTTCCTCCTCACTTCTATCCAAAAGAGAGGAGGGTGCTCATTGAAAAATATTTTCCTTTCTCATGGATTGCTAGATGTTTTTTCTACACTGGACCAGACTATGTCATGAGGAGATGTGTGAGGGAAGATGAGACATATGATATTTTGCATGCATGTTACAATGAACCATGTGGAGGGAATTTTGCAGCCAAGAGGACAACATTGAAGATTTTGAACACAAGATATTACTGGCCCACACTCCACAAGGATATAGGGAGATATACAAGGAAGTGTGACAAATGCCAGAGGATGGGCCAACCAACCAAATCTAATGAGATGCTACTTTACCCCCAGGTAGTAATCACTCCATTTGATAAGTGGGGATTGGACTTTGTAGGACCCATTGATCCTCCATCAAATAGTAAATCCTATATCTTGGTATGCACTGATTATGCAACCAAGTGGGTATAAGTTAAGGCCATGAAGCATGCAAGAGATAATAAGGTTGCATAATTTCTTTATGAGGAAATTTTCACATGGTATGAGGTCTCAAGAGAGATAGTGAATAATCAAGGGGCTCAATTCACTTCAACACTTGTTACAACACTGGTCAATGCATACAAAATTAGGCACAAGAATTCTACTCCTTATCACCCTTAGACCAATGGCCAGGTTGAGGTGATCAACAGAGAAATCAAAGCCATTCTGACCAAAATAGTGGCTATCCATAGAAAGGATCGGGCAAGTAGACTACCAAAAGTTGTTTGGGCCTACAGAACTACCTGGAAAATAACTACAGGATTCACTCCATTTGAGTTGTTGTATGGAAAGGAAACTATGATGCCCATTGAATTTGAGCATAAGACTCTTAGGACTGCAATAGACTTGGGGATGGATATCTCTGAGGCACAAAGCAACATAATCATGTAGCTGAATGCTTTGGATGAGATGAGGAAGGAAAATTTACATCACATAGAGGTAGTGAAAAATCAGAGAATAAGGTGGCATGAAAAATTCATCAAGGATAAGAAATTCCTGCTAGGTGATTGGGCATTGCTCTATGACTCAAGGTATCAAGACAATGCAAGAAAATTGTAGACAAGGTGGTTAGGACCATATGAGGTTGCTGGATTTTTTTCCAATGGAGTTGTTCAGATCACTACCATTGACACTGTTAGATTTAAGCTGCTTGTCAACGATCATCACCTCAGGTTGTATCACAAGCCAACTTACAAGGAGGAATTCCTGCAACAATTTACTCAGCATGCAACACCTGAACTTCTTGCAGCTGAAGGAAGAAGACCTAGTGTCCCTCCTTCTGGCTAACTAAGGTATGTAACTTTTCATAATAAAGACTTCCACTTTTGTGGGGATCCACTTCTTTACCCATTTGCCCATCCATCTCCACCTTTCTCGTTGTTCCATCACGCCACCATCATTTCACTTTAATCCATTCCACCTCATTCCACTCCACTTTCATTAATTTCTCAACTGATTTCTTGAAAAGTGAATGGTACTTTCTCCATAATATTTGCAATAAATCTTCCATGAATTTAGGTACGTGTGCATCAATTTGTTATATCTTAATTGTCTTTTAGTACATTCATTTAATTGCTGTAAATTAATATGGACATTCTCCATAGCATGTAATTATTCCATGCCCTATCAAATCATCATTACCACCTTGCATGTGAGGTCACATGCGCAAATTTAGGTTGAGGGAAAAGTGTGAATACCATGTTCACGTGTCTATCTATATTGGTTCATGTCAGCAAAGTTTACATTGTTGAGCCTATTTGAATTCTGAGTGAGATGCCAACTCACATGTGTGAAATGACATCAACTGCTGCCATTATTCTTGATCATAGCCTTCATTTATTACTCCTTTACTACCTTTATTGTTCCTATCATAATCTTAATTAAAAAAGGTAAAATTCATATGATACTGGCATTGGGAATTTGGTAGCATTGCAGGAAGGAGAAGTTTGGCTTTCAGACAAAGATTGTAGGAAGGAAATCTTTGCAGGCGATTGTTTGATTACAAACAATGGAAAAATGGGATGTGGGTTAATTCGAAATGAACCCATGGTTCATGATGTATTACTAAAAGATGCACCTTGCTTGGTTGAGTTTAGAAATTGATTATGGTTAGATTATTTCTTGAAGCTGAATGGTTTTGATGAAGATGTTGCATTGGAATTTTCCTAGACATTTTCTAAAGGAAAGGCCATGGTAAAAGGGTTGGAGGTAATAGCCACTGAAGTGAGGATTGCAGAAGTTACAGGGTTGCCTGCCAATGGTGAACATTACCCTGCTACCAGAGATGCCAAGTCAGCTAGGGCTGAATTTACAGAACCTAGCAACCCTCCCTCCATTGAGTGTGGACAAACAAGGTGCGAAGGGAATTTATTTGCCTGGGCCATGGAAGCAAGTAGCAGTTTATTTTGTGAAGTACATTACCTACGAAGGTCGTCAGTAGAATCTACATTCTATGCATTTCAAACTTCTGAACCACATGAGGCACAAGAGAAGAATGAATGTGCCAAATGTGCTATACCACCTTCTTTCAATCATGGCGGCTGAGACCCAAAAAGGTAGGGACAATTCCATTTCCCACCATTGTCTCATCAAATTATTAGTTGAGAAGTCTCTGCATGATGTTTCAAATATGACTTGGAAAAAATTCTTGGATATTGATCAAATTAGACCAGAGCATTTGCAACCAAGTTTTTTTCCTCAACCTCGTAGGGTTAGTAGGAGAGTGCACAATGTTGGGGGCACTCCTGGAGCCTCAACTATTGGTGCAAGCGATAGTGTAAACCCTCCTACAACCAACCAAACCATAGAGATTAGTTCTTTTGAGACTAAACATTCAGACAAAGAAAGTTCCTCTCTAGATTCCAATGATGATGTTCCTCTTGGCATCCTAATGAGAACTAGGGCACAAAAGAAGAAAGCAGAAATAAAAAGGGAAAAGCTAAAAAGCAAACGGCAGAAAAAGAAGTGCCAAGCTCTAAGAAACAAAATTTTTATACTATTCTTCCTGCAGCGAAAGAAAAACATGAAATCCCTCCTAGATAATCAAGACCAACTAGGCCAGCCTTTGGTCTATCTCTAGAGGGAAACCCTAGGCCTAGAGAAACATCACGTGAGGATATAAAAGCTTCAATGGAGTAGGTGAATGTCATGGAAAATGACATATTTGAGGAAGCAACAATCATAATGCTGGCGGATCTTGTTGGCATCGCAAAAAAAATTGAAAGCCAACTGTATGAAGAAAATCAAGAGCTTCTGCAGCAAGAGCAGAAGAAAGAGTTCCTGCAGCAAGAGCAAGAACAAGAACTAGAGGCCCTACAGTTGGAACTGGGAGAACAGTCAGCACCCTTGCAGCCGGAATCGACTGAACAAACAAAATCCTTGCAAGTGGTACCCTATGAAGAGCAAGAAAAAGTGCTAGGAAATGTTTTGGTAGGAATACATAGGCCCTCTAATTCTTCAATGTACATGGTAGCCATGAACTTATGGAAAGCAGAGAAACACAGGCTAAAGAGGGAAATTCAAAAGAGAGATGAAGAGATTGAGGATAAGAATAAAGAAATTGCTGCTTTAAAGAAAAAGGTGGATAACATGGCAGCCTTAGTACCTCAAATATTAGAGTGCAGGACTCCTCCAAGGGTCTATGCTCTCTATTGGAAGGAGAAAAATCTTTCTTTTAAACTAGCAAGGATTGTTTCAAGTTTGAATCCTTTCATTGAGACCTCTCTTGAATTTTTCAATGCTTATCAAATTGCTCCTCTTGAAATGAAGAATTTGTTGTGTGAATTATATTTGCATAATTATGTTGTGACCCAAGATCATGATTGGAATCCATTGTTGTATGTTGGAGATGTCCAATTAAGTGAATTTATGTCCTGGATACAAAATGAAGTTATTTAGGGGAGATAGTTTAGGACCTATAGGCAAATTGAATCCAACACTCCCCTGCCCATCAGGGTTGAATCTAAAAATCCAGGAGACATTTTCAGGGATTAGCATATAATTCTTTACCGACCAAGCTATAGAAATAGAATCTTCCTGAGAGAGAAACAGTTTATAAAGAATATGAGGAGGTAGCAAAAACCATAGGGGAATCTGTAATGGGATACTTGTCACAAAGGTGGAACAACCTAACTGATGAATTGAAGCAAGCTGAGCCTCATTCTATGCAAAACTATGCTGCAGCACTTAAGAGAGTTGATAGATATATATAAATTGGAAGGACAAAGGGACAATTTTGGCTTCCACTAACTTTTTAGCCACCTATCCTATTGTGGCATGTGTCAAACTTCGGGTACTACCGATATGACATAGTTGCGGAGAGACAGAGATGGAGGAAGTTGGACAGACAACAAGGGTTCTATTGGGACCCTAATTCACACACAACAAAAACTGATGTAGGACAACTGGTAGTTGCAAATTTCAGGGCATTGACCAAGCAAAAGAACAACTCTTCCTCTGCTAGAGGACCAACAAAACCTTAGGTTGGGGGAGTGATGAGTCCTGTTTATGGTTCAATTATCCATTTTTTACAGTTGTCATAGACTTTGATGCTTGGATGTTGATATTTTTATCATATTTTCTTAAAACCATAGACATTGAACATGAGTTTATTTGCATAACCTTTAAATGATATTGGCATGTTATATGAACTATCTATGTTAATTTTACATGTGATTAATGAATATCACTTTGAGATAGTTACAGATATGCAGTTGTTGTGCGTACTAATATTGACATGTAAATATAATTAGAGGCCTGCAATTAAGGAATATTCCACCAACTAGTAATTTACCATACTGGTCAACAAAGTGGTCATTCAATGAAGAAAGGCTCTCGATGGTGAGAGATTCCTCATTCAAATCAAAGTTTTAATCGCCTTATAAATGATCTTAATTTTCAATTGAGCGAATATAGGTGTTACTATTGTGCTATATCTGCATGGAGGCAAACATGCCTGACCAAATTTCGTGCATGTGTAACCGCCTCTCCACTTTTTATGATTTCCCTAAAGTGGCATCCTCATGATTTGATGGTGTTGACTGCCTTGCTAAGTGCTTAGTTATTAGCTTCTATAAATAAGACTCGGATGCTCCTTCTTAAGGATTTGCTTAATCGGATGATGTACTCACATTCTTAATCTTTCAGTAATAGAGTCATATTGCTCAATTGTACTCATGGTTTCCAATGAATGAAATAAAGTTATAAGTTCATGCATCCAACTTTACATTTGTTTTAGGGATACTCATCCAAGGGGTCCCACTTGGTGAGTATTTCTTCCTTTAGTTAGTTAGTTAGTTATTTTCTATTTAGTAATTAGCTAAGAATATGGCACTGTCTATTCCTGCAACCACTAGAATTCCATTATGTGACTATTCCTATAGCCAAAGCATACAGAGTAGTTTCTTGTTTGTTTGCTTAGATTCTCATTTTTGTCATGCATTTCAACTTAGTTTAGTTATTTGTTGATGCTCAACATTTATGTTATTTCCTTCCAAGCAATTTACTTTCAACATTGTGTCTTTCTTAGCTGTAGGATGAATACGGCTACTTTGGATTCCTAGTGCACATAATGTGCTGACCCATTTCAAGTTTACGTTCCTTGGTTGATAAGTTGAATGCACCTTCATGATGATTGAGATCACTATTCGGGTTAGATGTCCAATCTCTGAATCATGGCTGTAAGGACTTAGTTGTTAAATCATTATAGGAGGCTGACAATTAGTATCTTCCACATTCCTATGGGACTTATTCAATGAGACTTCGCCATATCGGAAGGATTTTATTGGGTGTCTCTCTGAAACTTCGATGAAATGAAAGGCATATCGAGGTGACCATTGGAATTTAGAGAGAATGATTGTTTGGTTGGTATGGAAGTTGGAATGACGGTTTTTCCTGTTACGCTTGAGAAGTATGTATTGCAATGCCATAACACATTGGAATTTTGAGAGTGCGAGAAGCTCAAAGTGAATGTAATGAAATGTTGCCGATTTCATTATGGAAAAAACACTTGAAAGAGCATAGCTCTAAACTTGTATGTAATATTTATTTTATTGTAATATAAGAGATCTCTTCTTTGGTGTGTGGGATTTTTCTCATAAGGGTTTTCCCACATAAATCCTGTGTTAATGTTTTATTTTGTATTTGTGCTTTAATATGGCATCTTAAATGAACTGTAATTGCAAAGATTTAAACGGTTTATTTTCTTCTCTCTCCTAAATATTGCATTAGGAAGGAATATTCTACACTCTTCTTTCCTTTCAATCAGCAATTTCCCAATGATTGAGGTGGTGTTTCCCCGTGCATGGTGGTTTTTGCATCCAAATAAATTTATTTTGTCACCTAGGGAATGTTTCAGTGCCCACAACATATTTCATCTATTGATGTCATCCCATATGGATGACCAACAACTTGTCCCTAAGCCCTAATTTTCTCAAATTCATATTTTTCTTTTTGGCATAACCTAGGCATATGGCATCAAATTTTTGTAAACAAGATATTGTCAAAAAGCTGCTTTTGAGAAACTTTGAGTGATGTGGGTATTTTTCTAAAAAAAATTGTTGGTAGATTTTATCAATTGTTGAAGTTGAATCTAATTTTTTTGGCTCTTGACCTCATAAGTTTTTGCCTACACCCATTTTTTGCCTACACCTTTTTTTTCACAATTTTTACGATGTTGGAAAGGTATTTTAGAGCTCTTCATAGCTTCCATTAATATATTTTTTTGTAGGTACCTTTTATTTAGTTTTTCGTTTTCATTCAAGTTGATTACTTGGACATGTTGGAATTTGGAAAAGTTCTATTTGCATGAGATGGCTTCATTTGAGCTATTTTATATGTATTTTCATAATTTTTTCTTGTTGAGCATTATAGGAATATTTGGAATGCACTTTCATTTCTAGACACACTAAGTTAAAATGCCACTATTGTACATTCTTTTAGATATTTTTCACATCATGTTGTGTGACATTTTTTACTTTCACTACCATATAAAGTTCCATGGGGAGTTTGTTTGTATGTTTTCTTGTTTGCAAGAACAACCTTGCTTACCTTCATGTGTGTGTGCCTTTATTTGCACATAGTTTTCCAATTGTAGGTATTATATTATGCATGTTATATTAATGTCTTCTTGATGCACTACATTATGACACAAAATTTTAGTAGACCTCTCATTCCTCTCTCTTGTCAACCTTATGGGGGGTTTCATATTATTAATGTTATTGCTTCCTTGATTTCAATTTGGAGTGAGCTATTTATCTAGTATTTGTTCCTATATACTAGACAATTGGTTGCCCATGTGTTTTAGTGAGATGGAATGCTTATCATATAAAAAATATTACATTTATGTTTTATGAAAGTGAGATTCCATCCTTAGTTGATCAAATTATTTAGACTATTGTCACATTTTTTTTTGACTTGTAATTTATTTTGCATTGATTGAGTAGTATTATTGGGGTCACTCATGCAGCTTGATGTGTCATCTATATCTGAAATTGTTAGATTGTTTCCTTTATTTTGCATTTAATCTTTGTTCAAGTAGTGTCATTGGGGGCACTCATGCATATTTTTATCTTCTTTATTTTTATTTTCATTAGTATTTCATTATAGTTTCTTTATTTTTAGTACTATAGCAATCATCTTTAGACAATTGTGTGCAACTTAGTCATGCTCCAATGGTTTTCTTCATGTTTTGAAATTTTTTTTGAGGCTTCTTTTTCCTTCATTTGTATTATATATTTTGGAGAGGATTTTTCCCATGAGTTTTTCTTCTTTTTCTTTAGTTATGAGAGTTGTTTTTTATTTGTATATGGGTACCTCATTGGGCCTAGTTGTTGGGACCCATATTTTTATTTTATGTATTTTTCATATAGAGGTTTTCACTACTCCCTAAGTTGTCCTTAAGGGGGTGTTAGAGTAAAAGGGTATTTACCTAATTAATTGTTTAAGTACTTAGGTACCTTTTCACACTAATCACTTAAGATTACACAGGTCATATTTTTGTGTGTCTCAAGTCATAGGATGAGGGCACATGTCATGATCTATTTTATCCTCACCTAGGGTTTCTCTAGGGTTGATTTTTTTATTTTTTATTTTTCCTTTTATAAATATTCACCATTTTACTATTCATTCACTCAATTGTGATGTTGCATATTTATAATGATTCATTAATTTTTCAAATCAGTCACCTATTGGCCTTCATAGCTTTGTTTTTTTCTCTATTTGTGTGGTAGGTGTTTAATTGTAGGTGATCCTTGGGAGCTATAGTGTCAGGGAATCAACTCCAACTTACTCTTTATGTAACTAAAAATATATTCTCTTACTCTTCCCTAAATTCTCAACTATATTCATTTTTACCCTTTTTAGAGTGTTGCAATTTTCCTACATCTAGCTTCTTCTTAAGGATGTATCATAGAATACTCCAAAAAACAAGGAGAATAGGGGTAGTGACACATTACTTATTGAAGTTTCTTGATTGATGAAAGATTCATTACCTTTTGAACTTGCCACATAATTTACTTTCACCACTTCTACTAAGATTTTAATGTATAAATGAGAATATGTTTCTCCTTTCCACCATGACATATTTTATAATTTTACCCACCACACATACTACAACTAGGTGACCAAATTGAAAGAATTTTCTATAGAGAATGGGTATATTATCATAATCTAGTGTTTGTTTCAATAAGTTCTCTTTTTTGTATAACCATATCTCAATAGGTGGCTCGTCAACTATATAAATCTCCATTTGAATTCTTGTAGAAGTGGAGTTTCTAGAATATTGGTTTTAGGATTTAATACCATAAATTTTCCTAACATATTTCTTATTCCTTGACATCAAGCATCTACCTAATATTTTAAACAACTATAACTAATAAAAGTATTTCTTCATGGGATTATACTCAACAAACTAAACTTTAATACTCAAAACATGCTCATCCTAGTTCTAACAATCATTAGCAAGAATGAAAACTTAATATTGTTCAAATTCACATAACAATACAAAAGTACTTGGACACATGGGAAAATATCTACTATTTTTATATGTGCATGCATTATGTTTTGGAGCTTCTATCTTATAAACGTGCTAAATTAGGCTAGAGGGGTAAAATTATAGCTTAAGATATGATTCTCAAGTTTGAAATCTTTGTATAGGACTTACCTAGGTGGAGGATAGGAGGCATCTCTATAAGGGATGAATTGAGCTCTATTCAACACCTCTTATTGAGTGTTATAGTTATACTATTCTTCTATATTTTTTCCTATTTTATTAAGAATATCCCACCTAAATTTTACCTTTCTATTAAGATACCATCTCTGACCCTTTGTTAGCATTGTGAAAATAACCATGACCTCCATGGAGGGCATATTAGGATCTTTCATCTTTTTTGAGCTTACCAAGGAGATTTCAACATGGATGTATCACTATTTAGAAGGGATTTTTGGAGATAATTAGATCTATAGCTTTAGAATTCTCTACCCCAATACTTGATACATTGTACTGAAAAATTATTTATCTTCTTTTGTGTTTGACATCATTTGAGAATTTATTTTATTGAAAAATACAAGCACTCGAAGTCATCAATTCTCATTTCCATAATGTGGCTAGATTGTTATTAAAATATTTCCCTAGAATCATTACCCTTATAAAATATGGAGTCTACTTATGCACTTAATCACAATATAGATTTATAAATGGTGCACCTTGAGTTAATTTACTTGGATGTACCATATTCTACTCCTTTAGATATGTTTATTAATGACAAGGACCTTGCTAAATTCTAAGGTGTTTGTGACTATTTTCCTAAGTTTCATCATGATAGAGGTTTCCCATATGCCCTTGGATTTTTTTCTTAGTTTGGTAATTTGGTTATTTGTGCTAACCTTAAGAATCCAAATGATAAAGAAGAATTATTGCATAAATTATCTTGATTGGTTAGGTCCCTTCATTATCATTTCCCCATTTAGAATTTGTGTTATTGATCTATCTATTCCCAAAGGAAAATTGGTGAAATATCTAGCTATATCATATATTTACATCATTATTATTGAATATCAATTCAATAATACTAAGATTAGTTACCAAATGTGTTGAGCTCTTTGTCCATATATTCTTTACCTATTACTTCAATTCATTGTCATATTTTTCATCATGAAACAAAATAAAGTATAGCACCTATGTATTAAATTTGTATTAGTTATTTCTTTTTAATATAGTAGTTATTAATATAAATAAGATTTTAATCCTAATATATTGAAATAATATAAATAGACTACTAATCTAATTTAGAAATAGCTAGTAAAATGAAATGGAGATTGATAACGATTCTTAAAATTGGGAAAATCTAGATTAAAAAACTAGGAAGGAAATATAAAAATGGAATGTGTGCACATGATAAATTTAAATTTATATGCTAGAAATAGGTTTTGTAGGTCAAAAATATGTTGTATGGTGAATTTAGGGGATTTATAAGAACTTTTTAAAAATAATGGTGCTACTACACTCCACCCTCATAGGGAACTCCTAATGTTTGAGGCTATGAATATTGTTGGTTAACTGATTTTTCACTTTTCGAAGCTTTAAATTATTCACTCTATTTCCTAATATAAATGCAAGTTAATAACTAATAGTTGAGTAAAATACTTATATGTGAAATAGTCTCTCTGAATTTTATTAGGTACAACTCCCTCTTTTGATAAGTAATATATATTTTTTGAATTTCAAAATTTAAAATGTGGGTGTATTTTTCACCAAAAAGAAAAAAAGGTGTGAAATTAAAATCAAATGCTTATAAATTTTAAACATTGAACTTTAGGAATAAATCCTAATCATGAAATAAACTTAGCTCATAGACTAATTTGTATTCTATGAAACGTAAAATGATAACTTTATTAATTTGAGATAGTATTGAAACTAAAATAGATCTAATAACCAAGAATGATTATCACATTCACATAGAAATGCAACAACCAAAGAAACCAATCAAAATGCATAGATCATGGTAAATTTCATTCATTCAATGATCCAAATTGTTCATTCATAGATGTATAATTTCTAGTTTCAATTATCTTCCTAATTCTTTCCTTTCCCAAAAATAGCTAAGAGAGTTCATCGATAACATCATATATATATATATATATATATATATAATTGTAAGTGTAAATATTTCTTGAGAATAATTGAAAGAGGAAATAAAGAGTCTCTTCAACCTCCCAAGAATTTTTATTTCATTTACAAAATATATCTAATAAAATAGGAAATATTATTGTTGAGGTGGCATATTTGTAGTGTCTTCTTCTTGAAAAGGCTGAGTAGTAGTTGACATGGTGGTTTTGGCCTTGTACATGAGGAACACTTTGACTATTAGAGGCATTTCATTATGTTGTGAAATTATCACATTATTGGTCCTTAATTTCTATAGAGCCTTGTTCCCTCCCACTAAATCTATTTTACCAGATAAAATATTTGCATGTCCAACAAATTGAGATAAAGTGAAGTCAATACAGATCAATTTTTTTACATTCTCCATATTGGAAGATTGCTTATCGAATAGTTTTTCAATTGAATCTTTGAGTTTTTCTTTTAGAATATCTAAATCTTCCTCCTAAGAAATTTCATCTCTCTGGAGGAAAACACCTATCCTAGAAAGGTCCTTTTGAATGTCAACTCTTGTCTGATTACAGTGTTTAAGAAAATTTCTCTCTTCCCGCACGTTTTATTTTAAGAATGAGAGTTTCCATTTGATGCTCCTCTTCCACATAACAAATATATTATTATAAATACTTGGTATAATTTGTTCAACCACCAATTTATCTACCACTACCTCAAGAATTTCTTTGATGTCACCATCAGTTTTCACCCTTCATGCTTAGTGATAGTAATCTTGTTTTCAATTTATTTCTTTACTAATTTGTTACCTTCACAAATTTTCTTCATATCACTTAACTTTTATTCCTCTGGCTACAATATCTTGATCCAATCTTTTGTAACTCTTCCATAGGATTTATAAACATGTATTTTATCAATCATTTTCTTTCTAGTAGAAAAATTAGGATCAAAAGACACTTTGATTTGGTTGGTGGGTTAAGTGGAGAAATCAATAAGAGACTTCAACCAATTAGTCCACTAGTAAATAAACAACAATAAACTACTAAAAACTTCTTATAAATGACTAAACATGGTCGCGTGATCAGTAGTAGTTTATTGTCAGACATTTATAATTTGATTGAATTGATGACTAAACCATTTTTACTCATTCAGTTGATCGATTTGGTTGTTGATTTAGTCACTTGATTGATCGATTTGGTCATTGATTTAGTCATCTAATTGATCGACTTGGTCATTGATTTAGTCATCTAATTGATCAATTTGGTCGTTGATGTAGTCGTTAATTTGATTGATTTGGAAATGTGAATTTATTCGTTAATTTAGTCATTGATTGTTTTAAACTAGTCACTTATTCAGTCATTTTTTATTCACTGGTATATTTTGTTGTTAATTTAGTCATTGATTGATCTTAACTGGTCACTTATTTAGTCATTTTTATTCACTGATTTCCATCCATTGGTAGTGTATTTAGTCATTAATTTTAGTCATCATTTTGATCAATTTGGTAGTTTATTTAATTGTTTGTGTTCACTGGTTTATGTCAACTGGTAGGTATATTGATACATTGTTTATTAATTACATAATAATTATATTTAGTCATATTTATTCATTGATTTTTGTTAATTGGTAGTTTATTTAATTGTTTGGTTCACTGATTTATGGCTATAAGTGTTAGAAATGAGACAATTCTTTAATTGAGGTTTAAACATATAAAAACGCATAAAAACATAATCAATAATTCATTTGTACATAATAAAATGTTTATTAAGAAGGCAAAACATTAAAATTTTATTGAGAAAATATGTTCTTACAGCAGATACAAGACAAAAATGTGTCTTTTCTTTGTAAAATGTATTGTTACAAAGTGTGTTTCTCAGTGTTGTGATTGAGAAAACTGAGTTACAATGCCCTTTTTTTTGCTTATTCAAGATATTACAATTTTGATGACAATTCTAAGTTGCAACTTATTTGCAACTACACATACATGTATGTTGCACTCTCTGCAACTTTTCCTCTTCTCTACAGCTCTTTATTTGATTTGTATTTACTTATTTTTCTACACCCTTGTTCTCTACATCTATTGATTGCACAACAACATATACCCTCTTCTATAATGCACCAATTTGAATGAGTGGAACCCAAACAAAAAAGAGAAAAAAATAATCAAGGGGTTTTACATTATAGGTGCAGTAAGATAGAACATTCTTTGTTCTACTCATAGAATGTACACCCAAATCAGATTTTCTGGTTTTTGTTTGGGTTCAACTTATTTTGGCTCAGTAAATTCCCTGTCTGCAACTTTACTGTCCACACTTTGTTGTTGCTAACCCTTCTTTTTCTCTTTTGCACTTACGGCTAACACTTTGTGATTTTTTTCAAATATTTTAGCGGTCACCATGTGAAGGTCCCTTTTTTCTCTTTTAGATGGACAACTCCATCTATTTTTTTTGGATGAGGAAGGGGTATGTTACTTGTGACCTATAAAATACTTACATTTATATCTCTTGTTCCTTTCAATTTGACTCCATGTACAATAGATAATGAGTGAATCCAACCAATTCCCACAATAGCACCATCATATGGATCCAACACCTCAAATTCATCCCCTTCTTGGAGTTTATCAATAAATTTCTACAAAAACAAGAACAAATACACATTATATTGAGATATAAAACACACATTGTATAGTTTTTGACAATTGTATGTAATGTCTTATATCTTGGAACAAATTAGTTTTTGTTTTTGCTTTTATAAAACACTCTATTACAACTAAGATCTAAGCTTCCATATGTAACTTATATGTTCTCCCTTATTTCCATAATCTATGTATACTAGTTAATTACACTTCACTACTATTCTAACCAGCTTCTATCAAATAGGTAATGATTACCCTTATTTAAATAATAAAAACACCATTACTTACTTGAATAGTACTTACTTGCATGTGGTTTCATAGCACACATCTCGAGTTTAGCATGACTACCACTATGAATATCATGTGCATGCTCATCGAGTTCATCATCATAACCACTATCCTCATTGTAGACATTAAGTTGTACAACTTTGCAGAGAGTTGTGTTGATAGGGCCTTTTTATTTTTGTCCTTATTTCATATAAGTGATCTACATCGTGTGGTTTAATCATCATGCAAAAAATAATATAAGTCAAGTAAAGAATGCAAAAGCTATAATTTTTTGTCTAAAAGAAAATTTTAAGCATGAAGAATGACAAAAATTTGGGATAGATATCTGACAACTATTATATTAATTACCTCAACTTCAACACAACTAAGATGACTATATTGTGCATTCTTGTCCACTTCATCACTATCAATATCGGCAGCTCTATTGATACCATGAAGGCATTTTTGTTTTCCTATTGCTTTGAAAAAATTGCTCTACATGTGGTTTGACCATCATGCAAAAACATATACAAAGAATTCAATAGTCAAGTAAAGAATGCAAGCTATAAATTTATCCAAAAGGATATTTTATGGATCACTCCAACAATAAAGAAACTAGGTTGGATTCTCCTATGCTTAGATTTCAGTAATCTGCATATTAAGATTAATTTGTAGATAGAACTTCCAAACAAGAAGAAATGAGATCAATAGAGCCTCTTACCTCATTTGAATCCATTGATTTATGCTCATTCCATGTAGAAACCATAGGGTTAATAGTTTCAACCAACCGTGTAACTTGCTGACTGAGAACTAATATGCATCTCATCACCTTTTGGTACCCTAGTTCATATGAGTTGACATGATCTATAGAGGCTCCTACTAGGCATTGAATAGATGGCTATGAAATCTTTGTTGACAAACTAGATTTAAACTTCATCCTACTCTTAGATTTACTAGCATCTATTGGTGCCATATAATTGACAATATCTTCTGCACCTACTTCTCTATTGTTGTAATCCACCTAAAATACAATATCAATTTGAACATATAGTCAGTTCAATAAAATATTGAAATAAATAACACAATGTAAATTGAACCAAAAATCCATACACTTACTGCAATTTTTTCCATTTTGGCATGCAACCTACCTCGGCCAAATGTATATCCAACCCTCACATTATCTCTTACTTTCTTTCCTCTGTTACTCTTTACCAAATATTCTTCAAAATGCATACTTTCTCTCAATGCCTCCGACTCTTTGGGAGATAGACTAGAGTCAAACCTCTCTTTTCCCAACATGATTGTTTTTCTACAACTATATCTATAATTTTTCATCAAAAATATCATCCTTTGCTTGTAATATTTTCTAGAGATTTTTCCACCAATATTCTCAAAATAATTTTCCATTTTTTGTATAACATTTTCCACAGCTCATGGAACTTGCTCTGCAAAATTTGATTTGCAAATATCAAAATGGGCCCTACATCTTACACCTAGCTCAGTGGCCCACTTTGCAACATTTGGTCCAATGGGCTCACCATCTCTCGATACCTCAAGAAAGAATGGATTCTTGCCTTCTAATTTCCTTTCTTTTGCATTCCTCTCTATAGATCTATACAAATATTGACTCAATCTTTGTCTTTTGAAAAAAATATCCACATCTTCTATTAGATTACCAATACCAGTATTTCTAGTTGATCCACTAGTTCCATCGAAAGTTCTAGATGTAACAGGTGCACTCTGAGGCATAGTAAATGCAAGCGGTCTCTCTTCATGACTTTCATTAATCAAAACTTCATGCTCCTTGGCCACATCAGGTGTGGCATGAGTAGGTAGATCAATACTAGTCTCTATAGATTCCACATCATTAAATGCATCATTTAATGTTTAAAAAATAATCTTCAGACTTGTTCCTTTGCCCTGATTTTTTTCAATAATCTCTCTTAGACTTAGTCCTAAGATATCATCACCATGTGCTATATCAGGTTGCACATTACTATTTCTATATTATGTTGCACATCACCATGTGCTTATATTGGTTTGCACATCACCGCGTGCTATATGAGGTTCCATGTGATCACAACTATCATTTTCACCAGCTACATTTGTTGAATCACATAAGTTTCAACTTCTACGAGATGGTGGCACTGTATCTTTTTTTTCATTTTTTTTTTTCTCCACTTTTTTTTACACTCTTTTTGTTGCCTATAAAACAAAAAAAAATCATATTATGTCTTATATACATAAATCTCTTGCCTATAAAATTTTATTTAACACTATTAAACAAATAATATACTACTTAGTGGATTTACAACTTTCCTTTTCAAACCAAGACTCAAAAAATATTAATTATTCTTGGCCACTTTTCAGTACACGCGCACTCATATTTTGTCTCTGGAATTTCAACATTATGATCACTATCATATAATTTGTGCCTTACATCCCTTTTCTTCATTTCCTGAAGTCCAAATAAACAATAATGTATAAATCAACAACTTGAATTAGTAAAACTTTATTGAGTTCATAAGCTGATAACTGTTGACTTTCCAATGCGTTGATAACTACAAATGGAAACTTAAAATAGAATTCATTTTATAGATTAAAAAGAATTTGTAGTCAAAAACCAAGAAGATGTTTACAATTACATGTATTAAAAAAAATTTCCTTAGGGATATATTCACAAGAGAAGAACTCATGAAAACATAATACAAGTAGGATGAAGGAAAACCATAGTCTAGTTCATCATGAGGTGTGTTAGAACCTTAAAAAATTTCCTAGTTCCATCATCACATTTAACCTTGAGATCCATGACCCGAGCCTTGACCCTTATATTCCTTTTTTTTTTTACTAAACATATAAAAAATTTAGGTTTGACTTACACTGAAGACCTATACAAATCCAAATTCATCATATATATACTTAAGAAAAAACATTTCTAGCTAAAAACATTCCAAATCCCTTAACAGTGTGTTACCGCGATCCCTCAATAGTAATTTGAACCCTTGGCGGGCTAGCGATGTGTAACAAACAACATAAAGATATTTACTGCCATACTATGAAAGTATTATGATGAGGACACAGTTAGATGGTATGAGAGAATTTAAATACATTATAAACCTCCATACTGCGGGAAGGAAAAAGAAGGGTGTGGTATAGTGGGTAATAACCCACCATCCCACAAGGAAGATCATAAAGGCATGCGGTATGGAGGTATGAACCACTATACTATGGAAGGATGTGACAAAGAATGTGGTATGGCAGTAAGACATATGTGACCGTTAATGTAAACCGCATTACCGTGGTTAAACAAGTCAAGCTTGCGGTATAGAGGTAAGGATCCCGTTACCTTGCGGTGAAATGCAAAGAAGCATGCAGTATTGTGGTTTATACCCCTCTATCTTATGATATTTATAGAAAGTGGTGGTGATAAAGCGATATTAAATGCACAAATCACATCAACCATCCAATCTTGTAAAATCAATGGTGCATGTTCAAACTCAAACTATGAGAGAAATATTTGGAGTAAGATTGATATTAATGTTGACATGACTGAGCTCAAAATCCATTAAACCAAGAATTCAACATTCTCTTTGCACTGATTTGCAAAAATTATCATGCGGGGAGTTGGGAGTTTGAGGAGGTTAAGCTCTGCAACCATCGTAACCCGAGTAAGTGCTCAAAACTCTCATGTCTTAAGTTTTACGAGTACACGATTGTTTGGAATTATGCATTTCAGAAGTATAGGATAAGTAAGATAGTTAACTTGTGAATTAAGTTTTACAAGTACAATATTGTTTGGAATTCTGCATTTTAGAAGTATAGGAGAAGTAAGATAATTAAAAACCATGTCGCCCAAGAAGAAATAACCTGAAACTAAAAAGGAAGAATCTAAGGTTAAAAGGGGCTCCTCACCACAGAGGTCCTTACAAAAGTCTATCTGGGATATACTCCCTAAATTGATTGAGAGAGGATTTAAGAATTTTTTTAATGATGTGGCTCATGGTTGTAGAGATGCCCTTATCCCTATCTCTAGGTGGGAACTTATCTGGTACTTTTATGAAAAAAGGGAGGACAAGATTCCAATGTCAAATCCATGGTCATTAGAGTTGGCCAAGTTAATTGTCCCAATTTTTTTTATAGATGTAGATTTAATCAGAGTATTGGCTCATAGTTATCATCTTGTTACTAGGTCTATGAGATTGTCAAATATTTCACCATTAGTTGTGTTGACTAAAGTGGTCATCACTGAATGTTTTGACCTAAACAAACAGGCCCTAACTAAAATTGATTTTCAAAGAAGTAAAGAAGAATATACTAGATTGAGGAGAACCCATAGAAGTGATGAAGTCCCCATTTACATGAGAAGGGGTGTGAACAACAAGGTGATTCCTATATCCCCTTCTGCTACTGAACCATTTGATGTCTCAGATTTCCAATCCTATTTCAAGAAAAACTACTTTGCTCTATGTTAAGTACTTGGGATAGATGCAGAAGAGAGAATGCCAATTAGTTTAATGATGATGGCTATGAGGATCCA
The DNA here is from genome assembly GCA_007115665.2 of Sequoiadendron giganteum. Lineage (NCBI taxonomy): Eukaryota > Viridiplantae > Streptophyta > Pinopsida > Cupressales > Cupressaceae > Sequoiadendron > Sequoiadendron giganteum. The sequence goes on along the minus strand of CM021108.1, from coordinate 394,565,827 downwards.
AAACCCTGAGACGAATATTGAATATGATTTTGCCTCATATCTTGAGAAAGCATTGCATGAAGGATTTCTGTGAGTAAGGGAAAATAGAGCCCCCATAACATTCAGACAATATTATTTGATGTGACACTTGATATTATACCAGAATAAAGATAGATAGAGCAAAAGGATGTGTTTGGGTTAGATTGAAAAGCAGGGGAATTTTCTGTCAGTGCAACTATGGTGTTATATATGGAACAACATTTGTAAGAATTCAAATTATGTGATATTCCATGATGATTTTGTATAAGAATTATGAGAGTTCTTGGCCACCAACCACCAAGACTACACACACTTGTGCTACAATTGTTAAGAGATTTGGCTTTGAAACCTAAGCAAGGCCATACTCATAACTTTGGTGATTGGTTTTTCTATCAGATACCACAATAATCAAGATTTATGGATGCCCACAGGCCCCACATATACTGCCAAAGTTTGTCCCCCTTCGATTTTCCTTTTTAGAGTTCATGTTGTAGATTCTATGGATGGAAAAGGAGGTCATGAATAATCAAAGGAAGGGTACATTTCTACCCAATTTGAAAACATGTGGGGAACTATCAATGGGATCTGATACACTTGAAGAGTTGCAGAATTATCTAAAAACAAGGTACTCTTTAGAGTCTGGAAAGGAAAGAGCTTTTGACCTTGAGGGTCACATGAATTTTGTAAGACAAACCATCCTTACCAAGGCTATGGTTACTCACCAGATTGATTATGAAGAATATGTAATCATAAATTGTTTCACTCTCCGAGAGGTATATGAGAGGAGGAGAAAATGGGAAGTTATGAAAAGGCTTGAGGAAGAAAGAAAGATGAAGCACATTGATTTTTTGGAGTATTTCATAGAGGAAGCAGATCTTGTCAAGAGGATTGATATGATAATTGATAAGTTTCATGAATTATTTAAGATTGTAGCAGATATGGGGAGACTTTCCATATTGTCTCCCAAAAGGCCGAGTGGTGTTGTAATTACAGAACCAACTTTGGATATTGTTTCAGTATGTCATGCTTCTCCAGGATCACCTCTTGAACAACCACCTTATAAAAAATAAAAGACACAAGAGATAGACCCACTTGTTTCCTATGAAATAAGTGAGGAAGTTGGAGATACAAAAGACACAGTTAATGTGTTAAGACATTTCAAGGATGATGTTGAAGTGGACCAACATATGCTTGAAAATAAACACCACAGGCTTGAATCTAGAGCTGATATTGAGGTACAAGGAGAAAGAGAAATGCATGAGGATGACAGGGTAGTTGAAGCTAACAAGTTCTTGAAACATGATGAATTTATCAAAAACCCCTGACTTTAAAGACTTTTGGATTTGTCGGGGATAAGGATTCAGTTTGTCATCAAGATAGGCATCTAAGACAGTAGTGCCTTAGTGATTTCAATTCAAAATCACAACAAAGACACAACCAACTATGCTATAAAGTGGAAACAAGCACAGTTGATCCCCCATTGATCCTCTGAGAGAAGTGAATGCAACAAGAAATAGATTCAACATAAACAGATACCATGAAAGACAAAAAGAAGACACAAAGATATACGTGGGGAAAACCCTTTCAGGTAAAAACCCCACACTCTAAAATTTTGAGCCATTGTATTATTCAACAACACAAAACCAGTTACAATACAATATCAGGCTCAAAGCCAATACAAGAGTTACAACTTTTTCTACTGGAGAAGTAACAGGTACCCACAAGATCCTTTCAGCTCCTCAGATGACTATCATAGCTAGCCTCATGGCTAGCCTAGTCATTTGGTCTCCAATGATTCCCATGCCCAGATCCAAGAGATAGAGTGTTCACACTTACATTCCCTAAGCAAACTGTTCAAACACCCTCTCCATCTCTCTACAAATATCTTCACACCTTCGGCTCTCCAACTTGCAAGTCCAATTGCTGCAATCTCACATCATGCATCATGCATTATGCTTGTAGCCCCATGCTCATGCATTTACATGCCCACGCATCGTGCTCCCAGTCTCATGGTCGCACATTCAACTTGCACATCTCGCACTTGCTCTGCAACCCACGACTCTTGCAGACTCGTCGAACTTCCTGAGAAATAATACATCTCTCATCCATATGTAACCAACTCAACAAGAGCAAAGAAGACCATCCACAAATCACGCATCTGGTCAGATCTGACAGATCTCCCTACAACGAGCCGCCCAGGCATTCAATGCCAACACCAAAATGGTTGAGCTCGCCACCCTTCATTGACAAATGCAACTGCCACAATAACTATCATGGCATCTGTCCAACCACAATCCAACCAGGTGCCACGCGTCTAAGACCCATCAGCAATCGCAGCTGATAGAGCAACCAAAATGGTCAAACATACATCGGGCGCGTCCAAAACTTCAAGCCAAATCTAACACTGTCGGAGCCGGAGTTGGAACAGGAGTCGAAACAGAACTCCACCGAAAAAGCACACTGCTGAAGTCAGAGTTGGAGACAGAGACGGAACTGGAGTCGAAACATGACTCCACTGAAATTACAGGTTCAGGAACCAATTCGGTTCCACGTCCGCCCTCGGCAAAGAGGAACACATCAGAAACAGAACTGACCGGGTAAAGTCAACTTGGGGTCAAACCAAGATGGGAACATTGGAGTCGGAGTCGGGGATGGAACACGAACAGAAATAGGACTTTACCAAAAGTTCAAGATTAGGAACCAAACCGGTTCCGGTTCCTCCTCCAGCAACTGCAGGAAACAACAATCCAGAACCAGGACAAGGTGGAGGAAAACACCCCAAGGAGAATCCAAACATCTAGAGGAACTGGATCACAAAAGCAGGAGTCAGACCCAGAGTCAGAACAGGAACAAAAATAGGAACATGGCAAACAGACATTGCCACTTCCAAAACTGGTTTCGCCTCCGCTAGAACTAAGCGGAGAGCAACAAACTACCAGAGTCGGAGCCAGAACCGGATCTAGAGCCAAACCCGGAACATGACAAAAGAAACAATGCCAAGTTCCAATCCGGTTCCTCCTTCGCTAGAACAAAACTTGAAGATCCAAGAAATCGGGGAGCAGAGCTGGAGATGGAACGGGAACAAGACCCGAAACAAGGCAAACAGAATAATGCCAGGTTCCATCCCGGTTCCGCCTCCACCAGAACAAAAGACTTTGCCAAGGAAACAAGAGAATTTTCCTAAGTCTTCAAAGGGGGTCACCAGAAAGTTGAGGCATAATTCCCAACAATCTCCCACTTGCCGAAGACTTTCAGGCATCCTCTAAACAAGCCTGAACAAGGACCAACACATGCTCTCACACTCCAATCAAGACCACTGCAACAACATCAAAAAGATGTCCACCACCTTAAGCAACAACTCCAAACACAGGAACACACCAAGGTGAAACAAAAACAGTCTCAGGAATGAAAGCAAAAGATCCTCCAGATGGAAAAGGAAAAAAATAGCAAAGCACCACTCCAACCAAACTCCAGAACAAGAAAAAAAACTGACCAGCTAGAAAGGCAACCATGAACAGACTGCCCTCATCCAATTGATCAAACCCACGTGACTGAAAACCAGCACCACAGCTCATGCTGAAACATCCAACCACCCATACCTTAAAGGTATGACCTAAAAGTGAACTCATGCCATCAAAAGAAACTCACCCATCTTAGCAGCAAACAAGCACCCTGTGTCAACCAGTCATAGACCAAACACATCCAAGTACTCTCACTACAAGGGCACTGTCCAAATGAGTGCAAACAAAGCACCATCACAAATGATCCAGGCATACCAAGTCCACCAAACCCAGCATAAACAAAATGTAACCATTTAGTTCCAAGGAACATCCATACTGATCTGCAACATCTACAACCACCTACTGCAAGAAAAATTTCTCTCAACTGTCTTCCACATTTCTTCCAAACCCCTCCAGAGCTGACTAAAGAAAGAAGCATAGGCACCTTCGTGTCATCACCCAGGTGACAACACATGACCACAAATAGTGACCAACTCAGTACCACAAAGGCAACTCACATCTAAAGTCACAAGAGCAATCAGGAAGAACAAAACTAGATAAGAGAGAAACTGCAAATCAATAAGAAACATGTCCTTCTACAAACACTTCTAAATGCCAGTTGTGTCAAGAATGATCTTCTTTACATCCCAAAGGGAAAAGCCTTGACAACATCCAACAAAACATGGATGTAAGCTCCTCAAAGAAGATCAGAACTACCCATATAACCATCTCCTTTCAGTCATCAAAAGCATAAGGAGATAAACTATGTTTTCCAACCTTTCATTATGAATCCTCCAAAATCTAAAGCAACTCAAGATTCATAACATGAAAGATAAAACATAAAGCACTTGAAAAGTATAATGGGTAAATACCTTTCACAATGACACCACTACCGAGCAGATCAAGAAGAAAAGAGAAACATGCTCATCTAAGATATACAAGCCACCATGGCTAACCTAAGAGCATTCTCCTTCAAGATCTCTGTTGAATTTACATTCAACCAAAGTGCAGGCTTCTCAGATTTTTAGTTGTAACAAAAACATTCACTTAAGAATTCAAGCCTCACCTTTATTCTCCATGCATCCATGAGTATCAACACCTGTCATCTCATGCTAACTCCAAACTGCAGCACTGCAATAACTAGAATTCCTCAAGCATATGACCAATGTACTCAAAATAAAGAGAACCCCCAGACCACTGTCAAAGTTCCATAACCTAGAACAGGAACTTATCATGACACCATGATCTACACATCTCCAAGGGAGATACCATGTTTCAAGTGAACTATCCATGGTCACAAAGAGCAAAACAACATGCCAAAACTCTAATGCACAAGCAAGAGTATACCATGACATAAAGTAAACAACTCTAAACCAACATCAACTGTCAAGCACCACCAGCAACTCAGCCAAAGACTACCAAGGTCCTTCATGGCTCCAAAGTGTTGCACATCTTCAAATAGTGAACATGTAGATGCAAATTCTACAACACCAAAGAAGACACCAGTCATTGCTAAAGCTCCCACTGAAACGTGACATTGAACTTTCCAAGCACCATGACTGACCACACCATCACTGTCAAAAGCTTACACTATGCCAGTGTACCCAGCTCTCCATGACATCGTGATCCACATGCTTCAGGCCCCCATCACTGACTATTCAGGTACTCAAACGTCATTCCTCCTCTCATCTCAAAACAACCACGCCAATGCACAAGTGACCACAGACAAGGTCAGCTAATAGATCTGCACAACATGGTTACACCCTTGTGGATATAGACAGTCCACTTTTGAGTTGTCTCACAACAAGCATGTAGGTAAGGACAACCTACAATATTGCACAACCCATGGATGCAACCAAAAGTAAACTTGCAAATCTATCATTGCATTGGAAACTGCAAAACTGAGATAATCAAAGAGAACAGCCAAAGCAGACAATCATGACTCAAACACCAAATCAGCAATAGATCTGATTTGCCAGTCACGTCCACAACCCAAGCACCAAAGTCTAGAAAACCATTAAAGCATACCACAAGAATGCTAAAGGAAAAACATACCAACACTCCCATGCAGAGAAGACACCACTCCTCAAAACCAGTCGAACTGTAGCTATCTCATCCAGTCACACCCTAGCAACTAGGATCTAGAAAAATAACAAACAACAGTTCCACAAAACACAAGTTTTCCTTGACCATGCAAAACCTGCAAAAAACCACAGTGTTTCCAAAACACCCACGCACCTCCATATTCACTGCTCATCTAGACAACTCAGGAGTCTGCACACAACCATCACAGTAAACCAGAACAATGAAAGAACAAGAGAATGCACCGTAGACTTTTTAAGAAAATCTACACAAAACCTTCAGAGCCAAAGACATGAATCTAAACCATGCAAGTGCAAGAAAGAGGCACACAGGAACAACAGGTCTGTTTCAGACCAGTTCCAATGCCACAGTCATGCACAAGCGCAAGGAAGAGCTAGGCTATCCAGAAGTTGCAGACCACCAAGGTCACCTCATAGCCTCCATGCAATCAGAGCACCAGAGAAAATGCCTTTAGTGCTAAGTCAAAAACACCCAACACAAGCACAACAATCCATAGCTGAACAATGACACAAGCTAGTCCATACCACCAAGGAGCCTCTCACACAGATGCCCAGTATGAACACCATGCTTTGCTGCAACACAACCATGAACACATCTCATGCCCTTTGCATCAGGAACAATGTTACTAGTCAAGAGCTTCAGATCATCTTGCCACAACATGACCCACTCCATACTTTTCCAGCATCTTTCAAACTATATGTTGAATCAATGAAACACACACTTCCACTCACCGAAGGACCAATCACCAACCGATTTCTCCAGACTTCCTCAAGCTTGCCAGGCTAAGAAATCACCATAGGAGAAAACCCAGAACTTCTGCAGCCAGGAGAAGACACTGATACCACTTGTTGGTATCATCAAGCCTCGACCTCCTCCAAACTAGCTCTGATACCACTATCGGTATCACGAGCAAAAAGCTACCAGCTCTAATACCACTTGTCGGGATCACGAGCAACAAGCTACTAGCTCTGATACCACTTGTCGGGGATAAAAATTCGGTCTTTCATCAAGATAGGCATCTAAGACAGTAGTGCCTTAGTGATTTCAATTCAAAATCACAACAAAGACACAACCAACTACGCTATAAAGTGGAAACAAGCACAGTTGATCTCCCATTGATCCTCTGAGAGAAGTGAATGCAACAAGAAACAGATTCAACATAAACAAATACCATGAAAGACAAAAAGAAGACACAAAGATATACGTGGGGAAAACCCTTTCAGGTAAAAACCCCACACTCCAAAATTTTGAGCCACTGTATTATTCAGCAACACAAAACCAATTACAATACAATATCAGGCTCAAAGCCAATACAGGAGTTACATCTTGTTCTACTGGAGAAGTAACAGGTACCCGCAAGATCCTTTCAGCTCCTCAGATGACTGTCACAGCCAGCCTCATGGCCAGCCCAGTCATTCGGTCTCCAATGATTCCCATGCCCAGATCCGAGAGATAGAGTGTTCACAGTTACATTGCCTAAGCAAACTGCTCGAACACCCTCTCCATCTCTCTACAAATCTCTTCACACCTTCGGCTCTCCAACCTGCAAGTCCAATTGCTACAATCTTGCATCATGCATCATGCATTATGCTTGCAACCCCATGCTCACACATTTACATGCCCGTGCATCCTGCTCGCAATCTCATGGTCGTGCATTCAGCTCGCACATCTCGCACTTGCTTTGCAACCCATGACTCTTGTAGACTCGTCAAACTTCCTAAGAAATAATACATCTCTCATCCATATGTAACCGACTCAACAAGAGCAAATAAGACCATCCGCAAATCACGCATCTGGTCGGATCTGATAGATCTCCCTGCAACGAGCTGCCCAGGCATTCAATGCCAACACCAAAATGGTTGAGCTCGCCACCCTTCGTTGACAAATGCAACTACCACAATAACTATCATGGCATCCGTCCAACCACAATCCAACCAAGTGCCACACATCCAAGACCCATCAGCAATCGCAGCTGACAGAGCAACCAAAACGGTCAAACAGGCATCGGGCGCGTCCAAGACTTCCAGCCAAATCTAACACTGTCGGAGCCAGAGTTAGAACATGAGTCAAAACAGGACTCCACCGAAAAAGCACACTGCCGGAGTCAGAGTCGGAGATGGAGTTGGAATTGGAGTTGAAACATGACTCCACCAAAATTATAGGTTCAGGAACCAATTCGGTTCCGCGTTCGCCTGCAGCAAAGAGGAACACATTGGAAATAGAACTGATCGAGTAAAGTCAACCCAGGGTCAAACCAAGACGGGAACATCGGAGTCAGAGTCAGGGATGGAACAAGAACATAAACAGGACTTTACCAAAAGTCCAATATCAGGAACCAAACCGGTTCCGGTTCCTCCTCCACCAACTGCAAGAAACAACAATGCAGAACTAGGACAAGGCGAAGGAAAACACCCCGAGGAGAATCCAAACATTCAGAGGAACTAGATCACAAAAGCAGGAGTCGGACCTGGAGTCAGAACAGGAACAGAAACAGGAACATGGAAAATAGACATTGCCAACTTCCAAAACTGGTTCCGCCTCTGCCAAAACCAAGCGGAGAGCAACAGACTGCCAGAGCCAGAGCCAGAGCCGGATCCATAGCCAAACCCGAAACATGACAAAAGGAACAATGCCAAGTTCCAATCCGGTTCTGCCTCCGCCAGAACAAAACTCGAAGATCTAAGAAAGCGGGGAGCGGAGCTGGAGATGGAATGGGAACAAGACTCAGAACAAGGCAAATGGAACAATGCCAAGTTCCATCCTAGTTCCTCCTCCGCCAGAACAAAAGACTTTGCCAAGGAAACAAGAGAATTTTCCTAAGTCTTCAAAGGGGGTCACCAGAAAGTTGAGGCATAATTCCCAACAGGATTAAGATGAAAATGAGAGAGTTTGAAGTGAAGGTTGAAATAAATAAGATAGGAGCTAAGGAATCCCAACATGACTAGATAGTAGCCCAAAATTTTAATGAATTAAGGATTGATAATATTGAGCCCACAAGAGGCTAAAGAGATAATTTTGAAAAGTAATATACTTATTGTCCCTGGTATGGAATTAAAGAAATTTGTTTTACTTGATGAAGTGAGAACATAGGAGGACCTAATGTTGATTGTTGAGTTCGACTCACATGAAGGGGTAAGTGGCATAGGGTATAACCCTAAGATTGAAACCTTGGCATTCTGGGCCAAAAAAAAGAGCACACAAAAACCAAGGTTACTAGATGTAGTGCAAGAAATGAAAGGGATAGCTATGGTGAAAAAATTAAAGGATACATCTCCTCTAGAAGCTGCAACCATGACAATGCATTCAACTATGTTCACGTGAGATGCAATTAAGGAGATGGAAGCTAGATTGGGAGAGTACGAAAAGGAACAAAACTTTATAAATGATGAAGTCAATAAATTGTTCATGGAAAATGTGAAGTTGAAGGAACAATTGAAAGGAGCGGGCCCCTCATAGAACAAGAAAATAATGTTATACTGAAATCCTCTTGCTCCACTAGTTAATATAGAAAGTGCTTCTACTGAACAAGTGAGTATTCTTAGATAGGAGATTGAAGAGTTAAATAAAGCCAACAATGAGAGTAAGGAAGGAGTAAATAAGAAAATCTGCAATTTTTTAGAGAAGGTCCTCGATCATAGGATAAAGCTAATTGTGGATAAGTTGGAAAGTGTGTATGATTTATATAGCTCACTGACACAAGAAATTGATCAGATGAAAACTCATATACCCATACTAGATCCCCTTTTTAAGAATTGGAAGCCCATACACCACATATTAGTAACCTTGTGTAGAATCTTATAGAGGATTACTGAGGCTCCTACAATATTAAAACCTATAGAGAAGATGGCCAAAATAGTTATAGATGAATTCCAATATATGCAAGGAGGGGACCAAAAGATGAGAACAAGAATAGATTCATTTCATAATTTGAATTAGTGGTTTGTGCTAAAAATATTGAAATATGATGACCACTTGAAGGACCTCAATGAATGGAAGAGTGAATTTGGCCAGATTGTTCCACAGTGCATCACTCGCATACAAAAGGATGGTGAGTTGAGTCTTGACAGGTTTGACTTAATCATGGATGTAGTAATAGCATTGGATGTTGAATATTCTAAGTTTATCATGGATGGAAGGGTGTTACTAGACAACCAATGGAAGATTCACCTTGCAAATATATTGAAAATTCAAGAATATAAATGACCACATGATTATACAGTGTACGAATGTGAGTATAAGTATTTGGGTCCTCCCGAAAGTAGGCCTTGAGGCTATCACAGTGGAAGGATCACACATTCGGATACACTAATATGGAGAAAGGACCTTGAAAAGATCTTCAATGATCACGAGTGCCTTATGGAGATTAACGGACTATGGTGTCATGAGTGCTACAGACTTCATTAGTTATCTACTTTCTTTGTTTTATGTTTTAAGAAAAACTAATGTTTAGTTTAGATTATACAAAGAGGCATGAATTTTGAAAAGATGCCATATTTTGTAACAATCTGAATCTTGTTGCTTCTCTTATAAAAGAGAAACCAAGACCAAATTTTGATATCATCATCATAGGCATTTATAGAAACATATATGAGGAGACTTATGTTATATTGTAATATCTATTTGAAGAAATCAATGGACAAGAAGATTTAATCTAGACATATATGAGGAGACTTATTTTATATTGTAAAATCTATTTGAAGCAATCAATGGACAAGAAGATTTAATTTGGTGCTTGAATTTTGGTCTCGATTATTTGTTGATGATACTATGTATGATTAGATTTTTTATTTATTTTAGGTTGGAATATAGGGGGATATTATGAATTGGTATCAATTATTTGTTCATAATCATCTGCATTGCCGATTACATTGCATTGCACAACTTTCAAACTAAAAGCATTACTTCACATTGCATAAATAATAACTAGATGCTAATAGATGACAAATTTTCAATTACAATATAGTTTTTACAAAGTCAACCTAAGAAGTTATGCAATTACTTCACATTGCATAACTAATAACTAGGATCATCTGCCAATTGCATTTTCTTTTCATGGCATTCCATGAGACCACATTTCTTTGAGGCATTTTTTCAAACAATTCACTACCTTGTCTATGCTAGCACATTTTTCATACATATTGTCTACCAAAGCATTTTATCAAATAGTTCACTATCGTGTTGTTATGGCTAAAATCCTAAAACAAGTGCTTTCAAACAAGCTATGAATGCTTGGAAAAAATCTATCAAAGCATAATAGTAAGCAATAGCATAGACAAGGCAGTGAAATGGTTGAAAAAATTCCTCAAAGAAATGTGGTCTCATGAGGATGGAATGCCATGAAAATCCATAACAATTCGCTTGTCATGAAATTTTTCATGGCATTCCATCACCATGAGACCACATTTCTTTGAGGAATTTTATCCAAAGCTCATTGCCTTGTCTATGCTACCACATTTTTCATACATGTCTACCAAAGCATTTTATGAAACAGTTCATTGCCTTGCAGCTATGGCTAAAAGCCTAAAATAGGTGATTTCAAACAAGCTATGGATGATTGGAAAAAATATATCAAAGCATAATAGTAAGCACCAAGCTATGGTCTCATGGTTTTTTTTGGCGCGAAAATCAGCGTGATTTTATTGGTATTTTTTGTAAGATTTTAAATGCATTTTTTTTGGAAATTTTACTATTTGAAATGGGGGAAAATCTTTGTGGCCAATTTTGTGCATTTTTTAATTGTAGGATTGTCACAGTTAGTGAAAAAGGTATTGTTCATGAAGGAATGGGAAAGATTCATAGAGCCTTTGAATTATACCTGTACTATGCAATGGCATTGAGTCATTTAGCAAACCATTTTTTCTTCACAGGGCAGCATTTTCTTGTGGAACAGTTGACTGGGACAACTCTTGTTTCACCACCCTCTCATGAAATCTCATTCATATTATAATTTTTCACCATCTTATCATAGTAAATTTGATTATGAAACCACTGGCTACTACTACATGGTATTAGTCAAGGAAAGCCAAAGGCCATGGGATTTTGTGGATAGGTTCAATTGAAGCTAGGAGATCTTAAGAGTTCTCTCTCAAATTTTGAAAAGGTTTTGGAGGTCCACCCTGAGAACTGTGAGAGCTTAAAATTTCTAGGTCATATATATGCTTAGCAAGGGTAGGGAGAGAAGTCTTTGGAAATTTTAAGAAAGGCAACTCACATAGATCCATGTGATTCCCATGCATTTATCAAGATGGGTGAGTTATTAATATCAATAGACCCTAGTGCAACCTTAGATTCTCTTAAGACAACAAAGTATCTTTTAAAGAAGAGAAAAGAAGAAGTAACCATTGAATTGATAAACAACATTAGGTTTCTTCATTTTGAGTGTGATGAACTAGAGTTGGCTCAACAAACTTTTATGGAGGTATTAGGAAATGGCATTTGGGTTGAATTCATAAATAAAACCCCCAATGCTAATTATGTAGTTTTTCTATGCACTTTAAGGACATGGAATTCTTCCATTGACTAGAAGAAGGTGGTGTTTCACTTGAGTTACCATGGGATAAAGTCACAACACTATTTAATCTTGCTGGGTTGTTTAAAAAACTACATGATACTAAAAAATTAAATCTTTTATATAGGCTAAAATTGTTCAAGTTTCCTGATTATGTGGATGCATATCTACGTCTTGTAGTCATGGCTTAGGCTCGGAATGAGATCCAACTAAGCCTAGAATTGATTTGGTATGCACTTAAGGTGGATAAAAACTCATGAAATTCTTTATGTATGCTTGGCAATATGGAACTGAAAATAGATGACTGGATTAAAGAAAAAAAACAATTAAAGTAGCATGCCAACTTGTCTTGGTTGATGGAGAAAAATGAAAATTTGATGAAGAACGAAGGATTCAGATGGAAAGGAGAAAGAAAGAGGAAGAAATTTGGCAAGTGATGCGACAAGAGGAGAAATTTGAGCATGTGAAGGAATTATGGAAGAGTAAGCATAAGGACAGGGATGATGGAGATGATGAGGCTGGTTAGTCTGAGAAGAAACAAAAGAAGGAAAAGAAGAAAAAGAAGGATAAGGACCATAAGGATTAATATTATTATATGGAGGAACCTGATGTTGCCATGGAAGATGAGGAAAATTATATGAGTGATAAGGCACAAGATGATGCATAATATGCCCAAGATCTTCTTGCAACTACAGGTCTAGAAGACTCTGATGATGGCGAGACAAATTCTACAGTTTCAACAAAATCATGAAGGAGACATGCATACTCTGATTCTAAAGATGATGAACCATTACAAAAAAAGATTATGAGAGAAGATGATCCATATGATGATGATTTCTAGGCTTCCCGATCTTTAACCAAACCTAGCTCCTATTTTCCAAAAGAAAAATCTCCATGGCCTATGGGAAATGAATGATGAGCATTTGAGTTTCAACTTGGTTTCATTTCAAAAAGGGGACATTACATTGTACAAGATTTGTTTAACAATAGAATAATTTAATCCACCTATTTGGGACTGAAATAAAAATAGATGAATTAATATATTTTCAATTATAGCTTCTTTTAATCTAGAATCTGATAGAAAGATACAACATAATACATTGAATGAAATAGAAAATGTTATAAAATAAAGACTAAAATAGGTTGCCCATAAAAAACAAGAAAGAGGAAAATGAAAAGATATCATATAGATGATTCATTTGAGGTTTTTGATAAGATCTCATTTAACTATGTCAAATGGATTTGGAAGGGACAAAAGCATATTTGATTGACTAAAATTTTGAGGTAGCTTATCCATCGTCATTGTATGCATCATATTCTCTTGGAATTTGTTTCTACAATGCACCAAGCCTAGAATTGATTGGGGATGCACTTAAGGTGGATAAAAAATCATCAAATGCTTTATGTATGCTTGGAAACAAGGAACTAAAAATAGATGACTGGCTTAAAGAAAAAGAAACAATTAAAGTAGCATGCCAACTTGTCTTGGCTGATGAAGCAAAATGAAAAGTTGATGAAGAATGAAGGATTCAGATGGAAAGGAGAAAGCAAGAGGAAGAACTTTGGCGGGTGATGCAACAAGAGGAGAAATTTGAGTGTGTGAAGGAATTATGGAAGAGTAAGTGTAAGGATAGGGATGATGACGATGATGAGGTTGGTCGGTTTGAGAAGAAACAAAAGAAGGAAAACAAGAAGGATAAGGACCACAAGGCTTATGATTCTTATATGGAGGAACCCGATGTTTCCATGGAAGATGAGGAAAATTATATGAGTGATAAGGCACAAGATGATGCAAAAACTTCCCAATATCTTCTTGCAGTTGTAGGTCTAGAAGACTCTAATGATGGCGAGACAAATTCTCCAGTTTCAATAAAATCACGAAGGAGACATGCATACTCTAATTCTGAAGATGATGAACCATTATAGAAACATATTCTGAGAGAAGATGATCCATATGATGATGATGTATAGGTTTCCTAGGCTCTAACCAAACCTAGCTCCTATTTTCCAAAAGAAAAATCTCCAAGGCCCATGGGAAATGAATGATGAGAATTTGAGTTTCAACAAACTAAAATAGGTTGCCCATAAAAAACGAGAAAGAGGGAAAATGAAAAGATAACATACAGATGATTCATTTGAGGGTTTTGATAAGATCTCATTTAACTATGTCAAATGGATTTGGAAGGGACAAATCATATTTTCTTGAGTAAAATTTTGACGTAGCCTATCCACTGTCATTGTATGCATCATCTTGTATTGGAATTTGTTGAAAGTCAAATGCTCATTATTCATTTCCCATGGGCGTTGGGGATTTTTCTCTTGGAAAATAAGAGATAGGTTTGGTTAAATCTTAGGAAGCCTAGACATCATCATCATATGGATCATCTTCTCTTAGACTCTGTTTCTACAATGGTTCATCATCTTTAGAATCATAGTATGCATGTATCCTTCATGATTTTGTTAAAAATGGAGAATTTGTCTCATCATCATTAGAGTCTTCTAGACCTGCAGCTACAAGAAGATCTTGGGAATTTTCTGCATCATCTTATGCCTTATCACTCATATAATTTTCCTCATCTTCCGTGGAAACATCAGGTTCCTCCATATAAGAATCATAAGCCTTGTGGTCCTTATCCTTCTTCTTTTTCTTCTTTTCCTTCTTTTTTTTCTTCTTAGACTAACCAGCCTCATCATCGTCATCATCCCTATCCTTATGCTTACTCTTCCATAATTCCTTCACATGTTCAAATTTCTCCTCTTGTTTCATCACTCGCTGAAGTTCTTCCTCTTTCTTTCTCCTTTCCATCTGAATCCTTCGTTCTTCATCAGCTTTTCATTTTTCTTCATCAGCCAAGACAAGTTGGTATGCTACTTTAATTATTTCTTTTCCTTTAATCCAATCATCTATTTTTAGTTCCATGTTTCCAAGCATACATAAATCATTTGATGAGTTTTTATCCACCTTAAGTGCATCCCCAATCAATTCTAGGCTTGGTGCATTGTAGAAAGAGTTTGCAAGAGAAGATGATGCATACAATGATGATGGATAAGCTACCTCAAAATTTTAGTCAATAAAATATGCTTTGTCCCTTCCAAATCCATTTGATATAGTTAAATGAGATCTTATTAAAATCCTCAAATGAATCATCTTTATGTTATCTTTTCATTTTTCCTCTTTCTTGTTTTTTATAGGAAACCTATTTTAGTGTTTATTTTAGAATATTTTTAGTGTCCTTCAATGTATTATGCTTTATCTTGTACAATGTAATGTCCCCTTTTCGAAATGAAACCAAGTTGAAACTCAAATGCTCATCATTTATTTCCCATGGACCTTGCGGATTTTTCTCTTAGAAAATAGGAGTATAATAATAACTCAAGATGATCTTAATGTCATAAAAGGGGCCACTTAAGTGTTGGCACAGATACTAGGAAATTTTTATGCTGCAAATGGGCAGCCATTGTGCTAGTTGAAAGGGGTCAATTTGTTATTGCAAAGGAAAATTTTACACATGTACAAGAAGCTGCTATAGGAAACATCTTTGTTCAAATGCCTGATGTGTGGGTAAATCTAGCACATGTTTACTTTGCACAAGGACAATTTGTGCTTTCAGTAAAAATGTTTATGTTGCAAATGGGGCAACCATTGTGCTAGCTGAAAGGGGTCAATTTGATATTGCAAAGGAAATCTTTACACAGGTACAAGAAGCTGCTGCAAGAAACATCTTTGTTTAGATGCCTGATGTGTGGATAAATATAGGAAATGTTTGCTTTGCACAAGGACAGTTTGTGCTTGCAGTGCAAATGTATCAAAATTGTTTGAGGAAATTCTATTTTGGCACACTGACACCCATATTTTATTATATTTAGCTTGAACACATTATGAAGAAAAAAAGTGGCAAGATTATAAAATAACATTATTAAAAGAAATAGATTGTAATGAGCATTTTGAATTTGTGTTTAATGTAATGAGGGTTTCAAATTACCTCTGAATTCACTACAAAGGGTGTCCCCAAATCTGATTTCGCTACAGAGGGCCTCGAAAAATTCAAATTTGTTATAGAAAATTCCAAATTCCTTGCCCTTGCCCACCTTTTTAGAAGTCTCCAAGTCCTCTCTGAATCGTTATTGCTCATGCAAGTAGCTACTATAACTGATCAAAATTCCTTATGTCAAGCTAACGAATTAAGCGAGGTCTACAATGAATGAATGAAGTGAGGTCAAGCGAGATGAATGAATCTGTAATGAACGTGAATAATTGTTCCAATACATCATGCATGAATACATCATGCCAATAATTGTCTAACTTGTTTTTTTAAATTTTTGTCTAATTTGGATTTGATGACTAACTATTTACTCATTTTTATTTTTGTGACTAAATAATTTTTTAGTCAATGACCAAATTAGTCATTTATTTAGTCATTTATAGCTGAGTAGAATTTAGTCATTTTTAGTTGTTGTGACTAAAAGTTTGTCACCTAGTCATTTATTTGACAAATTCTACTAGTGGTCAAAGCATTGACCGACTATTTTAGTTGATCCTTACTTTGTTTATCTTTATCTATCCTTTCCACCAATCTTATAGCTAACACTTTAAAATTATGAATGTCTCCATCTCTAATAGAGGGTCCCAGTTAACTCTAGTGATATTGGAATATTTCACAGTCATCTGACTGAAATCTCTTTGCACCGAGGGATGAGAAAATTTGACATACATACTTTTAGAAGAAGGATCATTTAATAACGAAGAAATGGTCTTAGGAATTTTGGCTTGAGGAATCCTCTGGAGTAATTGAGACACAACATCTTTATCAGGTAAACTTAACTCAACAACCTTAATTTTCCTTGATAAAGAACATTCCAACCATGAAGTTCTTGAGGGCATAGAAGCATCATTGTTTCTCAGAGAAGAGAATTGAAGTGATCTTCTTAGTGGAGGTGTATTATTAATCCCAATTTTAGGTGAAGAAGATGGATTCTCTTCACCTTGTGTGGATGGGTTTTTAGGAACATAAGGAAGTGGAAGACCATGAGAAGGGGAAGAAGAAGAGTTATTTTTTTGAGATGGTGAAGTAGGCATCTCAACAGTTTCCTCTACTATATCATATAATCTAGGACTTGATCTTTCTTCATCTTGCTCCACTTGAGTAGTTTCCTCCATGGATACCTCGTAGGATTTTTCTAAGTTTTTATTTCCATGAGGATCCTCATCATCGCCTCCATCATCATTGTAAGTAGCTTGTTGCATAGTAGAATCTATTTTCTAAGGTGGTGAAGATACCCTTTGACTAATTTTGGCTTGTTTTGTAGTTATTTTATCTTGTTGTGGAGGAGGGTTTTGCTTTTTAGCTTATTTCTTCATCACCCATTCCCCTATCCTTTTAATCACAACAATAATATTGGATTCAATAGTCTCTATTTCTTCAATAATCTAGTTCATGGGTAGGATGGGCTGATTTTGAATGTGATTTGTGAAAATAGGAATACCAAGTAAAATTCATCATCCTCAATGCCTTGGATATCCCAATTTAACCTGAAGGTTACTATCTACCATAATGATAATCTCACCCACCCATGTCTTCTTACTTCATATTCATCTAGGCAATCTACATGGTATTCTTCTAACATCATAAAATTCTTATACCAATTGCAAGTTATCCTTCATGAAGTTTTGGCTATTAAAGGGAAATCTTCTTTCATAGAATTGTGTGTTGAATTTGACTAGGTATTTTTCAATGTTTAAAGAATTAGACGTTGAATTTCATTGATAGTGATACAAACCAATAGGAAAATGAATTCCTACATTCTTCCTTTTTTGGCATCGTTTATTCACCTCCACTAATTGTATAAAAACTTTAATAAGTATAAATTTATCATCCACGTATTTTGGTAATTTATAGGGGACTACATCAAAATCCCCCTACCCTTATTCAGGTGAATCTTTGAAACTAAATGAAGTAACTACCATAGTTCTTATACAACAAAGCAAGCTCAGGGGATATTCTAAGGCCCATATCTCCTTGAATTTACCTTACTATTCTCATGTTAATGTCATCAATTACCCTTCTAATACACCTATAGTTTATATGCAACTACAGTTGATTGTAGTAATCATAAATTTGAATAGTATTATCAAGGATACCTTCTAAGCGATGTCCTGGCCAGGGAATTGTGCAAGCAATGGCATAGAAAAGGTATGATGACATATAAAAAACCCTATATAATAAAAAGTGGGTAAATCCACATGAATTTTATTACTAATTCGTGTACCCCAATCAACAAATTATTTTCCATGAACAATCACTACAATGAATAGAGACATCTATTCCTCAAAATTGTGTGAATTTTTAGTCTCTTTAACCCTATGTAGAATAAATATAATATCTAATATATCCTCTATGAATAAGACCGATGCATTTTCTTAGGCTAGTTGTGATTTACCTTTCTTAAGAACCTTGAACCACTGACGAGTAATTATGTTTCTGCATTGCCCCTTTTTCTTAGTATAATTTTGATAGGCCAATGTGAAATTAGTTGTATCAAAGGTACTTATTTGGGGTAATCACAAGAAATTATTAAAAGCTTCATCATTTAGTTTAACCACCAACCAATTATCACTAGTTATCACTTCTCAATTTTTTGGTTTATAGTGATTTATGCACTCAAGAACCAAATGTGTGCATTGCAATGCTATGAGAAACATAGATGCTTGTAATAACCCACTTTTTAGCCTCTGTGTGATAGGAGGCTAGTCTCTCTTACTAATTATTTCCCAATTTTTTATTTTTTACATGGCCTAACTTTGTGTCCAATTTGTTTTACATAGATTTGGTCAAACTTGATAATGCTTGTAACCTAGGTACTTGAATTCCATTTGGTTTAGGAATGTATGAAATTTTGAAAGCAATTAGGGCTTTACTAGAATTTTGAATTGCTTCTAATTTAATCCCAATGTACCATGCAACAATGGAAGCTTGTGCTATGAGGTCATCACCTTATTTTCCTAGCTCGTTGCCACTTCTTCGCTAGCTTCACATAAGAATAATTTTTAATAATACCTTGGGATATATGTATAATTAATAACATTAAATTTGCTAGCAGAGCATTATTTTCATGCATTGAATTTTATGCATGTGATCTTTCCTATCTAATGTCAACTTCAACTACTTTTAAAAAATTAAAGGAGAATGGTTATATGGGCACATTAGAAGGGTAATGGGTTTCAAGAACCTTTTTGGGATCCAAAAAGGGTTTCAAAACCTTTCCAATTATCTGAAAACTTCATTAATATTTCTTCTTATAGAATGTAGTTTTTTAAGAATGACCCCATCTATTTTAATTAAGGTTGTCGAAACCTCATCAAGTTCTAATTATAATTTTGAAACCTTGAGTGAAATCTGAAATGAGTTGGCCATGTCTTCAAGTTCCACAAAGAATTTAAAAACCCTGATGACAATAAAACTCTTAATTTGTGTGAGATTGAAGCTTGGATAGGAATACCTAATCAGAGACTAAAGAGGTTGTCAAAAAATTTTCAAGTTCCAACAATGGTTTTGAAACCTTTGGAAAGTTTTGAAACACTTGTTTTTCTCAACTATTAAGCACATAACTTCTCTCACTCACTATTGGCTTTTGTCTAGATTGTGAAAACTCAATTGATCCCTGACAAGGTTTTGAGTACCTTCGAAAAAGTTGATAAAGTTAGTAATGCTTAGATTATTAACTTTAACTTGAAATTTGAAAGGGGAAATGCAAGGTTGTGACAATCGTGTTAGAACCCTAAAGGGTTTTGAAAACCACTTCAAAGGCCGACAACCAAAATTAAAATTTTCAAGAATTAAAAGATTTACACGAAGGAAAATGAATACCATGGTAACAAATTTATAACTTTTAGGTTTGTTTCGTGGTTGTAAATTTTTATGTTTCTCTTATCATATGCTAGAATTCATTCCAAAAGTCTCTAAAACTTGATTTGGAGCATGTGGGAAAATAAAATGAGTGTTTGGGTTTAGGATATTTATGGTAAATCCTCTATTTTTTTTTTAAGATAGGAATTATAACAATATTATAGGCAAGGTTTATTTGCTAATATAGGTGGCTTTGTATAAGTGGTGTGTGAACAATATTAGTTGAAATACAAAAACCCTATGGGGATTTCTATAACAAATGGTATAATTTTTTTTATATAATTTAGTTGGTGATGGAAAGGATAAAAAATAATATGTAAGAGGATAAGATGTTTTATATCTAATGGTAATGGCTATGGAGGGTTTATATAGATTTGGGTGGCTATACTATGAAATAGGGTCTCTAATGTTTTCAAAAAGGGGGAAGCAAGGGGAATGGATATAGAGAATGGAAAATAAGGGATAAATTATAGGAACTTGAATCCTCAAAGGGAGATTTCTAATGCTTCAAATCTTTAGCCCTAGATTGTTGCCTTTGCTCTATGATGTCTTCCTTATAGATCACCTATGTGTAAGAGGATACTAATTTTTCCAATAATATGTTATGCATGAATGGAGGTAAAATTGAATTAGATATTCCTTTATACTTATTTTTAGAGTTCATGGTGAGCATAAAAAATTAGTGTTGTGTCATGAATAATTGAGGATAAACCTAGGTCAAACCTCTAGGTTTGGGGTGCTAATGTGATTGCATGGTATATATCCAAAATATTTGGGGATATTTGGGGGTGGTTTTGTAAAATAAAAGGTTCTCACAATACCCTACTATGATAATAAAAAAGGATAGACACAAATAAAAATGATCCTATAACATACTAGGAGAAAATGGATATCGAAATGGATTCAAAAATGTAAGGTGGGAATTATAAAGTATGCAATTTCCTATCTTATATTTTACCCCTACTTTTTAAGTTTGGTGAAACTATAGTGAGCAAGCATGCTTAAGTAGAATACAATAATAAATATTTATGTTCAAGGATGCACAAAAAATTATTTGTCTTTATCTCTTTGTTCTTTCTCTTTCATTCTCATGTACCTATTCTTGCAAATACTCTAAATAAAAATAACATAGTTATTGTAAAAAAATCCCATAGTAATATCATAACATATGCAAAGTGGAAAAAAAATATAACATAAGCCATCACCTCATATAATAATATACACTATCATGAATAATGGTAAAATAATCATGATATTGGATGAAAAATAATTTAATGAGCATGCCCCATAATCTATATGGCTATAATGATATAAATGGATAAGTTTAGGGACATAATTGAGGAGATTATATGGGTTGGAATAGGCTCACATGGGATAATGTTAAAATGGTGATGCAGGAGCATCCTTGGTTCTTGGAAATCTTGCATCAACCAAAAATATCTTCATTCAATTTTGTTCTTGTTTTTGTTCTTGTTCTGGTCCGAGTTGGTAGATCTGGTGTTTCTTCATGTTTGCTTGCCAGATCGTGCATACCTAGGATTTCCTTGTGGACATGTTCAATCTTCTTTTTTCCAAGTTATCAGCTCATTTGGATCTTTTTCCAGCAAGTTATCTCTTCTGGCGTATGTGACAATTTTTGAGGCTGGCCTCAAAATAACTTCAAAACCTAACGACTAGTTGGATCGATCGCGGACCTTTCCCGTGACTTGCGGATCCTCACAGTGTGTTTAGATTTGTTCCATGGAGTTTTCTCGACCTTACACTTAGGTCCACACTTCATCATACGCATCTACCATGGATGAATTTCAGATTTAAGGCCGACTTGTTCTTGCACACATTATATTTTTCTTCATGCAAGATTGTAATGATCTTTGGCCGACGTGGATGTTTCTAGACTCGTGGATATGATATAAATCTAGTATTGAATCATTAGTAGAGGGAAGGAAGATAATTAAGGACATTTTGTATATTAGATCCAATTTGTAGGATTTTGCTCGCATGTATGAGCACTGTATTTTGAGCATGTTGTAATCAGGCCTGTGTGTCAAATTTGTAAGCCCGGATGTGGTCGACCATATGTAATCAATATTTTAGATAATGAGAATGTTTGCACCTACATTTTCCTCCATAAATTTTGTTGCTTTTGTTGTGTTACTCTTGTTGCATGGTTCAGACTATTCTCTTTGAGGACCCTCCTTACTGTGACTGCACCAATTGGTATTAAAGCGAGGTTCGTTCCTTGCGAGATCATCAAAAGTTGCGTAGTCCTATTGAAGATTTGTTGTAGGGTGGTGGATTGAGGATCTGACCTGAAATTGTAGAGGAATTATGTAAAGATGGTGGGAAGAAGAAATGGAGCACGTGGAAATGCAGACCCTGTTGTAATGGAAATGTTGAGAGGAATTGCTGCCAGATTAGAAGCAGTTGAAACGGCCCAAAGAAGAGGTCAACCAGTTGATGATGTAAGTGATGAAGAAGTAGAAGAACAAGAAGAATTTGCAAGAGAAGAGAAACCTAGCCTTGATCAGGGAGAAGAGAGGTTCATAAGAGCCCTAACCAGAGTAAACACTAAGCAACATTTCAATCCACAGGACTATAATGGTAAGTTGGATTCAGACGAATTGTTGGATTGGATAATAGAAATGGAGAAATACTTATATTTTGAAGGTACCCCAGATGATAAGAAGGTGAAATTTTCCTGTATAAAATTGAGAGGACATGCATCCCTTTGGTGGGAACATTTACAGATAGATAGACAAAGAAAAGGAAAGGAGAAGATAAGATCATGGGATCAGATGGTGAATAAATTGAAGACAAAGTTTATGCCTACAGATTATCAGATTAATTTATTCAAGAAATTGCAGAACCTGAAGTAGAAAGAATCACGTGTGATAGAGCATACAGAGGAATTCTATAACTTGAATATCAAATCTGGACATTCAGAAGATGAGATTAAACAAGTAGAAAAATATGTGAATGGTTTGAGGTCATCTATTCAAGATGAGATCGGTTTGATTAAGTTGTTGAGTGTGGAAGATGCATATCAATGTGCCCTAAAAGTAGAGGAGAAGCTAAATAAAAGACATGAACAGAGATAGACAGGAAGAGGTGGAAGATTTCAGAGAGGAAGAATATTTACTAGAGGAGGAAGAGGAACCTTTGCAGATCAGAATAAGGAGGTCAATAAGAGTGAAAATTCATACTGAAGAGATGATGGAAACTCTTACAAAAGAGGAGGATATGGTGGCTATAGAAATGAAGGGTATAGAAAAGATGACATAGGACAAGAGAAAAGAGTATTCAGGGGAACTTGTTTTAAATGTGGTGGAGAAGGACATAGAGCCTTTGAATGCAAACAGGGAGAGTCAGGTAGAAAGACTGAGAACAATAGGAGAATGGTACTTGTTGAGGAGGATGATGCTAGATCATCTAATCAACCAGAAGAAGGAGAGGTATTTGTGAATAGGAGAGTATTGTGTCAAAATGAATTGGAGAAAGAATGGTTGCAGAGAAATAATTTGTTCAAGACCAGATGTAAGGTAGCTGGTAAATGTTGCAAAGTGATCATTGATAGTGGAAGTTTAGAGAACTTGGCTTCTAAAGAAATGGTAACCAAATTGAAGTTGGAAAGGTTGAAACACCCTAAACCCTATCAGATAGCATGGATTCAAGATGAGCATAAAATACTAGTAAATGAAAAATGTTTGGTGAAATTGAAGATAGACAACTACCATGATGAAGTTTTGTGTGATATTATGCCCATGGATATATGCCATATCTTGTTGGGAAGGCCTTGGCAGTATGATCGACAAGCTATTCATGATGGAAAGAAGAAAATATACACCATTATTGCTAATGGGATGAAGCAGACTTTGTTACCCTTGAAAGATGTTCCTAAGGCTGAGATTTGCACAACTGCTAGAATCTGTTTGGTTGATGGACGCAAATTTCTAGATGGACTGAGACATAAGAACTTGTGCTATGCATTGGTTCCTAAGAAAATTGAAGACTTGAAGCATATAGAAGGATAATCGGAAGAGATAAGAGAGTTACCGAAAGAATATGAAGGCTATCATTTCAGATAATGTACCTAATGAATTACCACCTGTAAGGAGTATTAGTCATTAGATGGATTTGATTCCTAGAGATAGTTTTCCTAACAAAGCAGCACACTAGATGCCACTGGCAGAGAATGAAGAATTGAACAGAAAAGTGCAAGAGTTTTTGAGGAAAGGTTTGATCAGAGAAAGCTTAAGTCCTTGCATAGTACTCGTTGTGCTTGCACCTAAGAAAGATGGAGAATGGATAATGTGCACCGAATTTAGAGACATAAACAAGATCACAGTGAAGTATAGATTTCATTTGCCCTAGATGGATGACATTATGGATTTTTTGAGTGGAGCTAAGTACTTTACAAAGATGGACTTGAAGAGTGGATATCATCATATCAGAATCAGAGAAGGAGATGAGTGGAAAACAACATTAAAGACAAATGAAGGATTGTATGAGTGGTTGGTGATGCCTTTTGGGTTGACAAATGCACTGAGTACTTTCATAAGGTTGATGAATGAGGTATTGAAGAAATTCTTGGGTAAATTTGTGATTGTATATTTGGATGACATTTTGATTTTTAGTAAAACTAGAGAGGAACATTTGTGGCATATAAGACAAGTTTTGCAGAGGTTGAAAGAAGAACAGTTGCTGATAAACCTAAAGAAGTGTAGTTTCATGGAGGAATTGGTATATCTAGGATTTGTGATATCAGTGGATGGATTGAAGATGGATCCTGAGAACATGAGAGCTATTGTTGAATGGCCTACACCTAAAAGTATTGGAGAGGTAAGATCATTTCATGGATTGGCTAGTTTCTATCGGAAGTTCATTAGGAATTTTAGTTCCATTTGTAACCCCATGACAAAGATGATGAGAGGAGACGGGAAGGATTTTAGATGGACATCTAGAGCAGAAAGGAGTTTTGAATTGTTGAAGTAGAAGGTGACTGAGCATCCTGTGTTGGCTTTACAAGATTTTGATAAAAATCTTTCAAGTAGACTGTGATGCAAGTGGAAATGTAATTGGAGCAGTGTTACGTCAACAAGGAAGACCAGTAGCCTATTTCAGTGAGAAGTTGAATGATGCAAGGAGAAGGTATTCAGTATATGATCAAGAGTTCTATGCCATAGTTCAAGCTTTGAAAAAGTGGAGACATTACTTGTTATCTAAGGATTTTGTGTTGTAGATGGATCATCAAGCTTTACAGTATTTGAACAGTTAAGGTAAGTTGAATCAAAAACACAAGAGATGGGTAGAGTTCTTATAGAGTTACACTTTTGTCTTGAAACATAGGAGCGAAAAGTCAAATAAAGTTGTTGATGCTTTGAGTAGGAGAAGGAATTTACTGGCATATATGAGAGTGGAGGTATTAGGCTTTGATGAATCGAGGAACTTGTATAAGGAATACCCAAATTTTGCAGAAACCTTAGAGAGCATGTAGAGAACAAATCCTGGAGGATAGCAGTCAATGGTTGGATTATTTCATCTAAGAGGACATGTTGTTTAGAGGAAACTAGTTGTGTATACCCAAAGTTCAATGAGGGATAACTTGGTAAAAGAGAAACATAGTGGAGGATTGGCAGGACATTTTGGAATTGACAAGACCATAGCATTGGTGAGTGAGAACTAATTTTGGCCACATATTCATAAGGATGTAAGGAGATTTGTGTAGAGTTGTAGAGTTTGTCAAGTTGCAAAAGGAAGTAGTCATAATGTTGGATTGTATAAGCCTCTAACGGTACCAGAAGGACCTTGGGAGGATATTAGGATGGATTTCATACTTGGTTTTCCTAAGACACGGAGAGGTAATGATTTAGTATTTGTGGTAGTGGATATATTTTCTAAGATGGCACATTTCATACCTTGTAAGAAGACAATGGATGTAGTACATGTAGTAGATTTATTCTTCAGGGAAGTGGTCAGATTGCATGGATTACCTAGGAGTATTATTTTAGACAGAGATACGAAGTTTGTTGGCTATTTTTGGAAGACACTTTGGAAGAAGTTGAAAACAGATTTGAAGCTGAGTTCTACTTTTCACCCATAGACAGATGGACATAAAGAGGTAGTGAATCGAAGTTTGGGAAATTTGCTGTGATGTTTGGTTGGAGAGAAGATTGGAAGTTGGGATGTAGTCCTAGCACAAGCAAAGTTTGCCTACAATAATTCAGTGAACAGGAGTACTGGAAAGACCCCTTTTGAGATTGTTACAAGAGTTCATCCTAGAGGTATATCAAAGCTAAGAGACATTAGTAAGGAAAATAAGAGGAGTGTAGAAGTAGAAGAATTCACAGAACATATGAAGACAGTGCATACTCAAGTGAAGCAGCAATTTGGAGAGCATGAATCAGATGTATAAGGAGAAAGCAGATGAAAAGAGGAGACATAAGGAGTTTAGATTTGGAGATGAAGTGATGGTGTACATTAGGAAAGAAATATTTCTAGTTGGAACATATAGTAAATTGAAGATGAGGAGGTTTGGACCCTATAGGATATTAAATAAATTTGACTCAGGGAATGCATATGAAGTGGAGTTACTAGATGGCATGAGTATATCACCTATATTCAACATTGTAGACCTACACCAGTACCATGAAGCAGAATTCAGTGAGGATAGTAAGATGAAGTTGGAAGAAAAACTTCATAAACAACAATCAGATGGGATAGACAAAGTTTTGGATGTGAGAGATGGGAGAAAGACTCGTGGAAGACAGTACAAAGAATATCTTGTGAATCGGAAAGGTAGACCAATGGAGGATTCTTCTTGGATTTATCATGCTGAGGTAGACCGTATTGGTTTTCCTTTGGCCCTAGCAAAGTGAGAGGCTCACTTTTCATTAACCCCAAATGTCTGATGCAGGAGCATCCTTGGTTCTTCGCAATCTTGCATCAACCAAAAATATCTTCATTCAATTTTGTTCTTGTTTTGGTTCGAGTTGGTAGATCCGGTGTTTCTTCATGTTTGCTCGCTAGATCGTGCGTACCTAGGATTTCCTTCTGGACATGTTCAATCTTTGTTTTCCAAGTTTTCAGCTCATTTGGATCTTTTTCTAGCAATTTATCACTTCCGACGTACGTGATAGTTTTTGAGGCTGAAATCGGAATAACTTCAAAACCTAACAGCTAGTTGGATCAATTATGTACCTTTCCCATGACTTGCGGATCCTCGTGGTGTATTTAGATTTGTTCCATGGAGTGTCCCAGACCTTACACTTAGGTCCACACTTCATCATACACATCTACCGTGGATGAATTTCATATTTAAGGACGACCTGTTCTTGCACACGTTACATTCTTCTTCATTGGAGATTGTAATGATCTTTGGCCGACGTAGATGTTTCTAGACTCATGGATATGATATAAAGATAGTATTGAATCATTAGTAGAGGGAAGGAAGATAATTAAGGACATGTTTTATGTTAGATCCGATCTATAGGATTTCGCTTGCATGTATGAGCACTGTATTTTGAGCATGTTGTAATCAAGCCTGTGTATCAAATCTGTAAGCCTGGATGTGGCCGACCGTATGTAATCAATATTTCAGATAATGAGAATTTTTTCACCTGAATTTTCCTCCATAAATTGTTTTGCTTCTATTGTGTTACTCTTGTTACATGGTTCAAACTGTTCTCTTTGAGTACCCTCCTTACTGTGACTACACCAAATGGTGAAAGGAAAAGGGAGTCAGGCTACCCCAAATAAGGATAAAATAGACAAAGGGGCCAAGCCTCTCTAAAAAGGATAAAATTTTCAAAGGGAATAAGCCATCTCAAAAGTGATAAACTAAAGGTAAAAGGGAGGCCAAGCCAGCCCCATAAAGGATAAAATAAGTGTATAAATCAGCCAAGCCAAATAAAAAGGATAAAATAGATCTTTTTAATGGTAAATTAGGTAAAGAAACTGGTCTAAATTTTTTCATTGGGAAAATAATTGGGTAAATGGTGGAATGTCCACCATGGGTACAATTTGGATAAATGATGATAGGTCCACCTTTGGGTAAAATTTGAGTAAATTATGTTAGATTTGTTAGCTCCCAAAATAATTACTCCAATTCTAGAGAAAAATATTACTCACAAGACTAGGGTTGTCATCATGCAACTGAAATCAGCTCATCAATAGATGTTGGAGGAGTTTGAGCTAACTCTAAGAGAGTGGGAGATAGACTTGAGAGGTTATTCCTAAGGGTATAATTCAAAAGGTATTAAAATAATTCAATATGTATAATCAATCAACATTTATAACCATACCCAACTTGATGTCTTGGTTCCAAGGACTACCACTAAAATAAGGATAAATAGTTACATATAAACCCTATATAGATAATATAGTTGTACACATAACCCAAATAGAATTAATTCATTTGAGGTTCATTGAAAATAGATCACTATTTATATCACTAGGTTATGCATGAAAAAAAACTACTCCTACTCCTATACAAATGGTTTGTGTTTGTGTTGTATTTGATGGTGTGAGACTAGTGAAAGGAAGTCGGGTGAGTGGAAACAAATTCCTACACTAATATAAGTAAGGGAGAGTTATAAAAAAATAGATTTTAACACCTTATACAATTACAATAAAAGAAACACATAGGAATAGTGGAATATAATAGCAAGTACACAAATACAACATACACCAGATATGTGGGGAAAACCCTTTCGAGTAAAAACCCCCA
The DNA here is from genome assembly GCA_007115665.2 of Sequoiadendron giganteum. Lineage (NCBI taxonomy): Eukaryota > Viridiplantae > Streptophyta > Pinopsida > Cupressales > Cupressaceae > Sequoiadendron > Sequoiadendron giganteum. The sequence continues at coordinate 394,537,069 of CM021108.1, read as the reverse complement.
CCCTTCAAAAGAACAATACTATTGTATTACTTCAAACAAGAGTTACAATATAGCCCCAAGTACAAAGATTTCTTCAACAAGCGCTTTGAAAGAAACACCTATTTTGGAGTGATACCGGCAACACTTTGTTACCTACAAAAAACTATGCATTCTACAATGTAAGGCACTCAATATATAGAGAGATACAAGCTTAAAGAAGCATCTAGAAGGAGAGGGGTGTTGAAATCCACATGGAACAATCTTACACACCATAACATGCATTTGGACACATGTAACATATTCCCTTACACCCCTTCCAATTGTCATAACATGCAAATATTCCTTCCTCAAGCTTGGGTGCCTAGAATTTGCTAAAAATAGGCTATGATATATGCCTTACACATCTTAAAACTATCATAGAATTTATCATAACTGATAGCACTTACATCTGTAAGAGAATATGTCATAACTGACTAAGAATACCCAATTCTCTTATAGCAGGTGTCATAACCCAACTTGGGTGCCAACTTTCTCCATGCAACAAGATGCCTTATGGCACGTCATAGAATCTTTCATAGGTCAAAGATCCAAAGTGGGATGCTTATGTCCACTTGGGATGATTATGTATCATCTAATCACCTCCAACATGGATGCCACCCAACCAGTGGGTCCCAATTTATGACATCCATAAGAAATTAAATAATATAAATAAATATAATAATACATTAATTAAATCAATATTGGGACTCTAAGGTTGAGACACCTTAATCCCAACATTCTCCCACATGTCAAAGAATTGCCAAGAGTCATATGGAGCCATCTACTCAGGACCCCAAGGCCCATGGAATTGGAACACCATCTAAACTTCTCTGTGCTCACTTTTTTTGGCGATGCATCTGCAACATTCACCAAAGTGTCAAGCTTCTCCAATTTCACCTTTCCATCTTCTACCATATCACGAACAAAATGATACTAAACATCAACATGCTTTGTTCTGGCATGGAAGGTAGGATTATTTTCTAGGAAAATCACACTTTGAATATCACAACAAATTGTAATTTTTCCTACATCTAACCCAATATCAAAACACAATCTCTTAAGCCATATAGCTTCCTTACAGGAATGAGTGGCTACCATGTACTCTACCTCTATCATGGAAAACGTGACTACAACTTGATGCTTACTCATCTAGATGATAGCACCACCAAACATCATAAAAATGTAACCAATGGTGGACCTTCTACTGTTAATTCCACCTACCCAATCTGAATCCACATATCCATGAATAATCATAGAATGTTGAGGTCCAATAGGATAACCATGAAAAAACAAGGCATACTCAGAAGTACCTCATAAATATTTGAACACTCTCTTAACCACATCCCAATGCACCCATCGTGGATTAGCCATAAAATGGCCAAGGACTCCCACTTATTGGGAAATATCTAGTCTCATACACACCATCACATACATCATACTACCAATTGCACTATCATATGATACTTTGGTCATGTACTGCATCTCAGTAGGAGATTTTGGACAATCATTCACATAAAGGTTTGTCCCCTGCATCATAGGAACAACTAAGTGTCTGCAATCTACCATGTTGAATCTTTCTAACACCGAGTTGACATAATTTCTCTAGCTTAACCAAAGCTTTTTTTTCTCTATGTCTCTCGTGATCTCCATTCCCAAAATGTACCTAGTTGCACCTAGGTCTTTCATCTCAATCTATACTAATAAATGAACTTCAAATCTGAAATCATACTTTTACCATTCTAAATAAACAACATAGCATCTACATATAAGACAATAATGAGAATGCAACCATTATCAGATTTAAAATATATGCAATGGTCATATTTAGATCTCTACAATCCCAATGACAACACATGGGTATCAAACTTTTGGTACCACATTATAGGAGACTATTTCAAACCATAAAGAGACTTCTTCAATTTACAAACCAAATTTTCTTTACCTTTTTCAATGAAATTATTTGGTTGTGACATGTAAATCTCTTCCTCAAAATCACCATGAAGTAGTGTTGTCTTCACATCCATCTATCCCACTTCTAAGTCATATGATAAGTTACAAGTGACAACAAAAGTCGAATATATGTCAGCTTCACTACAAGAGAGAATATATCCCCATAATCAATTCCCTCCACCTGAGAAAACCCCTTAGCAACCAACCGTGACTTATACTTCTCAATACTACCATCATTTACAATTGTCATTTTTACGTCCAATAGGAAAAGGTACTAGATCCCAAGTCTTATTTTTCTTTAATGCAACCATCTCCTCATCCATGACTTTTATCCAGGAATTTTCATTACTCATATCCATAGCCTCTCTAACAGTCCTAGGTTCATTAGTGTTAGAAATAAAAGCAAAAATGCAAATGGAATCCAATAGTGAATAACCAAACCTTTTCAATTTCCGCCTAACTCATGTAGACCTCCTCAAAGTCTAAGGTTGAGGTTTGTCTTCTTCTTCATAACTTTAAGAGCTGCTTGAGTTCTCCTCATCATCAATTCCAATAGTAGCGTGTAGTTCTTCTTTCATTGGAGTAGGTGGAATCTGAACTACCTCCTTCATTTTCTCCTCTTTCTCCGGTTTCATATGAATAGTGGAAGGTTTCATAATTTTGAAAATCACACTTCTACTATACAGAACCTTCTAAGCTTTTGGATCCCAAAGCTTGTACCCTTTCACATTGACACCATATTCGATAAAGATACACTTAACAACCTTGTTCTCCAAATTTTACCTCTTCTTAATTGGAACATGAGTGTAAGATTCACAACCAAATACTTTGAGATGTCTCATCGAAGGCTTTTTAATAGACCATGCCTCCATGGGTGTCTTTCCAACAAGCACTAATGTAGAAGATCTATTGATCAAATAACATGCAGTGGCTACCACTTCAGCCCAAAAATTTTGTTCAAGGCTAACACCACTCAACATACTCCTATCCCTCTCTATCAACATTTTGTTCATCCTCTCTACAACTCCATTTTGTTGTGGAGTGTAGGGACTTGTCTTATGTCTCTCAATCCCATGCTCTTTACAAAAAATTTCAAACTTTGTAGAACAAAATCACCACCATTATCAATCCTCAAACACTTAATCTTTCTGCTAGTCTGATTTTCTACCAAGGCCTTAAACTCCTTAAACTGACTAAAGAATTCAATTTTACTTATAAGAAAATAAACAAATGTCCTTCTACTATAATTATCTATAAAAGAAACAAAATATATAAATTTTGATAATAAAGGAACATTTAGACGACCAAAAACATCTGAATGAACATAGTCCAAAACCTTAGAAGACTTGTGAGAACTAGAGTAAAAAGAAACACGATGTTGTTTTCCATAGAAACAATGTTAGAAAAATTCAAACTCAAGATTACACTCATCAAAGCCTTCAAAAAAGCTCTTATTTTTCAGGGTTCTAAGACCCTTCTCACCAATGTGACCAAGTTGTTGGTGCCATAACATTGTCTTCTTTGCAGGAAGCTTCATTTTCATGGAATGAACACCCTTAGGTAACCAAAATGCACGACCATTGACTGTAGCTACAAAAAAATTCTTCTCTACATGATTTGATGGTGAGGATGAAGAATCTAAAGGTCTCTTATTCAGTACATCAGAAGAAATATTGCATTATATAGTGCATGCATCAAGCTAAAACAGACTGCCAATACAAACTCTTTTAGCTAACACCATAGCTCCTCTTATTATCTTGCATCCTCCACCAGAGAAAACAACTTGCACTCCTGAATCATTTAGTTTATTTATAGAAATCAGGTTTCGTGCCAAACTCAAGATATGCAAAAAACCATCAATCCCCTTCATGCGTCCATCAAGAAATCTGATTTTGACTCTTCCATGACCAACAATCTTTAGGTGAGATTCATCACCCACGTACACCTCTCTGCCATTTTACTCTTCATACTTTGAGAACCAATCTCTATGAGAGGTCATGTGAAAGGATGTGCCCAAATATATCAACCACACATCATCTGATGCATGGGCTATCAAGGTTGCAATAAGTGCTTCTCCATCATCTTGAGATGATTTCTCAAATTCAGAATCAAAGAAAGACTTGTTTTTCTTCTTCTCCTCCTTGCAATCTTTTCAAATGTGATCGACTTCATCGCAGTTCCAACAGTTTTCCTTGGACTTCTTACCAGGAGACTTAGATCTCCCCGAAGACTTTGACTTAGATTTCGTCTTTATTTTTGCCTCTCCTTTGGTCTGCCACAAATAGAAAGGGCCTCCTTGGCCATCTCAGAAGACTTGCTTTGCATCTCTTTAGATAATAATGAGGCAACCACCTCATCCATATTGAATGTGGAAGTAATGTTTCCAATAGCCATCACCAGGTGATCCCAAGAGTCTAACAACGAACAAAAAAGGAGCATGCAACTACCTTGTTCATCAATCTTGTCTCCAACAAAACCCAACAAAGAAACCAACATATTAAATGCATTTATATGATCTACCATGGATCCTCCATCTTCCATTTTCAGAGAATACATCTTCTTTCTCAGGAAAAGCTTGTTTACTACTTGGATTTAGCCTAATATACATCACCAAGCTTCTTCCATAGAGAAGTAGATTTTTTATCTTCACGAACATTTAGGAGGATGGAATCAGTCAAACAAAGTCTAATAAGACCCTTAGCTTTCTAATCTATGAGCTCCCAATCTTCTTGTTTCATGCCTGTCATTTTAGTTCTAGAAATAGTAGCCCATAGACCGTGATCTACGAGCATGTATTCCATTTTGAGCTTCCAGAGTTCAAAATTATTGTCGTTAAACTTCCCCATATAAATTATCCTCGATGTACCTTCTATCTCTTTCTTGTAACAAGTTCATGAAATACACTTCTATAAAACTCCCACTGAAACAAAGATCAACTCAAAAAACCCTTCTAACCCAACAAAGGAATCAAGGTTGGCTAGGCTCTTATACCAACTGAAAGGAAGTTGGGTGAATAGAAACATCTTCCTACACTAATCTAAGTAGGGGAGAGTTACAAAAAATTTCCTTTTAACATCTTATACAATTACAATAAGAGAAACACATAGGAATAATGGAATAGAACAACAAGTACATAAATACACTATACACCAGATATACATGGGGAAAACCTTTCCTAGTAAAAAACCCCACCCTCCAAAAGCACAATACTATTGTATTACTTTAAACAAGAGTTACAATATAGCCCCAAGTATAAAGCTTTCTTCAACAGGTGCTTCGAAACAAACACTTGTTCTAGAGTGATACTGGTAGCACTTTGTTACCTGCAAACAAACTATGAATTCTACAATGCAAGACACTCAACATATAGAGAGATACAAGCTTCAAGAAGCATCTAGAAGGAGAGGGGCATCCAAATCCACATGGCGCAATCTTCCACACCATAAAATGAATTTAGAGACATGTAACATATTCCCTTACACCCCTTACAGTTTTTATAACATGTAAATATTCCTTCCTCAAGCTTGGGTGCCTAGAATATGCTAAAAATGGCTATGAAAAATGCTTTACACATCTTACAACTATCATAGAATCTATCATAACTGACAACACTTACCGCTGTAAGAGAATTTGTCATAATTGACCAAGAATACCCGAATCTCTTACAACCTGACATAACCCAATTTGGCTTCCAACTTTCTCCATGCAACAAGATGCCTTATGGCGTACCATAGAATCTGTCATAGTTCAAAGATTCCAAAGTGGGATGCCTATGTCCACTTGGGATGATTATGTGTCATCCAGTCACCTCCAATGGGGATGCCACCCAGTCGGTGGGTCCCAATTATGACATGACACCATAGGAAATTAAATAATAAAAATTAATTAATTAATACATTAATTAAATCAAGCTTATGAATCTAACGTTAAGATACCTTAATCCCAACAACTGGATTACAATCCCAGACCGATGACTTACCCATTGGGCAATAGAGTCACAACACATTAAAAGGGAACAAACTAAAATAAAATGACATGAATCCATGTATTCACATACAACAAAGATTATGAAATTTTGTGTTAAAAAATACTTAGTAATCCATAACTAATTGTATATAGTCATGTATAATATGAGAAAGATCATTACAATACTTACAACATTTTTAGAATTTAATTACACCCATCTAACTTAATCTTACACTCATTGAAACAAATGTGACAAAAGAAAATACATGGTTGCAGCCAAGAAATATTCTTGAATATACACCTAATTCCCTAGAGACATTTTGAAATATAACCCACTTACAATATTAATCTTTTTCTATTCCATTGGCTTGTACCCACAAAATGAACTGGATAGGAATCAATGTTTTCCCTACAACTTCTTTGGCATCTAGAGAACATTCAACAAACCAACATCCTTCAAAATGAGACAAAATTTCTAACATATATACCAAGGATCCAACCCTAATCACTACACAATGTAATAGTTAAAAATGGATGGTAGAGGATGAATCACACCCAAAATGGATGCTACAGATTGATGGAGAACATATGTGATTACTTATGGTAGTTAGATGATATGGTGTCATGAATGCTAGTAGGTGGAGAGAGAAAAGTAATTTTTATTATTAATTTTCCTTTTGGTATCCATATTTGCATCATTCAAATGCTATTGAAAACTATGTAGTAACAATACTTGTAGAAAAAAGGGAATTGTATATATGGGAAAATGTGATCCAAGTGATCAAAACAAAAATAACCAAGTGAATCCATAAAATGCAACAAAATATTTGGTTTAAACAAAAAGTTTCTTTGGTGACATCAACAAGGGTGGCATCAACATGTTATCATCAATGGATTTGGGGAGCTTCAAATGAGGTGATGTCATGCTAACGTCAACAAGGTGGGATGACAAAAACTCCATCAAAATGAGAAAAAAACTCTAATATATACACCAAGGAGTCAACCCTAATTACTAGACATTGTAATAGCTCAAAATAGATGGTAGAGGATGAATCATGCCTAAAATGGATTCTCTAAATTCATGGAGAACATATGCAATTACTCCAGGTAGTGGGTGAGATGGTTCCATGAATGCTAATCGGTGGAGATGGAAAAGAAATAGTTGTGCACCATTGATCACTATCAATTTTTATCTTATGAAAATCTAATCCCAATTCAGATGTTACAATTGCCTCTTGTGAAGAAGAAACACTCATTCGGATGCATTTGAATGCATCCTTAATTCCCACAGCTAAGAAACATCTAAATTTTAACCATTCTAGTACTTGCAAAAACTAAACCAACATCAAGATTTGGTAGAGAAACCATTGGTATTAGTATCCATCTTTGCATCATCCAAATGCTATCAAAACATTTGTAGGAATAATACTTTCAAAAAAAAAGGGACCAATTGGATATGCGAGAAAATTTCATCCAAGTGAACAACACAAAAATAACCAAGTGAATCCACCAAGGGCAAAAAAATATCTGGTTTTGACAAAAAAATTGTTGGTGATGTTAGCAAGGGTGAAATCAACATGATGTCATCAATGGACTTGGGAAGCTTCAGATGGGGAAATGTCATGATGACATCAACAAGGTGGGAAGACATCAGTATGACCTCATTAAGGCACATATGCAAGAAAATGATATGGAATAAGATTTGTGGATAAAGACATCTGAACCAGATGAAGAACTTGGAAGAAAGTTTAGATGGATGGGAAATATCCACAAAAGGAAGATGCAGGGAAATGAAAGTGAATCAGATGAAGAACTTGGGAAGCTCACTTGGCATCAAAATCTCGCAAGATCTATATCATATTTTTCAGTTTTAAACCATTTTTGGGGATGTCATATTGAATTGGACATTACAAAAAAATTTAACTGAATTGGACATTGTGGAAGGATGGGCTTGAACCAAATGGAATGGAAAAACCTTGAAGGGAAAAAATTTCAAACCTTAGCGAGTTTGACAAGACTTCAAAAATAAATTGGTCCTATTTTTTAATGCTTTACCCAATGGTGCTAAAAAAAATTCATAAAAGACCACCCAAGATAGATTTCTTGGATTGGTTATTAAAAATGATTTAAATAGGGGTGAAATAGGAAGGGACTCAAGAAAAAATTGGCACACAAATTTTGAGTCCCAATAGTAGCTTTTGTTGGGGATGTGTGCCTCTTGCAGGCACAACAAGAAATTAGATCTCTAGGCAAACCAAAAATGGAACAATAAAAGGGACTGATACACTAAGGATAAAAATATATGTACATAACAAGTCTTATACACAAGGAAGGACAATAACATGCAGCTAATGACATGAAGGAATATGATTTAGAAGATATGTCCACAAACTTTCCATTTTATTTTGTAGGTCAGACCTTGCATGAATACCCATGGCACTTAGCATGGATAAGTTACTACATCCACTTGCCTCTATCAAAGATAAGTTTGTTGAAGGAACTAATTTCCCTCAACCTACAGTTGTTTCTATAATACATCTGCAACAAATACAACTTTCTAAAATCAAGCATAACTATGTGACTTCCATTGAACAAGTGAATACATTCTCCACCATTGACCTTGTGGCATCCAAAAAATAAGTTACCACAATACCTAACATGGTATTATTCATTTTTGTAGTGGTTGGGGTCAACAATTGAAAACTCATGTTAGTACAAAAATAAACCATGATATCCATGATATTTTCATACTTACTAACCTCCACAAGTGAATTGAGGAAAAAATAGACCTCCAATTCACATGGAAAATAAAAACATGCATCTTCATCTGGTTGACCTATAGAAGGAAACTCATCTTCTAGCAAGAAACTAAAAAATTTAAAGTTGTGACATAAAATAAATTTGAGCAACATGTTGATCATCAACTTGGAGAACATGTTGTTGATCAACACCATTACAAGTTTCATTTTGGGCCCAAGTGAAGCACTTAATCTCAAGAACACTTTCATCCACACTATGAGAAACTACACCTTCATCACAAAGGAAAGATTTATACTTAAATTTTGTAAACTTATAGGATAACAGGAAACCAACATACCTTAGAATCACTTATGTTGATGCAATCTTCATCATCACAACCATTTGGAACAAAGGTTGAAGAGCTACACTCTTGAAATTGACTCTTAATTTAAAGTGCATCTTGTCAATCTTTTGTGACACATGTATTGCTACAATCTTTTGGTACACTTCCTCATTTACATTCAACTTTGTAACATTTGTATATGACCCTTTTTAAGTGCATTGTGCATGATGAATACAACATGTTTCACACCAAAGAAATATGTTATCATATGTGTCCATATTATTTCCCAAATCATAATATGCAAGTACAAACTCTTCACATTGAATTTCATCAACTATAACAACATATATTTCTACTTTTTTAATGTATAATTGTTCCCAATGCATCATCATGCAAAAATTCATCAACCACTTCAAAATAGAAAACAAGGACAAAGGAAGGAAAGATATCAAACAATAAGGTAACTCCTTATTCGCCCCTTGCATCACCAATATTTGCATGATATACATAATCAACTACCCTATCTAATTCATTTGATGGATCACTTGCATACACATCCTCTTCATTGTCCACATTGTTGCAACAAACAACATGGTGATACTCCCCATTCACAAACTAGAAATAATCATATTTATTCACTACAATAACTCATGGATGAATGATCCAACTGAAGGTAGGTGCGCACACTGGCATCAACTATTATCACGTAGTGAATCAATACCTTCTTAGACCTATTTTCAAACGCAATCGTCACTTGATATTGTGCTCTTTTTTTATGAAATCTCCAAACAATCATTATCTTCAATAGAAATTTCACCACAAACAATCTCTATTCTTGAGGATAGTGATTTTGCAACCATGTCCCTTCTCAAATCATCAATAAATTCAATGAACTAAAATGCATGTTGTATTTTTTCAATTTAAATTTTATTTGTATTGACCCAAAACCTAGAAAAACATCATATGCTTGAGAAACATGCCAATATAGGTAGGTATGTTAGGTTTTCAAATTTTGAAGACCTTGGAATGAGCAACAACAAACCTATGACTAAACTCCATGATAGACTCTCCCTCTTTCCATATGATGTTTTCCAATTCTTTAATGAGAGAAACAGGGTCTAGAAAGAATTCTTCTTCATACAAAAATATCATCCACATGTCTTCATCTTCAATTCGATACTTCTCCATGAATTCTAAAAATACCTCAACATGTGCACCCTCATCCAATTGATCATATCTTTCAAACCTAGGCATCAATCTATATATTAAAGATCTCATTGTTTTCTTTTCATAGTTGACCCAAGAAAGTATAAGCTACATATAATTGGGATCAAGTAGAATAATAGGTGATTGAGAGACCTATTTTTATATAACAACAAGGTGTATTTGTGATTGTAGAGCCCTTATTATTTCTTCACATTCTATTTCAAGTTCAAAAATCCTAACTGACTTTAGCTTTTTTTCAATTATGGATGCCTATATATGTTTAAATGTGAATTCCTTATTTTCGTTGAGCTATAAGAACAATAGCATGATTAATCCTCATAGGGCATGTATCATTTCATACTCCCTAAGGGTTGAATTATATGTTTCATTTGATGACGTATCCTTATGATGTATGCATCCATTCCATCCATCCATAGTTGGTTACAATTGTACTTATGTAAAGTAAAATAAAGGAGATAAAGAAATTTCAAATAAATAAACCATGCTTTAAATTAGAAGAAATAAAGTACCTTAAAACTAGTTGCTTCGTCTGATATGTGTTCATGAAATATGAACAGAGTAGCACAAATTTCTTCTTTGATAGCAAAGTCGCTACCTCACAAATAGGAGGAAATCCTTGAAGCACATGAATCTCCAAGGCACAAATTTGATTCTAGGTTTTAGCCACTAGTAGAGTCTTCAATTTCTTCTCAACCCAACAACCCTTTTCACATTTATAATGCCATTTTGTTGGTGCAAGTTGACAAGATGCAAAACTTACCCAAACAAAAATATATAGCTACAACTTGCCTAGTAATATGGGCTCTAAAAATATATATTTTATTTTATATCCCCAGGAATGACCCATTATGTTAGGTCTCAAAATCCTTGTTCAACTTCCTATAGAAAAATCTCACTCCCAAGGCCAAATTTTGCATCATATAAGTGAAATTAGATCATCAATAAATGGTGGAGAACTTTGAGCTAACTCTATGAGAGTGGGTTAGATCTCCTACACTTTGAGCTTAGTTTTGACATGGGAGGATATTCCTAGGAGTATACCTCAATAGGTTTTAAATTCATTCAATATGTATAATCAATAAACATTTTCAACCAGCTCAACTTCATGTCTTAGATAAAAAAATATTGTCACTAAACCAAGGACAAGTGGCTACATATAACCCCTATATAGCTAATAAAGTTGTGCATGCATAAACCACATAAAATGAATTATTTGAGGCTCACTAAAAATAGATCCCTAGTTATATCACTAGGTTATTCATGTACAAAAAGATACTCCTACTCCTATATTGGTTTGTGTTAATTTGATGGTGTGAGATTGGATTATGGTCCCAAATTGGTGCCTTATCCATTGAGTGATAAAGTCATAACACACTAAAAAAGAACAAATTTAAATAAAAGAACATGAAGCCATGTATTCACATATAATAGAGATTATGAAAATTTGTGATAAAATATACTTAGTAATCCACAATATAAATGTATATATTCATGTATGATATGAGAGAGATCATTACAATACTTGTAATATTTTCAAAATATTATTACATTTATCTAACCTAATCTTATACTCATGCAAACAAGTGTGACAAATGAAAATGCGTGGTTGTGACCAAGAAACATTCTTGACTATACACCTAATGACCTAAATACATTTTGTAATAAAGCCCACTTGCAATATTGATCTTCTTCTATTCTAGCACCTTGTACCCAAAAAATAAATTGGGTTGGCATCAATAGTTACCTTGCAACTTATTTAGCGTATGGAGAACACACATCAAAGTAACCTCCTTAAAAATGAGATAAAAACTTTTAACATATACACCAAGGTGCCCAAACCTAATCGCTGCACACTATAACAATTCAGAATAAATGGAAAAGGATAAATTGTACCCAAAGTGGATATTGCAGATCAATGATGAACTTCTACAATTACTTTTGGTAGTTGGGTGAGATGGAGCCATGAATGCTAGTAGGTGGATAGGGTGGAGGAAGAGTCACACAACATTTTTCATTATCAATTCACCTTTTACAAAAACTTGAGCCCGATTTATATATTACAAATGCCTCTTGCAAAGATATGACATCCAGTTAGATGTATCTAGATACATCCTTAATCCATGCAGTTAATCAACATCCACATTTCAACCTTTCTAGTAATTACAAAAAATTAACCAATATCAATATTCGATAAGGAATACACTGCCCTCCAAATCTTTGCAACACCCAAATTTCATCGATAACTCCACTAGGACATGACTTGCAAAAAATGGGGACCAACTAGATCTGTAGGAAATATCAACCAAGTGAACAATGAGGAAATAACCAAGTGAATCCACCAAGTTCAACAAAATATTTGGTTTGAATGAAAATCTCCCCTAGTGACATCAACAAGGGTGACATCAAGATGATATCATCAATGGATTTGGGGAGCTTTACATGAGGTGACATCAAGCTGACATAAGCAAGATGGGATGACATATATATGATATCATTGAGGTGTGGATGTAGGAAAATGAGATGGAACAAGATTTGTAGATAAAATCATATGAATTGGATGAAGAACTTGGAAGAAATTTCATATGGATGGGAAAGATCTGCAAAAGGAAGATGTGAGGTAATGGAAGTGAATTGGATGCCTAAAATATAGGTAAATGGTGGTAATTCCACCACTCAATATAATAAATGATAAGAGGCCCACCAATTGGTAAAATTTTGGTAATCATCACATAAGCACTATTGGGTAAAATCAATAATGTTCATGTTATTGATATGAATGATATAGATGATAAACCCCCTTAAAGTAATAGGTGAAATAAAAAATCTAGTCAATTTAAGGTAATAAGGAAAAGGAAAAGGTTAGTGGTATCAAGGTAATATTATGATAGAATAGGGAAAATATGGATGATTCCCAAAATAACATGAGAAGTATGACCCTAAGGTAGGGCCAATATTTGATAGGTACAATACATATATAATGGGTTTTAAGGTCATAAATAGGTGATCAAGTAATCAATATGGATTGACCTAGGTAAAGGGATACATGTGACCCCGATAGTAATGGGAAGTATGAGAATAGGATATGTGAAGAGTGGTAGGTAGGTACCATGTTATGAAAATTCAAATTTAAAGTGTATAAAAGAATAGAGGAATAGTATAGATAATAAAAAAATGAAGGGGAGAAAAGTAGATCATGCCCCTAGTTAAATAAGAAGAGACAATTTCTCTAAGGAAAAAATGAGGGAGTGAACATAATGGAAATATAACATATCATCAGTAGTAAAATCTATGGATTATAATAGGAAAATTATAGGAGACAAGGGAGTGACTAATGGCTTGTCTACCATTCATTTATGCACCAATATTATAGAGAAATATACCTAAATTGTATAACTTATAAATAGTGTGATAAGGATGTGGAAAAATAGAGAGGAAAATGATAACTTGTGACCGAAATAAGTATATGTCAAATAGTGTAGAATACAATAAATAATAATGCTTGAGAGAACTAGACTGCTCAAGGGAACTAGGTAGTAAATATTCTTATAATTTTAATATAAAGGAAGACAAGTAATCATGGAATGATGAGAGGTAGTGAGGATGGAATGATGAGTATATGTACAATCATAGTCTATGTAATATTGAATAAGAGGGGAGGACTTCCTCAACTCATAAGTGTGCCCCAGACTTAGCGTACAAGATCCAATATATCAAACCAAGGGAAAGGGAAAAAATTAAATCAAGTGTATAATGCCTAAAATAACTATATCCAATAAATAAATATGTTGTAATGGGTCAATTAAGTTTTTATTACTTTTCTTTTGAGTTTTAATTATGGATTTTGCATTTTGCATTAAGGAACCTAAGATTTTTGGTACTATTGTTTAATTTGGAAATTTTACTTATGAATTTAGCTTTTTTATTTTGTGATCCATTATTTTGATGATGTTACTCTTAAGCCCGACCCCATGTAACTAGGAAGATGGAAGGGCTCATCACTAAATTCTAACATCCTCTAACTATATATTCATAGATCTATTTTCTAACTTGCTAGTGTTCCTTCTATTGATGTAGGTTTTGACACACCATATTGGAATGATAAAGGTTTCCTAATTGGAAGTTCGATAGCCTCAACAATCTTCATTTTTGAGGTTTACCAAAATTTTCCAGTTGAAGATCACTTTGGTTGGTCTATTTAAGGGGCTACATAGGAATATCGTCATTCAAACACAAAAAAGAGTTAGTGTAACTTGAACAATATTATCTAGCACAAACCATCTATTTCAAATTTAAATATATTCATGATTTTCATCTCAATTCATTGGACTTTCATAACTGATTGCCAATAATAACTTTGATTGAAAATGTGTAAAATGCTTCAAACAACAATATTCTTTCAAAATTAAAATTTTGTACAATAGAATTCAAAGAGTAGTTAACATTATTTCATTCCAATTTCAAAAGGATTCAATTTTGACTTTTAGGATGAAAAAGGGCACATCAAAATATGCACCTTTATCAAGAACTTTAAAATCTATGATTTGTATGAATGGAAGTTTATTGTCAAAACCTTAAACTAAACCTAATCTAAGATTAATATATAAAAAAGAGAAAAATAGGTAGGAAGAAAGATAAAAAATAAAAAATAATCTAAACCTATCTTCAAACCTTCCACACATCATTTTTTGAATGGAAAATTTTGACGTGAAACCAATAATTGCATAACATGTTACCCACAAACAAAACAAGGGAGGTGTGATCTTCAAGGAACAAAATTCGTGTGCATAATTGATGTTAATTTTTTGCTCACTAAAATGCATTCAATTTGGCCACACAAAACACCTCACCATTAGAAAGGCATAAATGCATCCCAAATTCATCAAAAATTCAATGAATTAAGTTAATGAAAATATGAAAAGAAAACAAATTCAAAGTTTGAAAAAATCTATAAAATGAGAAATCAAAAAGGAATAAAATGTGGTACACCATATTCAAAATCAATTTCCAAGAGGTTTTAAACATTACAATGCTTTACAAATGAGAGATATAGATCATTTGGAAAGGGGAAGCTATAAAAACCATTCCCTCCAAAACCTTCAAGTATGACAGAATAGATTAGCATATGAAAGGTCACTTTGATTTGTCCTTTATATTATATTCTTTCATTACATTCTAGTCAAAATATGACTTATAGATGCACATTATGCCCTATACACCTTCTATGTGACTAAATCTTGCAAATAGGTATTTACAATTTCATCTAGTACTAGCTTGACATGTACCAAATTAGACCCATCTTCGCATTCACCATCCCCATCTCAACCCATCTAAAGAACAAACAACTTATCCTTGCTTCAATATGAAGTGTTTTTCCTTTTTAACAAAATATTTAATTATTATTTTTCTTTAACTAGTACCTAATTATTCCATTATGTAAAAATATGCATTCTTTATTCACAATCATCTTTTATGAACAGCATTTCTTTATTTAGCATGACCATGTTAGATATATCAATACCTACCACAGCCTTTGGCTAACATTCTTACATCAATGATCTTTGTCAATTTATCTTCAAACATAAAGATGCTCCATGGGCTGATTTAATATTCCAATTTTCAATCATTAGATGTGTTGTCAATACTAAATGACGAACCTTCTAGTATTTGCTAATGATAATGCATATTTTTCATTTAAGAAAACTTCTCCATGTATTCATATTTAGAATCAAGATGCTTGGATGAGAGATTGATAGTTATGTCTCCAACACTTTTAATATATTATAAGAAAGAATGATATGTATTGATGACAAATCTCCTACCTAGTTTCACACTAGGCTCATATTAGAGAATCCACAGATCAAATGTTACAAACATCCAATAGCATTGTATTTCACAACTTAAAAATAGTTCATGCTCTCTACATTTTCTTATTCATTACATCATTATTATTATGAGAAATCAACATATTTAACGGATTTCTAGCTTGCATGTGCAATGACCTTGAATTGTTGCGACTTCAATCATTGTTAGTGGAATAGAGTAGACACAAGATAAAATAAATGACACAGTAGTACCCATAAATGATGGCGGAATAACATTTGGTAGTGACATATGATTGAAATAAATTAGAGACCAAACTTATGCTTTCATGCATCTAGAACCAAACGTCAAATTAGAGACCATATAAATTAGATTATTTTTTCCTCAGTTTCTTTTAATTCTAATGATCATTTTTGTGCTATGACCCATTGTGTATCAAACCTTTAAACCCTTTTACTTTAATTTGATTAACATCTTTACCATTTACGCCAATCTCTATAAAGTTGAAGCTACCAAATGCAAGCCTGCCATTCTTGAGGGCACTCAATATTCAATTAAAATTCTCTATAGCTCATAATTGGATTTTTAAATTGGAGGTCCTTTTTTTCCTTTTATGAAAAAATTCATAAAAAGATCTCATTTTTATCATTTTCTAAAATTTTCAATATATTTAATATGATTATTATATTTATTTTCTATTTTCTTGTGAACATAAGCTTTTCAGCAATTGTCAAAGTCTTTATTCCACATGCATGAAAAAAACTAACATAGATAATAATAAAAAACTAGGAAAGTATATGTGCACTAAGTATTAATATTCTTATTTTAACAAAAAAATGAAAAGTTAATTCAAATGCATATAAAAAAGATTGTGTTATGGAAGTAACTTATGTCTAAATTATAGTTGATCTCACTTCATAAAGTTATAAAAAATAAATATATAACAAAAATTTATGGAAAATATATGTACACTAAATAAATATTGATGTTAAGAATCTATGTTTGAAAATTTATAATTTATCCTTTGTACAAATAAAGTTATGTTTTATGGAAGTAGCATCACTTTTTAAAAATATGTTAACTATAAAAATAAAGTTATTAAAAGTTACTAAAACACTCACAAATTATTTATTATTTAAAAAAATATATATATTTATAATTTATAGACGAAATCTCAAACTCACTAGTTCATATCATTTTCAATTTAGTAGCGATTTAGTTGCTATAGGTGTCAAAAGTAACATTTGGTTTAAAATATTTATTTTAATGTCTCACTTTGACCAAAAATTGGGACACACTATTGTAGAATCAATTAATTGCAAGTCAAATGATTTCACTTCTATCCTCTTGAGCCTACTCAATCTTTTATAAAGTTTCAAGTAGAGAATGATGCAGTCAAGATTGGGGGGTCTTATCAAACTACCCAATCTTGCAGCCTTATCATGTCATCCAACCCACATTAACATAATAATGGAGAAATAATCTGAAACATATCTTTATTTCAATGTTCATACACATCCATACATGAAAATTCCTCGAGAACAATTACATATAGTGAGGATTTCAACAATAAATTAAATTTAGAAATTTTACAAGGGTTTCGAAGCACTTCATGCCTTCAAATCTTCAAGGTGTCTTGCCTTCAACTTATTTGGCTTCAGTTCTCTTTGTAAATCTATTTTTTCCCTTCACCCTACAACTCTCATGGCTGCCTTGAACACCTGCAAAATCTCTTTTCTCTTCTCTTCACAAGCTAATATTTTTGCACTCCTTCTTGTGCTAATCTCATGAGCAACTTGCAAGTTCTTTCTCCAACTTTGTTGTTTTTTATTGCTCCCTCTTAACACCATTAAATTTTGTATTTAAAGAGGGTTTGAACTATGTGAAAACCCAAAAAAATGGTTTCTAAATCTGCTCTTTGATTGACCCTTAAACTTCTTTCAAAAAAGAAAGAAATAAAACATAGTTTGTTGCTCCCAGAAGTATCACTAAGATTTGTTGAACCACATCCAATATCTTTTTGTTGTATATTCCTTTGGAAAATGAATAAAATCAATAACCAATTCGTGCTCATTCACCCCAAATTGAAAATTGAAGTCATTTATTTGTTTTCCAAAAATTACTAGTTTTTTTTTTCTATGTTAGGAATCAAAAGTGAAAGAATAAGATCAAAATGGAATGGAAAGAGTCATGTGTCTTATGCAGACTTCATTAAGTGTCCAAGTTGAGAAAATTAATTAATTTTAATTAATCTTCCTTCAAAATCTCCTTCGACCATGGTAAATTGACCATTTCAACCCCTAGAACCTTGAAATTGTGTAATTTTGCAAATCACATTAAACACCTTGTTTGACGTTGATGTATGAAATGGAAATAAATTCATCACAAATAAACACTTCACAATATTCTCTTGAAGCTCAAGCCCACACCAAAAATGCAAAAGATTGAGCATGAAAAGAAAATATTTTTTTGGTGATGCAGGATTGCTTGTGAGCCTAGATGCTCTTGCATTAGAGAAGGATGTATTTTCCTTTGGTTGAAATTGGATGTCAACAATAGGAAATTTTAAAAAATTACACTTACTTAAGGTCACCAAGAACTTGATTTTCTTGAGAAGTAGGTATAAAGGAAGAGTATTTTTCTTCATCTTCAACATACTCTCAACCATCAATTCAAGGTACTATAAATTACTTTTGTGTTATTTGATTCTAGGTCACTGTTTGAGGTCAACTTCAAATAGAGTTACCAACCTCCATTATTAACACAAATTGGGAAAAATAAAAAAGAACATTGAAAACCCTAGACAAGCTCGTATGATACTCTACGTAAAATTCCTCAAACAAAAGATGAGAACAAACGGAAAAAAAGAAACAATGTGCAACAATTATCAAAGATGCAAAGTTCTCTAATTTGTACATGCAAAATCAAAAAAAGGGAGATGGTTGTTATGAAATATTATGTGATGTAAAATCTACCATATACATGAGGAAAATGTACATAAAATAAATTGCTACTCTAGATTAAACCAAAACGCCTTCGATAGAGAAAATAAGGTAAATAATGCAATAAATGCTTAATAAATAATAGCTATTATACCTCCTAATGCATGGATGAGCTCTCTAATATGGATAAGGTATTGAAAAATATGGAATATAGGTTAGTCATGACAGATTCCTGATTTAGCAGCATGTAGCTATGATCTTTGAAGCACTTCCACATATTGTGTCTTTGAAATGAGGGTTTATATTTTTATCTCTTGATATAGATAGTTGAGATCATGTTTTAGATTTAATGGATAAATTTTGTTTGCACGTAAGGTAGGATTAATGAAAGTGGAGTGATAGGATTAAATCAAGTTGATCAAGGTCTAGTATTTTCTTAACTTGCATGGATAAATGAGATATAGGCAAGTGGATAGGGGAGATTAAATCATGAGATGGAGGATTCATATCAACTTGTCTTTCATGGAGAGATAAGATGCATATGTGTGGATGATTGGGGTGAGGGAAAGTGAAGGAGAGAGTTTGAGTTGTGATGGATGGACAAGATGTAAAGGGTTGATTTTGGATTTTAGTGGTGAGATGGAAATGTATTTTTGTTTAATTTTTAAATAGGATGAAAAGAGGAAATATGCATTAGCCTAATTAATGAAATATGAATTAATTCAATTAGCTCGTGATAGGGATTTAATTTATTAGTGAAAGGGATTTAATTTAATTAGTTAATTAATTATGATTTATCTAATCAACTATGTGAGGAAATATAACATAATTCATTAAATAAATTATTTAATTAATTAGTGAAGAAATGATGTAGGATTTAATAATGGTCATTGAAGGTATGGTTGGACTGAACTTTGGAAGCAAATTTTAAGTTTCTACACTAGTCTTAGATTTTTTAGCCCTTCAC
The DNA here is from genome assembly GCA_007115665.2 of Sequoiadendron giganteum. Lineage (NCBI taxonomy): Eukaryota > Viridiplantae > Streptophyta > Pinopsida > Cupressales > Cupressaceae > Sequoiadendron > Sequoiadendron giganteum. The sequence goes on along the minus strand of CM021108.1, from coordinate 394,517,097 downwards.
ATATCCCACTATGATGCTGCCATATCCCTTTCTAAGCCGATAATAGTTTCTACCCTTTCATATTATCAAAATCTAAACTCACTAATAAACCCTCAAGCCTTATAAGTATATCATCTTACTCTTGTTTCCTAATCTAGTGCTAAATGCTATTATACATTCTAATGATCATACTCTCAGGTGAAGGCTCTAGCCAAAGCTAAAAGGTGATATCAAATTAAAATAAATATTCATAACCATGTGGTATAATTCTAGATGATGAAGCCCTTCCATCTTACTAATTGTCTTAGGTTGACATATATCAAAGTTGAATCAGAGAAACACAAGGGGTATAGCAAAAAGAATGCTAACACTAGACATGAGATGCCTTGTATATTTTATTTCCCATATATTTGATCTACCTTACAAGTCATTATAAATAAAATTTATGAGCTAATATTCCTTCATTTCCCTTTCCTATTGCATTAACCCTTTCTTCCCTCATTCCCTCACACACCTATCTTCCCTTATTCTCTTGAAATCCAAGATTATGTTTTGATTATCACCTTGAATGAATAATGGAAAGTCTCATACTATCCCCTGTCCCTTTTAATCCACATCTCCATATACTCCTAAAACATTTGCATTTTTCCATGTACATGGTCTATACATTCCTTGATTAAGATAAGTTCATTTACCAGCTGTATAAACTTAGCATGATGTTGTATGATCTACTAAGATGTGTTATAATTTTCCTTATAATTTTTTTCTTGCTTATGTTCTTTTGTAACCTAGTCCCTTATTCTCTTCCCTTCTACCTCATCCCTCTTATCACTTTCATACATTTCATCTATTGATCACTTCTATTCACCTTCTTGTATTTTGCCACCTTCCCAACACACTTATCTTTATACTTTTCTAAATTTTGAGGGTAATTATCGTATTTTCCTTGTCACTATCTTTTTCACTTACCATCCCTTGGGTGGCATCTACTCGTCTTCTAATCCTTGAAAGCTCATACTTTGATATTCTACATGTTGGCAAAACAAGGATAGACAACTGAGAGAGGGGTGAATCAATTGTTACCAAAATCAAACTTATTCAAAATTAATTAACCTTTAATCTCATATCTGATAATTAATAGTGCAAGCATAGATCAATAACACATCAGAGACACATGAACAGAAATATTTTATATGTGGAAACCCTGTTAGGCGAAAAACCAAGGTGGATGTTAGTCCACAAGATTGTACCCTGTTAAAAGTATAATGAAGAGTAAATAGGGAATGCACATGCATTAAAGCACACTACCTAGAGCTCACTTCTCAAATGAAGGTTCACTGTCTTACATACAATAATCAGATTAAATCCATCTAATGAGGTTGAACTGAGAAATTAGATTCTATAAAAGCTTGATGATAGTTCCGGTTAGGCACAGAAAGACTTCTACACACTCTGGTCAAATTCTTCCACAATCTGCTCAATCTCTTTCACACTTTGCTATGCTCTTGAATGATTTGATCTTTATTCACACATGTATTTCACATACACACACCGACCATACATCGAAAAGAGGAAAATAACCGCTCTTATATATCTGCTACACAGATTTACATCAACTACTTTGTCAGCCACAAATAAATAATAAATTACGACTACCAGCCTCAATACATAAATAAATCTTAGTGTGCACCAACACAAGTCAGTCAAAACATAGTGAGGACCCAAATAAACACCTTTGAGTATGCCAAACAATAAAGTATTAGTCCATAGAGATACGCAACATGCTATCACCATCATGTCGGCCAAGAACATGAAAAACTTGAATACACAAGGAAAAATAGTCAATCACGAACACTCTGATCAATGCGGGCATACTGAACTGGTAGAGCACGATTTAGAAACATTAATGAACATCTCAGAAACATACGCAACAACCAAATTTACCAGAATTGTAATCATATCTTCCAGAAACACTTGCTATAGAAATTGAGTAACTGTAGGAACACAGATCTTCATAACTTTCTCAACTCTTCATGCTTACCACTGAAACTGTAGACACTGAAAAATGTCCTAAAGTCTACGAGCAACATTTTTCCTTGTCATCATCCTCTAATAATTAAATAATTTTAATTATTTAATTATTCATGATCATATTCCTTTATTAATTAAATGATTTTTTAATTATTTAATTAATTCACTTTTCAATCTTTATTCTATCCTGATCAATTAAAATAAATTAATTGTGTCACTAATACCCCTTTCTTCAATAATTAAATAAATCATTATTTATTTTATTATTTATCTTTCATCACATGTCTATAGTCAGATAATAATAATTATTTGACCTTTTATTCTTCTATAATTAAATAATTGACAAAATTATTTATTTATGTGTCATTCTTCTCCTTTAAATAATTGATCCAAATCAATTATCCATATTTAATTTCTATCTGCTCCTTTAATTAAATTTATGAATTTAATTAAATCTCCTTTTTCATTTTCTCCAAATAAATTATTTATTTGCCACTTGTCATCCTCCTCTATTTTTGAATAAATTATTTAAAATAAATTATTTAAAATAAATTATTTATCCCTCCATTTTGGTCAAAGATCCCCTGTCATTATTTCATGTCATAGCCTGCATGTCTTGCATGTCTGTCATAGCCGTCAGGCGTCATAGCCGCCGGCGTCATATCTTTTCCATGCATGGCATATTCTGGTTGCATCAATTTTCAACTGTAGATCTTGGCATCTTTCTAGAAGCCTGATCTTGGCCATCCATTTTGTAACCTCCCTCTCATTAATCCCCATCCGTTGATCTTAGAATCTTTCTAGAAGATCAATCTCGTCCATCCATTCGAATGGTTGTCTATAAAAGCAACCTTTCTTCTTCATTTTTGATTGAATAGTCATTATCTCCAACTTTCTTGCTTACTATTTGCAGGTATTTGCACAACTTCATCAAAAAATCTAAGGGAAAATATTGCATAAGAAGAAGAAAGAGAGACAAGAGAAGTAATCAACCATAATGAGGAGTGTTTCATTTACTTGCTTTTAGTTTATTGCTCCCTTTTATTTGTATTATCTTGTTTAGATTGAGATTTTTGCTTAGAAGTGTTGGTTGTCACTTAATCTAATCTATTTTAATTTCCCCATTTTACATTGGTGAACCCGATGCGAATCATACAATTTTGCAAAGAAATTTGTTTGTTTTCTTGTTTGTTTTTGTTGTTTTGCAAGTTACAACCGAGAATTCGTACAAAATCCCGTCATATTATTTTGAGCACAGAAAATTGGGCGCATAAAATATTTAAAAATTGTTATCTAGGTTTTGTAGGCCTCTTTCTTAGCTTTCTGAAACTTCAAGCGGTTTGAAATTTTGTTAAGATTTGAGAAAGTTATGGTCGTTTTAGTATTTGTTGTTTTTTAAAATTTAACTGTTAAAACCTGCATTTTCTTTTGCCTCTTAACATTTTTTTCATGCAGAATCTTGAAAAAATACTTTCTAGGTTTTAAAGGGTTGAGTTTTAGCTTTCCATGGATACAAATGATTTAAAATTTCATTAAATTTTGAGAAAGTTATCATAGTTTCAATTTATTGTTGTCATTAAACTTTTCTTTTGAGTTACTAATCTCTTGTTTTTAGCATGTGGCACAGTTTGGAAGGAGTCTAAAAACTGTTTCTTTAGAAACAAAAATCGATCTTTTTATTTCTTTAGGCATAATCAATTTTGTTTGCTTTCAACAATTACAACAAATTGCATACACACTCATTGGTTAAAATGAACATGCATTTCATGTCATGGATTTAAAATGAACACAAATTGCATTTACACTCATTGGTTAAAATGAACAAGCATTTCATGTCACATACTTAAAATGAACACAAATTGCATTCACGTTCATTGGTTAAAATGAACATGCATTTCATGTCATGGGATTAAAATGAACACAATTTGCATGCACACTCATTGGTTAAAATGAACATGCATTTCATGTCATTGACTTAAAATGAACTTTGTTTGTTTCACATCAAGTTAAACTTTGAAAATGAACAAAGTGTCTTGTGTGTCCTCCTCACATTATCATTTGGTAATTAAAATTTACAAGTTTCTTCAATTATGTGTCACCTTTTGATGCAATAATCGAAGTATCATCTCCCCTTGCGCATTCATGCGATCTTGGGTGTAAGAGAAACGGTTGTTGCCTCTAGAACTTGGGCCTTCCTTGGTAGGAAAAAGTACTCCCCCCAAGGTGACTCAAACTGACAATGGAGCTCTTAGTTTATTGCTCCCTTTTATTTGTATTCTCTGAGGGCAAAGATTGCATAAGAAGAAGAAGGAGAGACAAGAGAAGTAATCAACCATAATGGGGAGTGTTTCATTTACTTGCTTTTAGTTTATTGCTCCTTTTTATTTGTATTCTCTTGTTTAGATTGAGATTTTAGCTTAGAAGTGTTGGCTATCACTTAATCTAATCTATTTTATTTTCCCCATCTTACAGAAACTTTCGGACAACATATTGGATAAACTCAGCAATAAACCCTTTAATGTTCACCTTCTGATTATCAACTTATAACACTTTCCACCAATCCGACCTTCTCAACTTCATTGGTTGCCTATAATATATTTATTACAATTTTCTCAATTTTCTCGACATATACAGCCTTCAGAATCACCAATGCTAATAGTGTTGACATGAATGACAACCACATATCAACAATACAACTTCATCATCTAAAAATCTCCCCCTTTGGCATTGATGACAACACATGATGTGAAAAATAATACCATCAACACAACTAGTTGGTCATAAACTTATCTCCCTTTGATCTACAGTTCTCCTCTCAAAGTTCTTCTCTCCCTTTCTTGACTCTTCTCCTCCTTACTTCAAGAGTTTTTCACATTTTTCTTCTCCCCCTTTGACATCAATGGCAAAGGTACACATGCTCTGATTCTCATATTTAGTACATTTGACTACTCCCCTTGAGTAGCAACCACCACAACATCAATCCGGAATAGGATATGGCTATGAATTCACATATTGATGCAAAGACCTACATCACTTAGTTCCGATCAAGAGGGGAAATCACCCCTAACTTGCCTCTGAGGTACTCAAAAGTATCCTTAGGCAACAACTTAGTAAAGATGTTTGCAATTTTATTCTTGGTAGGTATATACTCCAGTCTAACTTCTTTGTCACTTACTTTATCTCTCAAGAAGAGATATTTGATGGATATATGTTTTGTCTTTGAATGCAACACTAGATTCTTAGAAATGTTTATGGCACTTGAATTGTCACATAATATGGCAATGGATTCTTCATACTCAATTCTGACATCTCTCAGCATCTGCTTCATCCACAATACTTGAGTACAACTATTTGCAACAACAATATATTCTGCCTTAGCAGTAGATAATGAAACAAAATTTTGCTTTTTGTTTAGCCAAGATACCAACTTCTTCCCTAAGAAGAATGCACCACCACTAGTACTCTTCCTATCATTCACATCTCCTACCCAATCAGCATCAGTGAAAGTGCTCAGGATAAGATCATCATCCGTAGGATACCAAAGACCAAGATCAACTATCCCTTTCAAGTATCTGAAGATTCTTTCCACAGCAATCGCATGAGACTCTTTAGGATCAACTTGATATCTAGCAACCATGCATACAACATTTATTATATTTGGCCTGGTCTGAGTCAAATAGAGTAATCCACCGATCATTGACTTGTATCTTGTTTGATATGCTTTAGGAGAATCATCATTCTATGTAATTTTGCATCTAGTTACCATAGGTGTACCTGTAGTGACCCTCCTGATGACATTGTTATTTCAGTTGTTTTGAGCTGTTAATTTTTAGATTGCTTGAGACTATGTTACTTGGATGCATTATGTCATGGATTACATGATCAGTTGTGAAACTCAGTTGATGATACACTTTACTTTATATTCCTTTGTTTACTTTCATGAGATGACATTATTATGGTGTATATATTGTTCTTGAATGTTAATGATGGTATTATGTTGTAATTGATGTTAGATGTAATGTTTTATGTCAGTTAGGTGAAGGAGATAGTGTAGCAGTACTCATTCATGAGTGCCCTGCTATGCTTTGATTCTTTTTCACGGTGTGTCTTCGGTTATATATGTTGTTTTGGTTGACCGTGCAATGTGATGTAGCTTTTAAGTACAGGCATCGACTCCACCTGCTTCATAAGGTCTAAGTGTCACCAAGCCCAATGGAATTTTTTGATGGGAGATAGTCTGGTCCTCTGTCATGAGCCATCATTCTGGAAAGAACGAGTATCGTCTTGTTACCCATTTGTCTTGTTGATGTTCGTTCTATTGTATTAGTTGTTGTTTGTCACGTCCTATCATGTTTTTCATGTTTCATATTGTTAGATTTCTTAGATTAATTTAATGATTTAAATAGATGGTATTGATATGATATATTTCCTTGATTAATTTAAGGTTAGAAATGATTATGTTTAAATTGAAAGTTTATTTTAAATTATTTGAGGAAATAATATATATATTGAGAAATATTAAAATATATTAATTGTGGAAGAATAATTAGTTGAAATTGATATGAATGCACAATTTTGATGTTTTTTGAAAATTGGAAAATATTAACTAGTAGTCGTGATTTAAAGTTGCAAAATATCTGTGTTTTGAATTTGACGTCTAAAAAGTTGAAACTGGCTGATTAAATTGCATGCAATCTGGAAGCTGAGTGGGTGAATTGTATTTATTTGGGCAATTGGTTTTTGAAAAGGGATGGTTGTTTTCACGGGAAGAAGGTTGCCTCTGTATTTTTGGGGAATTTGTTTGAAAAGTTGGAAAATTGTAATCGGAAGGAATTGTTCAAGTTGATTATGATATCGTGGTTGGAATCGTGTGTTTGATTTTGTTGCTTGTTATAGATCAAAGCAGGATACCAAGTTCTTTTTTGAAATTTTATTTAAAGTTATTATTCTTGATCTAGAACGACATGTATTCTTACTTGTTCACCGTAGATTCTACTTTCTATTTCTTTCTGATATTGTCTTGATCTACTTGTGTGAGTTTATTTACTTGGATTAGAGGATTATTATTTTTACCCGAATTTCTTTATCCCCATGAGTACTTGATTCTTTCTGTTGAATACCTTCCGGCTGTAGAGTCACATGCATGTACTGCGGAGGTCCATTCCGTTTGCATGAGTTTTTAGTAGGTTAGGTGTGTGCATGCTTAAAGCATGCTAAGCATACGAAGTTATTGTTTAAAATTACTCTAGCGGCATTAACCTGAGTGAACCTAGCTATTTTTCTTGAATCTTGTGTATGAAAACCTTAAAGCTCGCAGGTATTATCTCTTATCTCTTGTCACTTGTCTTGGAGTATCGTTTATTGCTTCATCTTGTCTCTGTCATTGGTTATTATTTTATTGCAGCAGATACTTCAGATTATACCAGCATGTTGTTGAGATGATGGTCGGTTATTTTGTTGATTTTTGCTTCATTCCTATCGATATTCGTGTTCTTTCAATTCTGTTTTACCCATACTAGTTATTCATGAGCGTAAAGATCACTAATCTTCTATATTTCTCTAATCTTCTGGAGGTATCTTTTTCCGGCAACCAAACGCCATTCTGGTTAAACTGGTGGATGTGGGTTTGTCGTTTGGGATGCACGTTTTTTTGTTTACTTTGTGATTTTAAGTAAAGAGGCGGTATGCATGTAGGGTTACCATCGAGTAACTATTACCAGTCCATCTCTCTCTTACGTTTCACAATTTATGTCCTTAATCCCTTCGTGGTTTGACTCCGGTGAGTATTTTACCTTTACGTTGTCTCATCTATGGACCCTTAGTCTGTCCATGGTCGAGTGTGTCATTTTATTATCATCATGTTGTCTTAGGTTGGTTGTCGATGCATCAACATTTTTGGTTGAGTTGATTATTAATTTATCTCTGTCACTAGAACCGGTTCAACCTTTGCTCAGTCGATGCATTTGTGATTTTGTTTATCATGCTTACCAATGTCTATGTGTACATAGGGGATCATTCGATGCATCTTTTATTTAATCTTGACATTGATCTCCATCTTGGTGAGCTGAGAGTGTCTTCCAAGTCTACCGCTTTGGAGTGCTTTGATATCTTGGTCTTGTGTCATACATGCATAGAATTTGAAATCTCATTCTTTCCTTATCTCACCAGTATGTATTATCTTTCTCTGAATCATCGCGTGCATGAATTCTTAATCTCATGCATATGATCTGCTTTGCATGATCTTCAATATCTTGTTGCGTTTAATAACTTGGTTGTCTTGGTCGGCTGTGATTCAAGGAAATTTTACACTCCTATGTTCTTTTCATTGCATGTGTATTGAATGCATGTGGCTTTTGTCAGATGTGTATTGTGTAGTTAGAGTCGCAATGAATTCTAAGAAGTGAGTAGCTTAGACCGACAGTAATATTGTGTTAGGTATGTTATTAATTGATTCTTTTAAAATGAATATTGGCACATACTACACCATAACCTTATTGAATTAGGTGATTTGGTGTTCTATTATATAGAATACTTATTGTTGAATGTTCGAATTGTTCGAGAAACGAAACTTAGTATATATTTTTGCACATGGTTAGTTTATGTGAAGGAAATATTCGAATGTTAGTATTTCTTTTAAATTAAATATTAGGAATGGTACACGTGGAAGATAGATTTACCTCCAATGTTATTTAAAGTGCTTAGATTTCTTAAAATTCTATTTTTATAAAATGATCTTTATTTAAATGAAAGTGTAAATTGTATAATGTTATTACAAATAAAGTTAGAAGTCATGTAGTATTGTGTAAATTAGATTATTAATGAATGGTCATTGGATTACGTCAAAAGTATAATCTTTTAGTAATCTTATATATAAGTCTGTTACCATTTTCTGATTATTAATATTGGAATGGAAAAACTATTAGTTTTATTTAAGAAATTAAATGTTTGTACAATGTCAAAAATAAGAGTGTTAAGGATAATATATCTTTATTGATTTGCTTTTAACATAATTTGAAATGGTTTTGAAATGATATATCTTTTGAAGTCTATTCTTCTTATGTATAGAATTATGTTGCTATGTTATCGTCTTCCAAAGGTTTTGAACTGTAGTTTTGTTTGAAGTCATGGCTAGAATTATATGGATGTTCCCTGTATTATTTCAATTGTGGAAACATGAGCCATGCACATAATGTCTTTTTGTGATATTACGTGCATGGCTCACATTTCCACAATTGACCATGATATTACGTGTTTGATCATGAAAGACTTTCCATGCATGTTTTGTGGTGTTATTGAGTTGTATATACATATCATGGTGTGTTTCCAACTATTTTGGGTCTATGAGAATGATGTTCTCTTTTGCATGCATGTTGGCTTATTAATCTAGTCAGTTTGAAAATTTGTACCATAGGAGGAGTGGCTTCCATTAGGGGCCAGACCCGGAAGTGGTTGCATGGGTAACCTCTCAGAAGTGGTTAATATAGTGATAACTAAACTAAGCTTTTAGAGGTTTGGGTAGTTAAAATTTAACCATTCAGATAATTTTTTCCTCGATTTGTACTTTAACACTTGTTTAGGTTGAAGTGGGTTGAGAAGGCCTGGAATGGCTACTTGAACACTTTGTCTTCTCGAGAAGTGATTCAAAGCCACATAAGTTTGTATAGGGGTTGGAAGTCATTAGAGGTTGCCAAGGTAACTCTGGTAGAGGGTCGGTAACCTAGGAAGGCTATCCAAGGTAACCTATTATGTTTATGTGATGACACTCTTTTCCTTGTAAACTTGTTGGATCTCTTGTATAGAGTCGTTTGTGACTGTATCGTTGCCATTAGGAGTATGTCATTTGTTATGTCTTTGTGATTTCATGTATGTCAACTATGTGTTGTGTGTAGTCTCTTCTTGTTGTCTATTTTGACTTGAGGACCTGTTTCTATCTCCTAGCATGGGGGGTGGGCTTTCGAGTTCCACACGGTTGGGAGGAACGTGCCATTTCTTCCATTGGGTCCCCTGCAGGTGATATTGTTTGAGACATACTTGTTCTTGGCAAGATCCTGGATACACATCATTCACGGAGATTTTTTTTTGGATGAGCTCGTGGACTTGGTCGTCAGCTATTCTTGTTCATATTCTTTATTGTACTCACTCATGATGTTGCATGAGATTTCATTGTACTACCACTTGTGATGTATCGATATTTGCCACAATCTCGTTTATTGTAAATCTACTTGTAATGTAACTCTTGATTTAATGTTATCTTGTTATGATTATTCTCATGTTTTTTTATATAGTTCTTGATGTGTTATGTTGTTTATTTACTTTAGTAGCGTAGTTGTGGAACCTGAGAACGTTCATGTTAGGTTATTGATCACATGTTATTAAATGTTTAAAAAAAAGAAATTATTCGATTGTTTAGCGTTAGTGACGTGTCATTCCCTGGGTTCCACGATGGGGCGTTACAGTACCAACTAGCTTTGAATCTTCCATACCAAACTTTTTCAGTAACTCTTTCACATACTTAGACTAAGATATAAAAATTTCATCATCTAACTAAGTAATTTGTAGTCCTAAAAATAATTTCAGCTCTCCTATCATTGAAATTTCAAACTCACTTTTCATTTTATCAGCAAACATCATACACAAATCATCATCACCTTCAAAAAAAATTTCACCAACAAAGACCTCAATGATCAACTCTTTATTCTGACCCAACTTGAAATACAGATTGTTGTCAGTAGTACCTTTATTGAATCCAAGCTTCAACAAGTATTTATCCAATCTAGCATACCAAGCTCTAGGAGATTTCTTGAGTCCATATATAGCTTTCTTCAATTGGCATACCATGTTTTCTTTGTCAATCAGTTGAAATCCATCCGGTTTTTCAACATAGACTTCCTCTTCTAGCTCACCATTTAGAAATGTTGACTTTACATCCATCTGATAGACTTTGTAATTCTTGAAAGCAACATAAGCAAGAAATAATCTTATAGCTTCAATTCTAGCAACAGGGGCAAAGGTTTCTTCAAAATTAATACCTTCCATCTGTGAGTACCCTTTGCAAACCAGTCTTGGTTTGTTTTTGGCCACTTCACCTTGTTCATTCAACTTATTCTGAAACACCCATTTGGTTCCAATCACATTTTTGTTCTGAGTTCTAGGAACAATATCCCATGTATCATTTTTCTCTATCTGCATTAGTTCTTCTTTCATGGCTTCCATCCAATATTCATCTTTGCATGCTTCATTGATATGGCTAGGCTCAGTTTTGGAAATTAGACAACATTCTTCTAAAATTCTTCTTCTAGTTTGTACACCTTTTCTTTTATCTCCTATGATTTGGCTATCAGAATGATTTCACCTTACATAGTTGGGAGTTTTAGGATTTTCTCTGACTTCTTGTTCTTGTGTTCTTTCTTTTTCACTTCTGCTAGTTTCTACTTCTTGATTCCCTTAGTTCACCAGAACAATTTGAAGTTGATTATGTGTCTAAACATTATGTCCATTGATAGTACTGTCATGATGATCATCTAAATCATATCCACTACATCTGGATTGTCTATCAATATCTTCATCAACTTTGACATTTGCACTTTCAACCATTTTATTCAACCTTTTATCAAAGCACTGGTAAGCTTTGTGCTTAGTAGAGTAACCCAAAAAGATTCCTTCATCACTTCTAGCATCAAAATTGCCTATATCATCATCTCTCTTGATGTAGAATTTGCTTCCAAATTTTTTGAAATATTTGACAGTAGGTTTATAACGAAACCATAGCTCAAAAGGGGTCTTACCAGAATTACTATTGAAATTCACCCAGTTAATGGTATACACAACAGTGCTTACAACTTCTCTCCAATAGAAATGAGGAACATTTTCTTCCAACATCATGGTTCTAGCAGTGTCTAGAATGGTTATGTTCTTTCTTTCAACAACTCCATTCTGTTGAGGGGTCCGGGGAGCAGATAGCTATCTTTGGATTCCATGATCTTCACAAAAAGAATTGAATTCCTGGGAAGTGAATTCACCACCTCTGTTTGACCTTAAGAATTTGATCTTTTGGCCTGTCTCATTCTTTGCCATAGCTTTGAAGCTTTTGAAATTTTCTAATGCATCATGTTTTTCTCTTAAGAAAGCAACCCATATCATCATAGAGTAATCAACATAAAGTACCTTTCACCTTGAAGACTTTTGATTCTAGATGGACCACATAATTTAGTATGTATCAAGTCTACTACTCCATTAGAGTTGTATTGTTTGCTCTGGAAATAATTTCTAGTCTGCTTTCCCATCTGACATTCCTTGCACATAGTGTTAGTAGGCTTCACTAACTTAGGAAGATCTTTGACTGCTTGAGTAGAGCTTATCTTAACAATGTTATCAAATTTCACATGACACAACCTCCTATGCCACAACCAACTTACATCAATTTGAGCAATTAAACAACTTTCACTAGCAACACTCAAGTGAAAAATATTACCTTTTGTCTTTGTACTTAAAGCAATCATATTTCCAGAACTTCCCCTTATTCTGCACTTACCATCCTTGAACTAAACATTGTAACCCTTGTCTACCATTTTTGCAACACTCAACAAGTTATGCTTTAAACCTTCTACATAAAGAACATCATCAATATTGTTACCACCAAAAGAAATAGTGTCTCTGCCACGAATCACACCAAAAGTGTTGTCTCCAAATCTTACAACACCACCATCATAGTTTTCCAAGCTTACAAACTTTCTCTTACCACCAGTCATATGATGTGAGCATCTGTTGTCAATTACCCACTCATCCTTTTCTTCAATTTTTGCTGCAAGAGATTTCTCAACATTCACATTACTAGTAGATTCAGTGGACACCTGACCATTTTCTTTGATAGCAATGAATACCCATTCATCTTCATTTCTAGTTTCTTTATCAGATTCATCATCAGTAACACCTTATTCAGCATAATAACATTTCTTTTGAAATCTAGTCTTATCAGGTTTATACTTAGAGACTCTTTCAGGACACCTTGATGCAAAATGACCTATTTTACTACAAGAAAAACATTTGATAGGTAACTTTCCTTTGTACTTACCATGACCTTTGGCTTCTCTTTTCACAATCAATGCTTCCAGTTCTTCTAATTATTTTTCTTCATCTTCAATCTGTTTCATATCATCTTCATACTTGAATGTCTATTTGGAACTCTCTCCCGAATCATATCTCTGCTTGCTTTTCCCGGATACAATAGCCTTAAATGCAGATTCAGTCTTAGGAGTAGATTCACCAAAATCAATTAACTCAAAGGCAGAAAGTTTTCCAATTAGCATGTCTCTTGTCACATTTGTCACTCTCTCAAGTTCATCAATAGCATGAACTCTTTTTTTGTAGGAAAGGGGCATAGATCTAATTATTTTAGCCACAATATCTTCTTCATTCAAAAATCCACCGGCACATCTAATGCTCATCACTAGTTCATTTATCTTTTGAGAGAAAGAGAGGATGTTCTCATCTTCACTCATCTTCATGTCCTCCCACTTTCCTTTTAGACTCTGTAGCTTAGCAACTTTCACTAGTGCATCTCCTTCATACAATGTTCCCAACATTTTCCAGATCTCATGTGCAGTCTTCAGACCTATCACATTTGTCATCTTTGAATCTGTCAAAGCACTCAACAATGCTTCAATAGCCTTGGTATTGATTTCAGCTTCTTTGATTTCATCAACAATAGAGGGACCATTCTGAGGAATAGTATATGCATTCTTTGTAGTCTTCTAGAAAGGCTCACCAATACACTTCAAATGACATTCCATTCTGATTTTCCACATAGATTAGTTTTCTCCATTGAATCTAGGACTATCCTTCTTGTAAGATGCCATCTTGGATCACCTCAAGTTGTTAAGCTTTCCCTTCAAAGGAACCTGATCTGATACCAATTGTTGGAAAAACAAGGATAGACAACTGAGAGGGGGGGTGAATTAATTGTTACCAAAATCAAACTTATTCAACATTAATTAACCTTTAATCTCATATCTGATAATTAGCAGTGCAAGCATAGATCAATAACACATCAGAGACACATGAACACCAAGATTTTATACGTGGAAACCCTATTAGGAGAAAAACCACGGTGGATGTTAGTCCACATGATTATACCCTGTTAAAAATATAATGAAGAGTAAATAGGGAATACACATGCATTCAGGCACATTGCCTAGAGCTCACTACTCGGAGGAAGGCTCACTACCTTACATACAATAATCAGATTAAATCCATCTGATGAGGTTGAATTGAGAAATTAACTTCTACAAAATCTTGATGACAGTTTCGGTTAGGCACATAAATACTTCTAGACACTCTAGTCAAACTCTTCCACACTCTGCTCAATCTCTTTCACACTTTGCTCTACTCTTGAATGATTTGATATTTATTTGCACATGTACTTCACATACACACACTGAGCATACATCAAAATAAGGAAAACAACAGCTCTTATATATCTACTACACGGATTTGCATCAACTACTCTGTCGGCCACAAATAAAGAATAAATTACGACTGTTAGCCTCAATACATAAATAAATCTTAGTGTACACCAACACAATTCGGTCACAACATAGTGAGGACCCAAATAAACACCTTAGAGTACGCCAAACAATAAAGTATTAATCCATAGAGATCTGCAACACGCTATCACCATCATGTCGGCCAAGAACATGAAAAACTTGAACACACAAGGAAAAATCTTCAATCACGAACACTCTGATCAATGCGGACGTACTGAACTAATAGAGCATGATCTAGAAACATTAATGAACATCTCAAAAAAATACGCAACAACCAAATTCACCAGAATTGCAATCACATCTTCCAGAAACACTTGCTACAGAAACTGAGTAACTGTAGGAACATAGATCTTCATAACTTTCTCAACTCTTGATGTGTACCACTGAAACTTTTGGAAAACATACTAGATAAACTCAACAAAAAACCCTTTAATGTGCACCTTATGATTATCAACTTACAACACTTTCCACCACTCTGACCTTCTCAGCTTCACTGGTTGCCTGCAATATATTTATTATAATTTTCCCAATCTCCTCGACATATACAGCCTTCAGAATCACCAATGCTAATAGTGTTGACATCAATGACAACCACATATCAACAATACAACTTTAGCATCTAACACTACATACTTCTCTCTTTCCTTAACTATATCTTGCTATCCTTCCATCTTATTTTGTTGAGGGTATTGTATCCTATTTATCTCTCTATAATTCTCATCTTGTTTTGGTGTTCCCTATTTCTATTTTCTCACATCCTATTTGGTCTATCATTTCTTATCACCATCAACTAGGGACATGGCCTACATGTTATCCCTCCCCCTCTTTCTTCATCCTATGTTTCTTAATCACTTAGGGGCATGCAATATGTGTTCCCCATCACTTATCCTCTCTTGGGCATGACCTAGATGTTCCCTTAATCAACTTCTTCCTTTTCTCTCATCAAAATCCTTGGCATTTCTTCTTTTCATTTTTCCTTTCCCCTTACCATTTTCCTTAAATTGAATAATTATCTTCATTCTTCTTTTTATTATCAAATTAATGAGTTACCTTGCTTTTTCTCACTTTTATCCTTGATCTTTCACCATGATGACGACCAATATTTCCTATATGCCCCTAACTCTATGATGTGTATCAGGTTAAATGTGTAATCGACTTACGACTACCTTAACTCTTAAATAAGTCATATTATGATTATTATATTCTTATTTAGTTATTTAGGTCAGCCTAGGTCTTATATGTCATTATTTATGTTGGCTTGGGTGATATCCTAGGCATAAGTAGGGTATATAGAGGAGGGGATGTATTTGATCATCATATCGTGAATGGTGTTCTCATTGTAGATATTTGAAGGTTTACCCCCTCGACGTGGCTTGTTATTCTCAGTTATTAACAATTATTTTTAAAATATTCCATATCATAATTCTCTTTTGTTTAATTTATTTCATTACACTTTCCTATCATCTTTGGACTAGTTTGGCATCTTTATCCAATCAAGGGGTTACCTTATAACCAAACTGATAACATCATCAATTTTTAGTTTCTAGT
This sequence comes from Sequoiadendron giganteum, assembly GCA_007115665.2. Taxonomy (NCBI): domain Eukaryota; kingdom Viridiplantae; phylum Streptophyta; class Pinopsida; order Cupressales; family Cupressaceae; genus Sequoiadendron; species Sequoiadendron giganteum. The sequence continues at coordinate 394,500,997 of CM021108.1, read as the reverse complement.
TTCTTTGTTGAGTGGCAACCTAATAGCTAAAATGACAACTACCAAATAGCCAAGGGTGACAACCTCAAATATTTTTATCTAGTTTCTACTTTCCTTGTTGGGTGGTAATTACCAAAGTGCCAAGGGTGACAACCTCAAAGCCATTTTATCCTTTTTCTTTTTCTTTTTCTTGATTTTCATTATCGTCACTTTTTGCTATTGACTTAGCCTAACTTGCTTTGAAGGTGGTTGCTTTATAGAACTTTTCATCATATCTAGTTTCTAATTCCTAGTATATAATTTCCTCTTACCTTTTTCTGAGGTGTTCATCTATCTATTACAAATCATTTGCAAACTTCCTTTCCTCAATTCTTTTGTGGAGAAAATCTTCATAGATCACTCCCTCATAATAGAATGGTTAATTCTTTGTATCATTTTTAATATTTTTATAGGTATTTTCTTGGTAGGGTACATCATAAATTTTTCATTGTCACATAAATTTATGTCTCCATTTCCTTTGTATGTTTGCTCTTGTTAGTGTACAAATTCAATTCTTTTTATGGATATTTTGTAGGAATAGTAAACATCCAAAATTAATGGACCAATCTCGCCTATAGTAAAAAGTATCTTTTACATTTTCATGATATTTAAAATAATCTTACTTTAGAAAACTTCCTCCTCCGGAGCATTGTTGAGGCAACATGTAATAATGGAGATGTGTACTTTGCAAAAAAAATATCACATTTTCACTCATTTTAGTCATTTTTGTGTTGTTTTTACTCTTTTTAAACCTCTTTTTACTCCTCCTTAAGCCTTGTAATATTTTTGCCATGAAATCCTTCTCTCCTTCCCTCCTTCCCTAGTGCCTTTAATTAAAATATAATTCTTCTTTTCTTGTCCTCTTCATCCTAGGTGTTTTCCCTTCTCCATGGTCCCTTACCCCTTTTTCCAACCACATAGCCACCCTTATACTTGTAAGACCCCAACTTGCATGTGATTAGTAAAAACCTAATCTATTTTATGTTTTCCTAAATAGATGGTAAGATGTATTATGGATGATAAATAGTGTAATTATTTGACAATATTCTTGCATTTCATCCTGAAATTTTTATTGAGGCTACCATGAAGGAGTTAGGACTTGTAAATTTTGAATATGAGTCAAAATTGTAAATAAAATTATTGTATGTAATTAAATCTAATTTCAACTATCATATTAATGTGGTATACAATTTTTTCTTATGGTTTCATTGGTAATGTGCAGGAAAGGAAGAGTGTTAGTATGAGAAGAGAAGACCATTGAGAACACATCGAAAAGACATCTTCTTGTGATCATGAATTTGACCTCTTTTTAGGGCTTAGAAATAAATAAAGTTAATATGTTGGTAAATTAAGGTGGCAAGGATTGATATCAAAGGGATAATTGATTGTGTTATGTGGGTGTAAGTGGGGTTAGGGGTTAGGAACCCTTTATCCAAGTTTGAATTTCGGATTGGTCCTTAAATGGGCCTTTAAAGAGGGTTGTTGGTCAATTTCCTTGGTTAGGATGCAAAAAGGGACCCCCTAGGGTCTATACCATAGTGGTAGGGGTCAAGTGGGCATATAATAGTGCCCCAAAGACATGATTTGACCCCTGAAAAGTCTTTATGATGGAGAGTGACGAGTTTTGAGGAGAGGATGAGATGAAAAGATGGAGGGATTGTCCAAGTGCATGTTTCCTCTTTAATAAGGAAAATACTCTCATTGATGGAGGTAGATAAACTTCACACCTCCCCACCCAAAATTTGCAAGTTGAAACTCCTATATATTTTGGAGAGGAAGAAAGAGTGGGGTGTTACCCACTTCTCCTCTTGGAGAATTGAGTGGAAATGTTAGAAAGAATGATAAGAGGGGAGAAGTCCGCCTTCTTGGGAGGATAGTGATCAAGACGGCATGGCTTGGAGAGGAAAGATGGATAAAAGAGTTCAATCCCTTCACCTAGAAGAAAAGAGATAATTTCTTTCTACTTTCATTTACCCTTGTTTATTAGTTGTAAGAAGATGACATAGTGTATGTATTATGGTTGAATATAGACAAAAGAGAACCTATATGCATGAAATGGGTGCTATGTTAATTTTATCTCTTTGTAAAAATGAGAAAATAATCCATTCATCATCATGGAACTTAAAGAATTCCTTGCTCAGGGGTATGGCTAGAGCCCACGAGGCTCCATGATGCCATTATGGTAGGGTGGAGAGAAAGCCTTATTTATTTGTGTATTTTCATTATATTCCAAATATTTTGGTTGTAATATTGAAGGCTAGTATTTTTTTGAAAGAGAAAAAGAAAAAAAAGTGAGAAAGTTTTTATAATTTGACACATTGTTGTTCATTTCTATGTACTATTTGTGATATAGAAAGATTAAAGACAAAGAGATTTTCTCATCTTGATATTTGAAGGGAGAAATATGTTTATATAATTTTAATCTCATAATGGAATTCATTCATATAAGTTATAATTAAAGTAAAGTTTAATTGTTATGAAGATGTTATGTATGTTGAATATAAATAATGTTTTATTTACAAGTTACTTTACAATAGAACTCTATCCAATTCATTTTATCTTAAGATCAAAAAGTAAGATTAATGTGTATATTTGAAATTGTTTTATAGATATATATCTATTTTTCTCACAAAAGAAAAGAAAAAAAGAAGAGAGATTTAACTGATATATATATATATATAATATATTTAATTCAGAAAAAAATCACAGATTATATATTCATTTTACATATCAAATGCAATGCCTATTTTACATTATATATAATGTAAATATTATATCATATATTATAAAGATTAATAAATATTAAGTATTAAATTTAATAATAAATATAACAAAGTAAAGAAAAATTAAAAATTAAAAAAAATGGAGGGCGGATAGGAGATTTACCCCTGCCATGACCTCCTCTTACCATAGGGAGGCAACTCCTTATGGGGAGTTGTTGCTCCCATATGGGAGTTGCAACTCCCAAAATGATTGTGTCGCTCCCCTTCCATCTAAAAACATTTTTATATAATATATATAAATTCCTTATTAAATTTAAAATGGCATAGAATCAGGTATGTGTAAAGTTAATCTGCTTGTAAATTAAATATTTATGATAAAAATAAAATTATTCTTATATAAATACGAATACATATATACTAAGAATAATGAGTAGTTTGTTTATCTTACAATAGCAAGTCTTAGATGGAATAAAATAAAAATGAGTACATTTGTACATATATTTGATTAACATATAAAATACTGTGGACATAGTTGTTTTCAGAGATAAAATAAAATAGTCTCCCCCCCAAAAAAAAATCTCTCCAAAGAGATAAACATATTCATTTCAATCTATTTTTTTAAAAGAAAGAGAAAATAAATCAGATTTACATTTCATATGAAAAGTTTCTTCAGTAATTGTAGGGGTTCACATGGCTAGACCTTATGGATTTTAGAACCAGGCTATAAACCTTCAAGTAGACTCATATCTTCAAAGTTAGCAGATATAAAATGAAAATAACTTAAAAGTAAAACATAAGATTTTACCTATGAAACATATCACTAGTGATTTGCAGCCATGGTGCCTATTGCAATAATGGAGCCATGGGAATTTGGGTGTATCCTCAAATATTTAAAAAAGAAAAAAAAGAAAAAAGAGGCTTCATTTATAGTTGTTCAAACTCGAGATCAAAATCCCTTGTAACCTAGGAAAATTCCAAAGAGGATATCACCATTCTCATCCACCCATGCTATCTTGAGATGCGTTCTGAAGTTTTCTCTCCCATTCTTCACATGCTTCATGAACTTATTTTTGTAATACTCCAACACTATATATTTATTTAATTCTCTATTAATATATATATATCAATAAATATTTTAACAATAAAATATAAAGAAATAAGTAATTTTCCATTTCATAACATTAGAGGCATTAATGGTAAAGCACATTCATACCTATGGCATTCTATTCATTTATGCCATTGCAAAAGAAATCAAAACAACAATAAATATTGGTTATTAACTTTGACTATAGGAAAATCTCAAATGCCTTGGAGAATAGTTTTGTTTTTAGGAAAATGCATAATACAAACAAGAAAATGCAGTAAAAACTGCAAGTTTAATAAGAAAAAATACACACAACATAGATTTGATTACAATAATACATCACTATAACATCCTGAAATAGTAAAATGTCATTCAGCTAGACAAGAACAGCAGCAATACAACAAGCAGGGGTCCACAACAAAATTACAAGAGCAATAAGCTGGAATAGCAGTAAAGAAGTCCTTGGAAACCATTAACAAATGTAACAGCCATAACATCAACATATCCAAAAGTATTACAATAAGAAAAAGGGCCTCAACCCTTGAGAAATTCTTTGTTTTCTGAGTAAGTGGTCCACTTGATGTTTGATGCGTTGGATTTGGGCGTCCATCTGTATATTCTTCTTGGAATTATCTTGTAGAAGATAGAAAAGAGAAGCGAATAATATGTCAGAGTAAAGCTATAAAAACACAAAATCTTGGGGTTCATTATTGTTGAACACTGCTTTACATCTATATCTCCATATATCCAACAAGATATCATGGAAAAATCCATCAAAAATAATATTATTATGTAACTCAACTCCAAGCAAGGCTTCTTTCCAATTAAGTTTATGTTCAAAAATAGCAGGAAAGGTATTAAACATAGAATTCCATTGTTTTTCACAAACTGGCATCCCCAAAAATGTGTCTCATATCCTCACATTTCTAGAAAAAAGGTAAATTAAGGGGTTGGACCATTATACATTTAAGCCTGCCCCCAATGGGCAGTTTGTAATTATGTAGAATCTTCCAAGCCAATAATTGCACTTCAAAACTGCCTTTTGATTTCTAAATTTGAGAAAAAAAATTAGCCCAAATTTTTTCACTAAATGTGCAATTCTATTTCAAGTTAAGGTGAGAATAATCCATTTAGCAGCCAAACAAATCCCCTAAGTTTTAGGGTCTATGAGGCCCAATCCTCCTTTATGTTTCAGCTGAGTACAATAAGACCATGAAGTGGATATATATCCTAGGTTACCATCCCACTTTGCCCATAGAAATCTGCATATAATTTTGACTAAATATTCATACCCTTTCTTAGAAGGCATTCGACACAGAATAATAGACATGTGAAGCAAGGAAAATCTTATTGACAACTTAATTTTTTCCAGCCAAATAAAGGAATTTATACCCCTAGTTAAAGAGTTTATTCTTAAGTCTATCATGAAACCAATTCCACATATCACAAAGAGAAACCCCAATACCGAAGGGAATACCAAGATACCTCATAATTTCTCCATATCTTATTTGTTTTCACTCTTTGGGAATCCACTGAGGAACATCCCCAACTTGAATCATTAAGAATTTTGTCTTGTTATGAGCTAGTTTAGAACCTGAAATTTCATAATAAAGCTCCAAATTTTCCATCATATTGGATATGTCCTTTTCAGAATTCTATAAAAAGAGTAAGTTTTCATTAGCATAATGATAGTTAATAACAAAAGCATTGTGATGGATGAAAACTCTTGCTATGAGTTGTTGATTAATAGCACTCCAAAGAAGATAGCCCAAGGCATCAATTGTGAGAGCATAAAGGTAAGGCACTAGAAGGAATCCTTGGCAAATGGATCATTGTAATAAAAAAGGATCAGTCATCATGTTATTGATGATAATTCGAGCATTAGTATCTTGGAAAAGCATTTGAATGTGAGACTAGATTTTAAGCTTGAAACCCAACCATTATAGCATTTTAATAATAAATCTCCAACAAATTCTATCATAGGCCTTATCAAATTCAAGTTTAATTAAAATAGTATTTTCGCATGTTTATTGAGCCCATTCACAGGTTTCCCAAGATTTAACATAAGGTTATCTAGAATATATTTGCCAGCAATAAAACCCATTTGCTTTGTTCTAACAATCTGTTTCACCACAAGTTTTATTTGAATAGACAGAGCTTTAGCAATTATTTTATATGAAGTGTTTAATAAGGTGATAGGGTGCCAACCAAAAATATATTCTTCCATATTTCCTTTAGGAAGGAGCTTAATTATGCCACCATTAATGTTCAGACCTAGGGAACCTTTGTTAAGGGCCTCCAAATATAAACAATAAAAGTCTTCCTTGATATGTGGCCACATGACTTGGTAGAATTACATAGGAAGCCTATAGCTACCCAAACTTTTATGAGGGGCCATAGAGAAAAGAGAATGTCCCAATTCTTCCAATGATAATGGTCTATCAAGATATTGGTTGTACCTTGGGTCAATTTTGTTAGGAATATGATCTTTGATGACATCCTCAAGAATTTTTTGAATATCCTCCCATTGGTCGTCTTTGAAGAGGTTCCCACAAAAATGTTTGAAAACATTACAAATATTAGTGGGGCTACTTTGTAAGACATAGAATTCATCCTTTATAGCACCAATTCTTTCTTTTTTATGTTTATAGTTGAGGTAATTAAAAAAAATACTTTGTACCCTTATTTCCTTTCTTTATCCAATGTAATCTGGATCTAATTTTGGCCCCCAACCCTTTATAATTATCAATTTTATGTAGTTGAGCCTCAGTAGAAGCAATGGAGGTTTGAATTCTGATATTATTAGGATCAAAATTAAGCAATTTTCTATCATGCACAATTTTTTCTTGGATGGATATTTCTTTTGATTTACGTTGTCTAGCCATTTGTTTTCCAAATGAATGCAAGAAACTAGTGCATTTATTTATAGCAGCATACCACCAATCTATCCAAGACCCCCCTCATTAGGTTTGGGGATGGAGTTCCAAAGGCCTTTAAGAGCAGCTAGACATGAAGGATTCTTTAAGTGGGATACATTAAGTTTGAAAGGAAACGAACTTTCTAAGTTTGATTTTGAGGACAAACCTACATTACAAATGATGGGGTAATGGTCATAGAGAGTGGTGGAAAGGTCCACCTGAACATACAAACCCAAAGAGTCTTGATTGAGGGGAAAAGTAGGAGATATGTAAAATCTATCCAGTCTACTTAATTTCCTACCACTCCCCAATCTACAATTGGACCAAGTGTACCAATTGTTCGAATGTCTAGCAATCTTATCATGAATAGGATCAACCACTCCCAAGGAGTTTCGATAAAAAAATCCAACTATTAAATTCATCTCTATTGAGATTAAAATCTTTAGACCAGATGCGATCATGAGCATGCTCAACCATGTTAAAGTCACCCCCTAATAACCACTCAACATTGGGTAAGTTATTAGCCAACCAATTTTGTAACTCTACATGTTCTTTAGCATAGTTTGGGGCATAATACGCAGTTGTGTGAGGGGTCCTCCCCTTATCAATAACATGCTTAGCAATCCAAGGTGAAATCCCAATAATAGCTCCACCTTTGCCCTCAATATGATAAATAAACAAGAACATGACATCACCCCAAACTTTACATAAGAAAATTTCAAGCTTATTTCCCCCATTTTTGACTTCTTGAAGAAAGAGCACACCAGGTTTCTATTTCATAACAACCTCTTTGACTTTATATTTGCGAGGGGGGAGAGAAATCCCTCACACATTCTTGGACAATATCTTATAATTCATGATGAGGGGAGGATTCTTCATCCTAAGTCACCACACTGAACCAATTTTCAATATTCAAATATGAGTTCTTAACTTCACAATCATGAGAGGTGGAAGAAGGAGATATAGAATGATGACGAGTGTGGGAAGGACAAAGGGACGAATCAAGAGTGAATTGGTGAGAATTTAATATGTACCAACTGAGAATAGTTGAGGTAAGACTTTATTATGTACCAGCCGAAGTAATAAAATTGTATTTTTTTCTTCTACGAGTGGATTTTCTCATTTATTTGGTGGTGGAAGGTACGAATGATATCTCTGCCTAGATTTTACATTGAGTTGATAAGAAAGGATAATAAATGATGATTTAACATCTTTGTGGAAGTTCGCTTGCCATATTTATGGCGCATCAGCCAATTCCTATGGCAATATTAATTTATGTAATAAATTTTAAAAGAATGAAATTTTATTTTTGTTTTCATTTTGGCATTCAAAATTTTCCCTCACAAATAAAATTCACAATGAATTTTAATATATTTTAAAATGGATTCTAGAAGCTTCGTTCTATGGTGAAGATTGGTGTTAAAGTTGGAATCTACTAATGGGAAATTTGTGAATTAAGATATAGAATAATAATAATATTCTTGTCACAAATCATAAGTATTTGCAAACATTACTGCTAATATTTATGAATTAAATATACAATAATATTAATGGAAAGTATAATATTAATAAAAATTAATTTTGTGTTGTGTTGATAGTGAAATATAATGAGGATTAAATGATAAATAGATAATAAATAAAGTATATTTATATTGATGCTAGTTATTATAATATTAAAATTATTTATCATCATAATAATATCATTATTTAATGTTAAAATAATAATAATGGTTAAAATTAATATTAATAAAGACACAAGTTATTATTGTTATCTTTGAAGTAAGATGTAATATTAATATCGAGCAAAAAAAATATTAATATTAATATTAATAAATTTGATTATAAGAATATTAATTTAAAGGAAAATTAATATTGAAGTCTTTGGTTAATAATGACATAATTAACATCAAGTGAATTAATTGTGGAGTCAGTGGTATTAATGGAAATTATAAAATTACTAAATTTACTTGTAATGTTAATACCGTTATCAATATGGTAAATTCTATTGTTGTTAGAAAAGTGGCATTAGTAATAACAATATAAATACAAATATAACTAAATAGTAATAATGACATAGTAAAGTAAATATTAAATAGTATTAACAATGATTAAGCATAGTGAAATAAATATCACAAGCAATATTACTAATCATGCACTATAAATATTAATATTATTTGAAGATGAGGTTTTAATAGAGAATAAGAGGATAACAAAATAATGTTTTATTAGTAATAACATGGTTTAGTAGTAGTGGAGAGTAAATGGTTTAGCAGTAGTGGAGAGTAAACAACGATATGTTCCCATATAATATAAATATATTATTGGTTATTATGTGAGTAATAATATTATTATCAAGACTTAAGCATAAAGAAATATATAAAAATAATAATAGTGAATATATCAATATATAAAGGATTGATGAAACAATAATGTCATTTTAGAATAATTGTTGGTATTATCAATAAAGAGTATAATAATGTGTAAATGAGAATTAAGGAATAATACTAGTATTACTTAGTTTATGGGGTAATAATAATGTCATTATTGAAGATCCAGTTGTGGGTTTATTAATTACAATATATTTATTTTATAATAAAACGCGAAATCTATCTCATTTTCATGAACCTTGCCTCATTTTTTGTGACCTCCAGCAACCTCCAGGTATGTGATTTTTGCATTTTTTCTCATTTTTTTGTTAATTAGTGATTAATTTAAGGTTTTGTTGTGCATTTTTTTTTAGTTTTATTGATTTTTATCATTTCTATCTAAACTTACAAATAAATTTGAAACCCTAGTTAGTGGAAAACAAATAAAAAACATCAAACAAAAAAATTTAACATTAATTAATAGAAAAAAAAGCAGAAAATTTAACCTAGCACACTAAACAAACATAAAATATAACCTTCATTACCCTTTTTTTGCATTTTTTAAAACTATTTTACATTCTTGCCTATTTTTACTTCATATTTCTCAATTATTCTCATGTTTTTCTTAAATTTTTGCTTTGTTTCTTATTCTTAAATTAGTAATTCTTTGCTAAAAAATTTGTTTTTTAATTTTTTAATTGTTTTGACTCTCCTCGGCTCTCAAAACAGAAACGATCCTTATTGGAAGTGCTCTAAATTTCCAATACTTTGTCAGTCTGGATCCATTGTTAGTACTGACCAAACAAAACTTGTCCCTGCAGCCATATGGAAATAGGCAAAGTGAATGGGTAATAATCGTAGGGCTATGCATGAGGCTATCATATTGTATCATATACAAATAATAGCCTCCTGCACAACCCATTGATTATTGCCCATTAACTTTTCCCATTTCCATATACAAATAATAGCCTCCTGCATAGCCCATCGATTATTGCCCAAATAATAGCCTCTTGCACAACCCATCGATTATTTCCCATTTCCCTATGGCTGCAAGCATAAGTTTTGTTTAACCATTACTAACCATGTGTACAGTCTCACAAAATATTGGTAATTTGGAGCTTAACGCTTCCTCATTGCAGCGAGGTAAAAAAATAATGTATTTTTAAATGAGATTTCACATCTCTTTAACAATTATTTGTTTTCCATTTATATGCCTTAAACATAAAGGATCTTTACACATTTTTTCATTTGTACTCAATCAAGTCATTTATATTGAATGGTTTAAGGGGATCTTTAAACATGTATCTTACATTTTCAAATTACAAATTTAATGCAGGTTCACTTATAACTAAATCATGGATCGACGCCCTCCAGCTCCACCCACTCCACCTCATAACCCCCCACCACCACCTGCATTTGATGGTGCTCGCTTTCGAGAACAAGTCGATGTGAAAGTTAGAACCATTCAGGATCAAGTTAATGCCACTCAAAATCAAGAATGTGTTCACCCATTATTGAGGCGTTTTGCATCAAAAATGCAAATTGTTGTTGATGTGGTTAGGTCCATGGCTAGATGAAAGGAGATAGTCTCAATCTAAAGAGGAAAACACAAAGAACTGAAGAGATTTAACTAAGAGTCGCAAAACTTTCTTAAGACAATGATCTTATTTTTATAAAAAAATTGATCTTGGATGGATATTTTATAAACAATTGGGTTGGATGGATATTTTTAGTGTTGAATTTATGAATATAATAGTATAAGGATTAGAAAAAATTTTAGTAATAAATATTAAATCATCTATTAATTTAGTTTTTGTTCATATATAGTGTGCATATATATAGTGAACGTATTCATGCATCATGGTTGATTGATGTCTTATTTGTTGATCATAATTATTGTATAGATTTAACATTAACAATATAATTAACATGTATCTTGATGTCTTCTAAGGATTTTGTTTGAAAGTTGCATCAAACCCGTGTAAATAATATTCTTGTTTATGTATCATGATTATGAAGATAGTGATTTTTATTCATGATCATTTTATACTTTTTATATGAATTATCTAATGACATGTTATTCAACTTGAAGGTACTAATGACATGAATATTGAATTGAGTTGTAATGGTTTTGTTTGATGGTTGTATCACTTCTTATTCTAGATGGTCCCAACATGGGAAAACACTCTCCCTCTCCCTCTCTCTCAAGTCTCTCCCTCCCTCTCTCTCTCTATGTCTCTCTCTGTCTCTCTCTCTACCTCCCTTTGTTTGTCTCACCCTCTCACTCTCAGGTCCCTCCCCCTCTCTCTCTCAAGTCTCTCAGAGCTTCCTCTCTCCCTCCATCTCTCCCTCTCAAGTCTCTCTCTCCCTAGATTAAGTCTCTCTCTCTCTCTCTCCTTCTCAGGTCTCTCTTTCTCAAAAATCTCTCTCTCAAGTCTCTCTCTCTCTCTCTCCTCTCTCTCTCTCTCTCTCTCTCTCTCTCTCTCTCTCTCTCACCCTCTCCCCCTTTGTCTCTCTCAAGTCTCTCTCTTGGACTCTCTCCCTCCCTCTCTCCATCTAAATACTCTCTCTCTCCCCATCTGAAGACTCTCTCTCTCCCTCTCAATTCTTTCACTCTCGCTCTCTCCCTCTCAAGTCTCTCTCTCTATCTCTCTCTCCTTCTCAAACTATATATATATATATATCTCTCTCTCTCTCATTCCCTCTATCCCTCCCTAGATCCCTCTCAACTATCTCTCTCTCTCTCTCTCTCCTTCTCAGTCTCAGCTCTCTCCCCATCCCTCTCAGGTCTCACTCCCTCTTAGGTCTTTCTCTCTCCCTCTCTCTCAAGTCCCTCCCACTCCCTCTCTCTCTCTTGTGAATTGGCCGCACATCAATAAATATATAATATATACTATATATTAAATATATTATATAATATATACTATATATTAAATATATTATATAATATATAACATTTCATATATATACTATATACTATATATAATATATAATATAATAATGTACATACTATAATATAATATATAATAATATTACATATAATACATAATATTATATATTACAAATATATGTATTATAAATACATAATATGTCATGCCAAAAATTTCCACTAGAAAAACTCAACAATTTTTTTTTGATATATTATTTTTCTTTCTTGCATAAGTCTTGGTAATAATATCATTACTCAAATATTAACCAATAATAAAATTTGTATTATATCATAGTTCAACCATTTGCATATGGGAACATATCATTTTACTACTGAAGTACATTATTAATAAATATTTCTTAACTATAATAATGTGGCATAGTCCAATCTAATTTTATATGTTAGAAATATTACCCTTTCTTTATTTTTTAATTTTTTTACTATTATTATTGTTATTGTCATTTTAATCTCTTTTATTTTATTTTTCTATGTGTAATTATTGTTAATACTATCCAATATTTATTTACTAATTTTTTTTACTACTGCCCGGTTATAATCATATTTCTATTGTTATTATTAACGCCATTTCACTCTTTCTAATAAGAGTAAAATTTACTATTTCACATCACGGTAAATTTAATTTAATTTGTTTTCCCATTAACACCATTGACTGAACAAATATTTTTTTATATTAAGCATAAAAGGAGCAGAAAATACAAAATAGTTCATAAGATGGTTATACCATCAGACTGTGATCACCCCCATACAATGTAAAATTTTGTTACAAGGTATAACAGATATAAGCCCCCAGAACATTGTAGCAAAAATAATAATCGCCCTCATTGCAACAACACAAGAAGATCAGGTGGCCTCACTTTATAGAGTAGATACAAAAAAAATACTACGCCATCAAAGAAGTGTTCGAGAGTGCCTGTATCATGTGGATTAGTTACATACCATAAACTTCATTATATACAAAAATAACAAAAGGTAAAGAAAAGGAACAAGAAAGGGAGAAAAGCAAAAGGCTGCCTGGCTACACAACCTCTTGGCACCCCCTCAGAGAAACTAAATCCTACACTGTAGCCACCTCTTCTGCCGAGGGAGAGGGAACATGTTGATCTTGAGCATTCCCCACAGTTTGGACCCCTGCCATATCTTGCCGGAAAGCCTGTAGTGCCCTGAGAAACACTTCGACACTTGGATGCCCTTCTGGCCACATATGCCCATATCTTGGATCCATGATATCTATTGAAACCCTTCTGTCTTGTAATTAATTCCAAAATTTGTCCTTTGAAAGAGCAACAATAATGTAAACCTGCATGGCAATATTGAAAAAGATGAGTCTTCAAAAAGACTCAGTAAGCAACCTTTTCCTCCCTTGAAACAAATCTTCATTCCTTGCTTTCCAGATTGACCACAATATACTAGAAGACAAAGAGAACCAAAATAAATTAGCAGTCTTCAGAAAATTAATGTTATGATTAAACATAACTCTCTCGAGCAACAACTTTCCATTCACAGCCCAAAGTTCTTGACCGGAGCAAAATATTTCCCAAATTTCTTTAGCAAAGGAGCATTCAAAGAAAATATGAACAATTGACTCCAGGACCCTACAGAGAGAATAAAATGAAGTTTCATCACTTTTACCCTTGAAAGAAAGCCTCTGTAATGTCAGCAACCATCTAAAACAAGAAAGTTTAGCCTCCAACAGACTGTTCCAATTATTTTTTAGAATTTTTCCCCATTGTTCTTTATCCCATTGTAAGTTCCAGATTTGATTTAAATGCTCAGTTAGATCAATGTGGTTTGTTAAGAGAGTATATACATCTTTAACTTTATTGTTCCTTATACCAGTTCCATTTTCCGATTGAAAATCTTTGAATTGATCTGTACCATCTTTAGTTAACAGAGGAAATTTTAACCGGCCACATGCCTCTCTAAGGACTGAGTAGGTTCTCCAATTGGAGGGGGGGATGTAAATTCATTATTTAATTCATTTCAGCCTTTTAGTTTCCCATTTTCAAGAATATCCTTAAAGAATCTGATGCCTTTATCAGCCCATCCTCTTGTCGAGCAACCTTGAAGAAGAGCTAGAGTTTTCCCTTTATGTTTTAAGTTCCACCAAATAGATCTAAATGAATGGACAGTCCCCCAGTCCCCATTGGTGAAATGGTGATTAACAAGAAAAGGTTTCATCATTTCCCAGGCCTTCCAAATGGTTTTGAAGACATTAGAACCTACAGGAGACATAATTTCCACACTGCCAAGGATATCACAGAGAGGCAGAGCTTCCAAACCTTTTGCCCTCCTAGGGACAACACTACTAATGTTCTGTCAGACCAACACCTTCTAGGGTTCTCTACTTTCCAAAGCCCCAATGACTCATTTTGAAGCAAGGGCAATACCTTGCAATTTTAGGTCCTTCAAGCCCAACCCACCTTTTTCTTTTGCAATGATGCACCACTCCCATTTAACTGCATGTCTTTTCTTATTTCCTTTGCCATCTGACAAGAGAAAGGCCCTTATTCTTTTCTGAACATCATTAATTTGGTAAGAGTTGAAAAACCAGATAGAAGCAAAATAGATACTGTAAGAAGAAAGAATCTTTTGACAGATTTGCAAACGGCCAGCTAAAGACAGAAATTGCCTGTTCCACTGAGCAAGTTTTTTGTCAATCTTTTCACGAATCCAATTCCACATTTCCTTCAGATTTGGCTCAATTGCAAAAGGGATCCCAAGGTATCTTACAATTTTTTGAGGACCACCCCATTGGAATTCAGATGGGCTGAGCCAATCTGAGGGAGAATCCTCCCATCCTAATAGCCAGGATTTAGAAGGAGCAATTTTAGCACCTAAGGCTAAACAAAAGAGCTCCAGTTTTTTCAAGAGATTGTTAAAGTTCTATTCCTCCAAACGAAACAAAATGGAAGTATCATTTGCAAATTGGAGGTTGATGAGCTCATTTTCATCTGGAAGCCTGATACTCCTAACATTAGGACATGAGGAGCCTTCTCTCAATAAGAAATGGAGTGCATCCGAAGAAATGACAAAGAGAGCAGGAGCCAGGGGGGCATCCTTTCCTTATAGACCTTTCTAGGGGGATCTCTTGGGTGAGAACCCTATTAACATCAACCTAAGTAGATGCATCCCGGAAGAGAGTTTTCACCATATGGCAAAAGGCCTCAAGAAACCCAAAATCCTGCAGCATTAACAAAATAAAGTCCCATTCAATCTTGTCATAAGCCTTTTCAAAATCAATCAGCATCATAGCCACTTTCTGATTAGAGAGTTTTGCCCAGTTCAAAGCTTCCCAACCAGTAATCAAATTTTCCAAAATAAACCCCCCTTTAATAAAGCCTGTTTGAGTATCATTTATGATGGATGGGAGGACAAGCGCCACTCTTTCAGCAAGAATTTTGGCCAAAATCTTATAAGAGACAGTCAAGAGAGTGATGGGCCTCCAATTTTTTATTAGAGCTTTGTCCCCTTCCTTTGGAATCAGTTTAATTATTCCTTTAGTAATGTTACTACCAAGAGAACCTTTCTCAAAGGCCTCATTGAATACCTGGAGAAGATCATCAGATATCCAGTCTATAAAAGTTTTATAGAATTCAACTGGAAGCCCATCAGCCCCTGGAGACTTATCATTTTTAAGTGAGAGAATAACCTTTTGGATTTCCTTTTTTGAGATTTCTTTCCCTAAGTATTTTTCCATCTCCTTATTGATTTTCTTAGGGATGAGATTCTTAATGAGGTTTCTTGCTTGAGAATTGCTTTCCTGTATCTTATCTGAAGAAGAAAGGTCCTTATAGAACCAAAAGAAGTGAGATCTTATCTCCTCTTGACTATCCACAGGTGAACCTTCCACCGAGATGAAGTCAATCTGTTCTCTGGCTTGCTTCTCTTTAATGAACCTAAAGAATAATTTAGTCCCTTTATCCCCACTTTCCAACCAATTCATTTTGGATCTGACCCTTAGCCACTTGATCTTGCTATTTTGAACCCTTCTGAGAGCCTCTTTGTCAGCAACCAGGCTAGTAGCCAGGGATTCGTTAGTGGGGTTGCACTGTAGATCTAATTTTGACTGAAAAAGTCTCTCTTGAAGAAGGGCTTCCCTCCTACGACAATCTGTGGCTTTCTTTTTACCAATAGTCTAAAAGAGGGCTTTCCATCCTTCCAGATTCAGAGTCCACCTATCAATGGCAGACAGGGACTTGGAGAAGTGCTTGTTTATTTGTGTAAGATAGAGAATGGAATTCTTGCAATCCAGATCCTTTAGGAGATAGGTGGTGAGGTAGAAGATTCTATTAGGTCCACCTACTTTAGGGACTCCAGTTTTCAAACTAAATTTGGCTCTGATAGGATGGTGATCTGAAAGAGAATAAGGGAGAACCTCCACCTTACACCCTTCACCCACCAAGGCTGCTGAAAAGAAATCCTTATTAGCATAAAATCTATCAAGTCTACAATATACTCTCCTGCCACCTTTTTGAGAGTTACACCAGGTGAACCAAATAGCCTTGCAATCTTTCTTTTTCCCTTCTAAGGGATCCTCTAGCCTCAATTTGGATTTCATTCTCTGCCAAAAGAATCTTTCATTGCTTTTCCATTCAAACCCACGACCACCCCACTTATCCTCCCCCTTCTCTACAAAGTTGAAATCACCACCTAAGATCCAAGGGATCTCTTGAAGGGAATAAAGCCAATTCAAAAGGGCAATTATGTCCTTGTATTCATTGGGAGCATAAACTGAGCACACTCCAAAACATGTTTTGTCTTTCTCAATAATTACCCAAACCGCCCTATTACAGGAGGAGGCACCAAAACTACTGAAGTACTTGGACCACTTGTTTTCCACCAGCAAGGAGGCACCACCTTTGCCTCTTTCATGGTTGGTAGATAATTGAGAAGCATCTCTCCAAATTATTTTTAGGTTGTTTTCTAGATTGAACCCAGTGGTCTTGACTTCCTGTAATAGAACAAAATCTTTTTCTTTTTCTGGGTTAGGAATCTCCTAACCACATGCTTTCTATCTGGGGTTTCCAGGCCCCAGACATTCCAGAAGATGTAGTTAACTTCCATTTAGAACATTCATAAAGAGGAAGGCTCTATTGTTTCAAACATTATCAAAACATTTAGGAAGCTTAGCCTCAGCTTCCACCCTTTTTGCAATGGGAGGGATGATACCACTAAGCTTCTTCCTTTTATCCTTTTGAGGATGGGCGGACTCAAAGAGGTTTAAAGGGTTGGAATTGGTAGAACATTTTTTCTTTCTATATCTCCGAGTATTCTTCTTCAAAGCAATCTCTAGATGGGAGACCTCCCCATCAGTTATATCCTTGGATGAAAACTCAATGTCTTCTGCAGATTCCATGCCCGAGTGTGAAGCATATTCTTTTGAGCTCATCATTCCACCTATGGGGATGAGAGGATCCTCAGTGTAATTATGTATTATCAATTCATAAACTTTTGTATTGCCTGCTACAAAAGAAATAACATTGTGTGACCTTGTAGTAACTGGTTTTTCCTTCTCTGGAATAGGTACCCCCTCAGTGAGAACATCCAGGTCTTCAAGGTGATTATTAATGTTCAGATCCTTATTAGGATGAAAGCCTGCATCTTCAACATCTTGGGGCTTAAAACTGGCACCCAGTACCAGTTCCTCCCCTACCTTTTCTTTGAATTTTTTTGAGTTAAATGTATAAATTGGTTTATCTGAGGCCCGATTAGGGCCTTTAGGGTTCTTATTCTACCTTAGCTTTAACAGAGCAAGCTGTTGAGCATTCAGTTTTGTGGTATTATCCATTTTAATTTCCATCAGGTTACTCCCAGGCTCCAAGCCCTCATTGTCTTTTAAGAAGGGTTCATTATCGATGAGCTTTTTACTAGATTTTTTCCCTACTTTGTTTAGAAGGGAATCAAGTTCCAGTTCAAGAATTTTATCATTATTATTGGGAGGAGCTCCAACATAAGAATTATTTTGAGAATGATTTCTTTGGGGAGGGGATGTAGAGCCAACATCCAAAGGAGGTTCAGAAACCCCGATATTTCCTTCATTGTTTACAACATGCCCCTCACTACGGGGGCATGATTATTTTTATTGTTGTTATTTCCGTTAGAACCACCTGAGGTGGGTCTCAAATTTGTTTTGTTTCTAGTCAGAGGGCAGTTCCTCTTGATGTGTCCCTCCAGCTTGCATAAATAGCATGTGTTTAGACCCCCGAGAATTTCAATATCACAGCAAACATTTCCAGATTTCAACTGAATTTCAATTACCTTTGGCACATCCTTCCTTGGTGAGAGAGAAACCAACACTCAAGCATCCAAGCGTGGTAGAGGGGTTTTAGTATCGTCAATCTTAATAACAGTCCCGTAAGGCTCCAAAATCAACAGTACAAATTTCCACAATCTCGAAGGAACATGTTCTATTGTCAGCCACCGAGGGCTAGAGAGGGTCAGGACCTCATCTTCCACAACCTCTGAATTCCAGGCCAAAGCCCTAAATACCAACGAACCCACATTCCAGAATTACTTTTTAATTACTTCCAATTGTGAATTAGGGTTATAGAAAAAAACAACATACAGGCCTTTTTGAATCATTCTACAATAATAGAAATGAAAACCCAGTTTCCTTTCCTAGACTTTAGAGAACCATTCCTCCATATATTTCCTGGTCGGAACCCTAGCAGGGTTAATAGCCGCAAAAAAGATAACAGTTTTAACCAATTCATTATCCTCCTCAGCAATTGCATCATCTAGGACTGAATTCATAACCAAGACATCCTTCAAGGGAGGAGCAAAAGGAGGCTTACCTTGTCATTCTCCACCATGTTCTTGAACCAGACCAGGGTCCTTGCGAGAGAATTTGGCACCCACCGACAACGAATTCCTTTCTCCCACTATGATATATTGAAAAGATTTGATCACCTCATTATTAACGAAACGATTTGCTACAGAACCGTTACCATCCGAAGGGTCCGTACCACCATCCATTGAGGGCACAACGCAAGGGAAGAAAACACATGCGGATGCACACCACGAAAGCCGCCAGCAGTAAAGAAAATCATACGAGAGGAGATTTCTGTGTTAGCAAGACGCAAGGGAAGGATGGCCGCCGGAGGCACGAGCGTGGAGGAGGATGGGCATGATGTTTCACACGAACAGAAAAGATCCTGCAATCCCTATGTTGCAGACGCTTCAAAATCACATTTTCATCCAAGGCCTCTCCAACAACCTTTTGTTTGTTTGTTTCAACTAAAACAATGAATTCATTCTTGTAAAAAATTAAAAATTTAAAAAATTTAAAAAAATCCTTATTTGCATACCTGCACAAATAATTCACTTGATGTTATTTTTTTATGTTAATATTAACTCTAGACCTCAGTATTAATTTACCTTTAAAATTTATATCTTATAATCAAATTTATTAGTATAACTCTCCACCATTACATATTACTACGATCAATAATAGCAACTTCAAGATAATAA
Source organism: Sequoiadendron giganteum (assembly GCA_007115665.2). Lineage (NCBI taxonomy): Eukaryota > Viridiplantae > Streptophyta > Pinopsida > Cupressales > Cupressaceae > Sequoiadendron > Sequoiadendron giganteum. Next base: position 394,481,468 of record CM021108.1, on the reverse strand, counting down.
TAGTAACTTGTGCTTTTATCAATATTAATTTTACATGGCATTATCCTTACTTTAATATAATAATATTATTATGATGTTAAACAATTTTAATATTATAATAAGTTTTCATTAACTTTTTCTCATGACAATATTGTTATTCCAATAATATTATTATTATAAAAAAAAAAAAAAAAACACTATTGTTATATTAACAATTCTCACTATACCAATATTATAGTTGATATTGTTGTTCAATTTAACATCATTATTATATAATTATTAAATTGATGCTCACAACCTAATCCAAATTTATTTAAAATATCTCATCATATTTGTATTGTTTCTTTTGATCTTAAATGTACTCATATTACCATTAACGTTATAAATATGAATGCTCAAATCATTAGTGAATTCAATCTTAAATTGCATAACCCTAACATTACTAATATTAATGTCACTTGAATTGATGTTCTAGTAAATTTGTTATTATATTTTACCAATAATGCAATAAACATATATACACTAATTTGTGAATTTTTTTTTTTTAATGATTTCAATTATAGGTTGCTCGTAATTTCTCTCAAGGTTTTTACAAATAGTTAACGCTCCAAAACCAAGAATTTTACTAGAACTCAAGTACTCTTCTTAGTAGAGTTAATTTTTTTTGCTGAAATTGGACACATAAGTACAAATTCCCCCAATTTACATAGCAGCTTTCATTACTCAAATTTATTATTATTAGTGACTGGTTAAGTAAATTTGATATATATTGGTGTAATATGTGCTAAAATTAATATCTTTAACCCTCTCCTCTCTTCGTTTTATTTATTATTTGATTTTATTTTCTAACAGATAATTCTCTAATCTTTTCTTGCCCACTTTTGGTTTAGGAGCAGGTTAATGGTGAATGAGGGGGTTTACTTATTTATTTTATTGTTTGAAAAATATCGTTTAGCAACTTCCAGCAAAGATTACTTACCCTTACCTGCAGCCACCAAATTACCACATATTTCCTTCTTATTACTAATAGCCAATTTTATTTTTCTTGTACATCACAAATTTCAGAAGACAAAAACAAAATAGAGTATACTGATCTATAATGCCAATAAAACATTCTTTATCTGCAACATCTGTTCGATTCCACCTTATCAACACCCTTAACACAGTCACACTGTTTCAAATTCGATAATATTCGTGACATGGGTTTGTTCTATTTCGTATTTGATCAGCACCAAAGACCACTGAATTTCTTCTCTTCTCATGTTCAACGATATTGTTGACTACAGTGGGATTTGAAACAACGACCATAAATAAATATCTTTTTAAATTTAATAGTGGTATGAGGTGGGAACTAATATCAAGGTGGAAATTTTCCAGCACCGAGAGTCATTACCAAAACCACTCCGTATCCCAATGAAATCATAAAGAGCTGAATGCACGCGATTCGCAACCACAGTGAGTAATGGCTCTGGCTCAGAATTTGGGGTACGAGGACCAAAGCTTCCATCTCACATTAATATACTGTCAAATAATTTAATGGTACTATCATTTTAAAGAATGCTGGTTAGAGAGCATACAGCATAAATCTTTTATGGTGAGTCAGTTGCACGCAAAATTTGGATCTTAGGGTACGGCGAAAATAATTTTACGGACTGGGCTGAATATATTGAAACTCTTGACCATATCATTAATACTACACCTATTTTCAAGAATTTATTGCAAAGGCAGTTTTGTAAACTTATCTCCTTGTTCGATACACTCTTTCGACCTGTAATATGATTTGGTGGAGTTTCGACTGGGCTTATTCCCTTATAAGGACGACACAGAGATAGAATAAGACATGGAATTTATTTATCTTGGCTGTCGTCCTATGCTTTGAGGGCTTGTTCTAAGTTCCCAGGCACAGAAGGCAGACAAGCTCACTTAAGAGCTGATACAGAGGATACAGAGATGGTTGGAGGCGGAGTTGCAGGTTTTCAGTGATTGAGAAGAGTTGACACAATGCACATTTTGTTATTATTAATTTTTTTTTAATCTCTTCTATAATTTTAAAAGCGCTAAATTTTTTTTGACCAAAAAGATATTTCATTTAACCGTAGTTCAGATGTTGGACATATCCAAAGCATGCAAAATACGATTTTCATGACCCATTTTCTATTTACCATTGCTGCTCGAAAGTGAGGACCTTTCCATAGCATTTGCAAGCAGTATATAACCATCCATTTATACATCGACTACTTTTTGGCTTGCCTGGTAGAGCTACGCAGAGGTCTTATCGGTCTAACCTTTTTTTGTTTATTGTTATTTGTTATTTTTATTTCTTCTCCTTTGGGTAATCTGACAGGTTGTTGGACACCCCTGTGTTCACAAAAGAAATTATACAAATAATCATATAACTATTTCATTTCATCTCTGAATATTAGCATTGTATGCCCAAGGGTAAAATACCAAGGTGAAATTATGAAAATAGGTACTCTATGTGACAGAGCTGTAGGCACAAGAAGCTTCATTTGAGAGTGAGAGGTCATTAGGCTTCTCGAATGGTTCATGTAAGCACTAGTAAATGGTTTTACTGAATCTGTTTTATTATGGCAACAATGAACGGTAAGAACACTTATCCCTAATACCAAAAAGGAGCTTAAGATGCTAATTATTTCTCATCTTCGGCAGAGAAAAGTCACTATGGTAGCGAATGGTCGAAATTCATACGTTTAGGATGGAGCATAATATGGCTACGTTTTATTTTTAGCCAAAACTTATATCTCTTCAAACATTAAAAACACTCATATATCCAAATCACTATTTGGTTTATGCCACAAAAATAAATGCCCCCTTACATAGTATACAACCTTTCAAATAACATATTTCTGCAGTTACATGACAATCTTTCTTTTTATCACAGCCATAGGAAGACTACAATACCTCTGTTTAACCACAAAGGCTTCCCAGAAATTACTTTCCCCAAAAAAACAAAAAAAACTTGTTAGATCATTGAAAGGAAACACCATTAGATCTACAAGATACTTCTCTCAACTACCAAGTACTGCCATTTTTTTTTTAATCTCAGCAAAGAAACATTTTCTTACTTAAACTATCTTCATTATAATAATACATAGAGATGATGTAGGTAACTACCCAATGCATGAGAGCTTTCTATTTCTATTTTTACATTGAACCATATGAAACTCATTTTTTTAAACTTAAAATATTACTGCAATGTTTAAAAAGCAAATGACTTACACAACTATGAACAAGGTTTTGCTCTTCCTTCATTTTTTGATACAGTGATCACTAGTTTTCCATATTACCACTAATTTCAAGAAATACGAAGAATGACGTACAATTGAACTAGACTTGCTCTCCACCCTACCGTAATGACGTCATGGAGCCTCGTGGGCTCTAGCCATACCCCCGAGCAAGAAATATTTCAACCCCAAGATGATGAATGGGGTTTTCTCCAACTTTTATTAAAGGAATAAAAATAGCAAAACATTCATACTACATACATATAGACTCTCCACTCACCATATTCAACAAAAATCACTACAAACATATCACTCTCTTGCAACAACTAAACAAGGGAAGATGGAAATTGTAAAACTTATCTCTTTGCTTTGGGTGTTGGACTTTAACTCTTTTATCCCTTTTTCCTCTCCAAACAAGCCATCTGGATCTCTCTCTCTCTCCCCAATAGGACTCCCCTTCTCATCCTCTCATTCTTCCTACCCTCTTCACTAAAGTTCTCCAAAAGGAGAAGTGGGTAACACCCACACATTCTTCCTTCTCAAAATATATACGAGCTTCAAGTTCAAACCCTACCCTCCTCTCAAAACTCGCCACTCCTCATTATGAGGACTTTCCAGGGGTCAAATCATGTCCTTGGGGCCCTATTGCATGCCCTCTTAACCCCTACCACTATGGTATAGACCCTAGGGTGTTTATTTTTGCATCCTAACCAAGGAAACTAACTAACAAACCTCTTTAAAGACCTACTTAGGGATCCATCGGAGTTTCACACTTGGATAAGGGTTCCCAACTCCTAGCCCCACATACGTCCACATAACACATGATCAATTATTCATTTAATATTAACCCTCACCACCTTAACTTATCAACATATTAACTTTTTTCACGTACTGATTTTTGTCATTTATTTAAATGCAATTATTAATCATGAGATTTTTAATTATTATGATAGATAATTATTTAAATTGAAAATTGAAAGCAAAATTGAAATTTAAATGCAAATGAAATGATTTGAAATTCATTATTATGAAATTCGGGGTTTGTCATTGCTGATGAGAAATTGAGTGCAAGTGAACGCAAGAACAGGTGAACGAGAATGGAGGCAAGAACATTGATCAGGTAGAGTCGTTTTAGCCATTAGACGTTTATGAGGATGATGGAATCTCACACACCACTTAGTTATTAATGTGTTTTCGTGATGATTATATTTGGAAATTTAAAATAAGTTTATTTCGATTGCTTAAATTTATGTGAAAAAGATTTTTTTTGTTTTAAATGGCTATTTGATAATTATTGTGAGAAAATTGATTTTATTCAATTTATTATTATTTTATTTAAATCTTTTATTTTCAGTTAAAAATAATAATGCTTTATTCTAAATTATTGGAATAAACTTTTAATTGTGAAAATATATAATGTAAATATGGCGTTATTGATTTTTTTTTTTTTTTTAATTTAATAAATGAAAGAAGAAATATATATGTTAAAATAGGAATATATATATATATTCAATGTGGTTATTTAAATGGAAATTAGAAATAAATGAATTACATTTAAGATTGGAATTGAAATCAAAACAACAGTAAACAATTTGAAAATAGTTACCTTTCAATCAATTTTGCATGCATTCACAAATGAAACTTGGAGTGATGTCCACCATATTCTAGAGATCAAACATGAATACTGGATCTGGTTTTATTGTTAACTTCACCATTTGCATGATACTGAGGGGGAGTAAATTCGAATTAAGGGGGAAAAATCCATTTTCAGAGGGAAGGCTGAAATACAGTTGATGTTTTCATTTTTTAATTATTTCATTCTCCTAATCCTCATGCGCCAGAAGGAAGGAGAGATAAGATTTTTTTTGTTAACTTTAATTTGTTTGCAAGATCTGTTTTTCCCCACGTGCGGCCAGTAAAGAGAGCTTTTATTTCTATAAGGTTTCTATTCTAATCACCTTGCATGCGCGGCCAAAAGGGGAGGAACAATTTTCAGTTCTTTTATTTTCATTTGTTACTCTGTTGATCTCCCTTATACGTGAGAGCAAGGAGAGGATTACTTTTGGTGAGAGGAAAATTCTACCCCCCCCCCCCCCCATGCACGTGGAAGGAAGGAGGGATTATAGATTGAAGTTTTCCCATGTGCGCAAGAGGAGAGGAGGAGGAAGGGCGCAGGTGGAAGGAGAGAGGGCGCGCAACAGAGAGGGAAGGTAGGGAGGAAATATAGTGAAGAAGGAGTGAAGAAAGGAGTGAAGGGAGAATGCAGTGAAGAAAGAAGAAGGTGCGGCCAGCAGGGAGTTTAGGAAATACAAAACAACAAACTCTCCATCATACGCAAGCAAGGATAGAAGGAGAAAAGTGCCAAACAAAAAAAAAAGAGAATTTTGAACAGAAGAACAACTACAGGAAATTACCAAGTAGATTCAATGAAAACAAATTCACAATCAATTCAAAACTGAGTTTAATCTTTTCTTTTATTCTTGTATGTTAATTTTGAACAGAAAACAAATCACTATTTTTAATTATTTTTAGGAAAAAGATCAAACACCAGACTAAAATTTTAGTGAAGACAAAGTATAGATTTGAACAGAAAATTGTAGAACTATCTTGAACATAAAACAATCAAGAGACAATAGATTTTGTTGTTTAGTAAATTATGTTTTTGCATATTTAAATATTTTCACAGAAAATAGTATGTTGTAGATTCAGAAAAAAAAACCAAAACTGTCAGACAAATAATTTCTCAAAATAATGCAAAAAAAGAAAAGATAGTGTTTTGGTTAATTAAAATTATAGAATGTTTTCCAGAACGTTAAGATAAAATAATTTTGTGTATTTAAATATTCTTGAAAGTAAAAGTGAAAATTGTTAAATCTCCAGGAATGATTTAAAATTGTTTACGAAACAGAAGTAAATGTGAGGTTTCTATGTATTTGAAAAGATATTATTTTAACGGAAATAGGAAAAAAAATAGAAAAGAAAATAAAATAAAGTAAAATATAATTACCTTGACATTAAACGAATTAGAGAAAGGCTATATTAAAGTGTTATTAAATTTCATGAGCAAATGAACCAAAAGAATGTGTGCTCATTTATTCTGATTTCATATGTACTCAGTTACATACTTGAGATACACCTTTTATTTTCTTTTAGGGTAAACCCATAATAGTGGTGTACAATTTTTATGAGGAAGGAAATTTGAGAAAATTCTCACGCATTGAAAATGTCATGTTTTAAAGGGTTCGTTCGAACTAGGGGGTTCACACCAACCCAAAAGAGGGGTTCGGTCGAACCCCTAGTTCGGGCGAACCCCCTTTTGCATGGTGGGTTCGCTCGAACCCTGTAATGCCACATTCCCTTATGGGGAATTCAAAAAAAAGGGGGGTTCAAGCGAACCCCCCTTCACCCTTTCGAGTGAAGGGGGGTTCGCTTGAACCCCCCTTTTTTGCCCTTCTCCCCCTCTTCCACCAAATTTTAGCAAAATTCTGCCCTTCAAAGTTTGGGTTGAGCAAAATTCTGCCCTTCAAAGTTTGGGTTGAGGATGAAAATGGAGGATACTTCACAAACCCAACTAGAAGATGGTAGTCCTTAGAACGAGCTATCCAACGAATTAAATTTTAATATATTTTGGTTTTATTATGCATGTGTTTTTTTAGTTTTATTAAACATAGGTTTTTCACTGAAAGTCAAGCTCTCTGTTTTGCACATGTGGAAAAATAGCAGATTATCAAAATAAAAATTTTAAAAATATGTTGAGGCTGGGTGTTGATGTCCTTGATCCATTAAAAAAATAAAAATTGATTTTTGATACATACATAAAAATTTATGTTGTATACAGTCCGCCTATGTCTGAATTGCAATTGGTTTCACTTCAAAACTTGATTAAGGAAAAAATATTCAATAAAAAACTATGAGACCAAATGCAAGTGGTAGATATCATAGTTACAAATCTAAATTTGAAAAAATTAGAATTTTATCCTTTATACAAAAAAATTTACGTTGTATACGATGAGTGTCACTTTTTCAAAATGTTGTTTTCTGAAAAAAACCAGTTTTCGTGGGAGAGGGAGATGGAAAAAAAAGTGCAATCTGATTCCAAAAATTTTGAAATAAATATTTTTAGAATCTACAGAAAAAATTTGATGAGACTCTAGTTTTCATCATCTTCAAATTCCTCACGCTTTAGCCGCTATAGGTGCCCAAATATGAAGATTTAGTTAAAAATAATAATTGCAGTGTCCAGTTTGGCCAAAAATTGTAAACCACTATTGTGGGATCACCCTTTAATTTATTTTATTATTTTATTTTAAATATGAACTTAATGATTTTTAAGATTTAAATCTATGAAATTATTGTATTAAAAACCATGTAAATGCTTGAAAATGAAAGTGCAGTTCATGTGCTTGTGAAAGATACTTTTTAATTTGAATGGAACCATGCATACTTGATAATTGAATGTGCATGACATGTGTTTGGAAAGTTACCTTCCGGGATGGGTGCCGAATATGGGTTATTAGAGAGCGTAGTTTTTCTTTTCCAAAACTTCTATTATTTGTCGTGCATGGCATTTTACTTGGCCAAGTAACTTAAGGACCATTGAAATAGATGGAATGAAATTTACTCTCTACCATATCCTAGTATCGAACTTGCTTGTTTCTTAAATGAATTAGAAAAATGAAAATGCTTGTGGATTTACTAGTTATACTAGGCACGCACCAGATTCCATCTTGTTTGTCGATTGCTTTTTGCTAAGCGATTCATGCAAGGTCGGGTATTCTTTGAAAGACAGGAATTTCGGGGAAGCGTAAACTTCGAGGTTGGGCGAAAAAAGTGCCTAATCCTTGTTCTCGTCTTCATGTTTGAAGATATGCAATTGGATTGAAGATCAAAGGATGATTTCTTCATTTATGTATTATTTTATTCTTGAATTGATTATTGTAGAACTTAAGGCGACAGAATGCCTAAGTCTTGTATGATTATTATAAAGCTTAAGGCGATAGAAAGCCTAAGTCTCGAATTGTAAACTTTTGTTACAAATGCTTTTGTATTATTATCAATGTCGTGTAAGATGACACGTGTATGAAATTAATTGGAAGTACTATGAATCTTTTTTAGACTTTAAGTCATTATTTTGGAATCTTTTGGATTTTACGAATGTTAATGAATGGAGTTCAACTTTCTTTGGAATATAAATGATTTTATTTAAGGAATTGTCGATGTTTGGAATTAAAGAGTTTTGCTCTTTACATTTGGTATCAGAGCCCTAGGTTTGAACACTAGGGTCCTTTGTCCATTATGCTAAAGAAACATTCCTTGATGCAAGAATTGTTGATACATAATGGGTACAAGAGGAAACGGAGTTGCTGCAAGTAATGAGAATGACAGGTTGGATCAGATTCTCAGTCTTTTGAATCAGCAAAGTTTCAGAATGGATAATCTGGAACAGGAAGTTCGAGGAGTTAGGGAAGGACAAAACCCTCAGAATGAAATTCCCCAAAATCAGGAGCAGCGTGCCAATGAAAATCCAAGGGTTGAAAAAGTACCAAATCCTCAAGCTAGGATTGAAGGCGAGTTGGAAAAATATTTGAAAAGGGTAGCGCCGCCCAAGTTTGATGGAGCTGAAGCCTGGGTAATTGAAATAGAAAAGTACTTTGAGCTCAGGAATATGTCTAATGAGACCAAGGCAGTTTGGGTTGCATATTAGCTTATTAGAGAAGCTGCTACTTGGTGGGATAATGAGAAGACTGAGAAGAAGTTACTACCAGGTGGGACTACTTGGGAAGTATTCTTGCAACTTTTCAGGAAGAGATGGCTTCCACATCTGTTCTTTGATAGAAAAATGACAGAGTTTCAAAATCTGACATAGGGTGGTTTGATAGTTAATTAGTATTGGGAGAGATTCACTAATCTCCTAAAGTACATATCACAATATCAGATGGTGAGCAGTTTCGTATTCAGAAATTCATCCTAGGATTGAGGCCATAGATTGGAGCTGATGTGGATATTCATAATCCATTGACTATGGATGAGGTCTTTGAGAAGGCCATAAAACAAGAACAAAAGTTGCAATAGGTGGCAAACTACAGAAAGAATGTGAATTCTAAATCTGGATTTGGAAATAGGAAGTTCCAAAATAATAACAGTAATAACCAGAGGGGTAACAACAATCAATAGAGAAGGAACCTGAAGAGAGGAACAAACTCTTAGGAAAAAGGAGAAGGAAACTTTGGTGGAAATAAGAAAGTGAATAATAATAACACCAACTTCTCTAATACCAAGAATAAGACAAGTGGTCACCCAGGGCCACGAGGTGGATGTTACAATTGTGGAGGAGATCACTATGCCTCCAATTGTACATAGTGTATAGGAGGTCAGTGAGGAGGGAATGATTGGCAAGCACCACAACACCAGATTCATGCAGCGGTTGACAACCTTCAAGCCAATTTTCAGGCTTCACCTATTCAGCTGACGGGTAATCTTTTTGGTCAATCAGTTTCCATTTTGATAGATACAGGAGCTACTGAATGCTTTATTGATCCTAAAGTAGTTGTTAAGTTACCTATTAGACCTGGTTATATGTCACATGCATGAATGGTTCAGTATGGAAACCGAGTAGAGAAGAGGGTAGATTCATGTCTATCTTGCAGGGATTTAGAGCTATTTGATTTCCAAACCCAAGTTAACCTATATGTAGCACCGTTGGATTCATATGATGTGATCCTAGGGTTAACTGAGCATAAAGCTATAGTGAAATGTGAGGATAAGATTATGAGTTGTTTTGATGATTTTGGACATCCAGTTGAGATTTTTGGATCTCAAGAGCCTCTTGAGTTGATACATATCTCAGCCATGCAGCTAAAGAAAGCACATCGGAAAGGATGTTCTATATATGTTATTTTGGTGAGTGACTTGATTAATGTCCAACAAATTCCAGAGGGCTATCCAGTTCTCAAGGAGTTCTTGGATATCTTTCCTGAAGAACTTACTGAGTTACCACCGAAGAGAGAATTTGATTTCTCGATTGAACTTTTACTTGGAACTGAGTCTCAATCTAAGGCTCCATACAAAATGACTACTACTGAGTTATATGAGCTGAAGGTTCAATTGCAGGAGTTACTGAAGCAGGGATTTATTAGACCAAGTGTATCCCCATGGGGTGCATCAGTAATCTTCGTGAAGAAGAAGGATGGGACCTTGAGTTTGTGTATTGATTACAGAATGCTAAACAAGGTTACCATTAAGAACAAGTATCCTTTACCTAGGATAGATGAGTTATTTGATTAGATGAAAGGGGCCACAGTGTTTTCTAAGATTGATCTTAGATCAGGTTACCACCAGCTAAGGATTAAGGATGAGGATATTCCTAAGACAGCCTTCTGAACTCGGTATGGAAATTACGAGTTCACAGTGGTACCTTTTGGTCTAACGAATGCCCCAGCGGCATTCATGAATCTTATGGACAACATCTTTAGATATTTTTTAGATGATTTTGTGCTTATATTCATAGATGATATTTTGATTTACTCTAAGACAGAAGAGGAGCATGAGAAGCACTTGAGAATAGTCTTGCAACGACTAAGAGATCAAAAGCTTTTTGGTAAGTTTTTGAAGTGTACTTTCTTTCAAAAGAAGGTTCACTACTTGGGCCATGTCATATCTATTGAGGGAATCTCAGTTGATCCTACTAAGATAGAAGCAATTGTGGATTGGCCAACACCACAGAGTGTTACTGAATTTCATAGTTTCATGGGACTTGTAGGATATTATAGGAAATATGTGGAAGGATTTTTCAAAATAGCATCACCTATTACTTCTCTTTAGAATAAGGGAAGGAAATTTGAGTGGACTTAGAAGTGCGAGGAAGCATTTCAATTTCTTAAATAGAAGTTGACATTGGCACCATTTTTTACTATACCAGATCCTAATGGGCACTTCATAGTGATTAAAGATGCTTCAGGTGAAGGTGTAGGAGCTGTGTTGATGCAAGAAGGGAAATTGGTTGCATATGAGTCTAGAAAACTGAAACAATATGAATTGAATTATGCACCACATGATCTTGAGCTTGTAGCTACTGTTCATGCATTATAGATGTGGAGACATTATCTCTTAGGGAAACCATTTGAACTAAAGACGAATCATTTAGGACTTAAGTACATCTTTACACAGCCAAACCTCAATGCGAGACAGAGGAGGTGGCTTGAGTTCCTAAGTGAGTATGATTTTGGTATTGAGTATATCAAGGGAAAGGAAAATAGAGTTGCAGATGCTCTTAGAAGGAGAAGACATCTCTCTGCTATGCTGACCACAAGGTCAAATTTGAGACAACAAGTATTGCATCATCTTCCAGCAGATGAGCATTATGAGAGGGTCAAGCAATCCTTAGAGGCAAATCCTTTATATCATAGATTTGATGGATATGTGATGGAGTATGATGGTATTTGGAGATATCAGGGAAGGATGTATATCCCTGAGGGTGGAGACTTGAGGAGGTTGATTCTAGAGGAAGTACATGATGCACCTTACTCAGGGAATCTAGGAGTTACGAAGATGGTAGAAGAGTTGAAGACTTTGTATTTTTGGCCTAAGCTCAAGAAAGATGTTATGGAGTATGTGGCTAGATGTTTGGAATGCTAGCAGGTCAAGGCTGAGCATGTGCATCCAGCAAGACTTTTGTATCCCCACGATATACTTGAGTATAAGTGGCAAGTAATCAGTATGGATTTTATCCAAGGATTACCTTTGAGCGGGAATAGGCATAATACCATCTTAGTAGTCGTTGATAAGCTAACGAAGGTTTCACATTTTATACTTGGAAATCTGAAAGATGGATCATTAACACTTGCGAAGAAATTTGTGCAAGAGATATTCTGATTGCATGGTGTACTAGAGACCATTATTTCTGATAGGGATACCAGGATGACATCTAGGTTTTGGACAACACTGAATGCAGCTTTAGGAACTAAATTGAATTTTATTTCTTCTTATCACCCACAAACTGATGGCCAAACAGAAAGGGTCAATCAGGTTGTTGAGGATCTACTAAGGATGTACTGCATGGATCAGCAGTACAAGTGGGAAGAATATTTTCCATTGGTTGAGTTTGCTTATAACAACTCATTCCATGCATCTTTAGGTATGGCACCTTTTGAGGCACTTTATGAACGAAAATGTCGCACACCCATTAGTTGGCATAGGATGGAAGATAGGATCATCATTGGTCCGGATATGCTCAAGGAAATGGATGAGCAAATGAAGTTGATCAAGGGTAGGTTGAAGGAAGCAACCAATAGACAGAAGAGCTATGCTGATAGAAATAAGACTTTCAGATAGTTTGTTGCGGGAGATAAAGTCTTTTTGAGGGTTAAGCCTCATAAGAGCTCTATCTCATTTGGGAGACCATCAAAGTTGGCTCCGAGATTTGTGGGACCCTTTGATGTACTGGAAGTCATTAATCCAGTTGCTTATAGACTAGAGTTACCACCTGCTCTAGCTTGACTCCATAATGTATTCCATGTTTCTTTATTGAAACCACACCATCCTGATGCATCTCATATACTTGATTAGCATTCATTACAGGTATAGGATCCAAGGGTGGTGTTAGTGGAGCCCATCTGAATCCTAGACAGGCATAGCATTAAGCTATGTAATAGGGATAGTACTCAGTACAAGGTCCAGTGGGACCAATATGTTGAGGATAGTGCTACATGGGAGGATTCTGAGACGATTGACAGTCATTTTCCTCATTTGCTTTCTTAGAGTAGTATTTGCTTAATGTAGAGATACTTGATACTCTGGTTTTTGATTCACATGTTGTGAACTTGGATAGCATGGATGCTACTATGGATTGCTTATGTTTATGTTTTGAGAACTATGATGTTAGTTATTGTTTCATTATGATTGAGATACTATGCTTATTGACTGATTAATAAGACATCGAGACAATGTCTCTTCCAAGAGGGGAAGGATGTCACGTACTGATTTTTGTCATTTATTTAAATGCAATTAGTAATCATGAGATTTTTAATTATTATGATAGATAATTATTTAAATTAAAAATTGAAAGCGAAATTGAAATTTAAATGCAAATGAAATGATTTGAAATTCATTATTATGAAATTCGGGGTTTGTCATTGCTGATGAGAAATTGAGTGCAAGTGAACACAGGAACAGGTGAACGAGAATGAAGGCGAGAACATTGATCAAGTAGAGTCATTTTAGCCATTAGATGTTTATGAGGATGATAGAATCTCACACACCACTTAGTTATTAATGTGTTTTCATGATGATTATATTTGGAAATTTAAAATAAGTTTATTTTGATTGCTTAAATTTATGTGAAAAAGAATATATTTGTTTTAAATGGCTATTTGATAATTATTGTGAGAAAATTGATTTTATTCAATTTATTATTTCTTTATTTAAATATTTTATTTTCAGTTAAAAATAATAATGCTTTATTCTAAATTATTGGAATAAACTTTTAATCGTGAAAATATATAATGTAAACATGGTGTTATTGATTTATTTGTTATTTTATTTATTTAATAAATGAAAGAAGAAATATATATGTTAAAATAAGAATATATATATATATTCAATGTGGTTATTTAAATGGAAATTAGAAATAAATGAATTACATTTAAGATTGGAATTGAAATCAAAACAACAATAAACAATTTGAAAAGAGTTAACTTTCAATCAATTTTGCATGCATTCACAAATGAAACTTGGAGTGATGTCCACCATATTCTGGAGATCAAACATGAATAGTGGATCTGGTTTTATTGTTAACTTCACCATTTGCACGATATTGAGGGGGAGTAAATTTGAATTAAGGGGAAAAAATCAGTTTTTAGATAGAAGGCTGAAATATAGTTGATGTTTTCATTTTTTTATTATTTCATTCTCTTGATCCTCATGCGCTAGAAGGAAGGAGAGATAAGATTTTTTTTGTTAACTTTAATCTATTTGCAAGATCTTCTTTTCCCCATGCACGATCGGTAAAGAGAGCTTTTATTTCTATGGGGTTTCCATTCTAATCACGTTGCATGTGCGGCCAGAAGGGGAGGAACAATTTTCAGTTCTTTTATTTTCATTTGTTACTCTATTGATCTCCCTTATACATGAGAGAAAGGAGAGGATTACTTTTGGTGAGAGGAAAATTCTACCCCCCATGTGCATGGAAGGAAGGAGGGATTATTGATTGAAGTTTTCCCATGCACATAGGACGAGAGGAGGAGGAAGGGTGCGCTTGGAAGGAGAGAGGGCGCGTAGCAAAGAGGGAAGGTAGGGAGGAAATATAGTGAAGAAGGAGTGAAGGGAGAACGTAGGGAAGAAAGATGAAGGCACGACCAGTAGGGAGTTTAGGAAATACATAACAGAATTGGGAGTTTAGGAAATATAGAATAGCAAACTCTCTATCATACGCAAGCAAGGATAGAAGGAGAAAATTTCCAAACATAAACAAATGAGAATTTTTAATAGAAGAACAACTACAAGAAATTACCAGGTAGATTCAATGAAAATAAATTCATAGTCAATTCAAAACTGAGTTTAATCTTTTCTTTTATTCTTGTATGTTAATTTTGAACAGAAAACAAATCACTGTTTTTAATTATTTTTAGGAAAAAGATCAAATTCCAGACTGAAATTTTAGTGAAGACAAAGTATAGATTTGAACATAAAATTGTAGAACGATCTTGAACAGAAAACAATCAAGAGACAGTAGATTTTGTTGTTTAGTAAATTTTGTTTTTGCATATTTACAGATTTCACAAAAAATAGTATGTTGTAGATTCAGAAAAAAACCAAAACTGTCAGATAGATAATTTCTCAAAATAATGCAAAAAAAGAAAAGATAGTGTTTTGGTTAATTAAAATTATAGAATGTTTTCCAGAACGTTAAGATAAAATAATTTTGTGTATTTAAATATTCTTGAAAGTAAAAGTGAAAATTGTTAAATCTCTAGGAATGATTTAAAATTGATTACGAAACAGAAGTAAATGTGAGGTTTCTATGTTTTTGAAAAGACATTATTTTAATGGAAATAGGAAAAAAAATAGAAAATAAAAGAAAATAAAGTAAAATATAATTACCTTGACATTAAACGAATTAGAGAAAGACTATATTAAAGTGTTATTAAATTTCATGAGCAAATGAACCGAAAGAGTGTGTGCTCATTTATTCTGATTTCATATGTACTCAGTTACATACTTGAGATACACCTTCTTTTATTTTC
The DNA here is from genome assembly GCA_007115665.2 of Sequoiadendron giganteum. Taxonomy (NCBI): domain Eukaryota; kingdom Viridiplantae; phylum Streptophyta; class Pinopsida; order Cupressales; family Cupressaceae; genus Sequoiadendron; species Sequoiadendron giganteum. The sequence goes on along the minus strand of CM021108.1, from coordinate 394,466,005 downwards.
TTTTAATTTATTTTATTATTTTATTTTAAATATGAACTTAATGATTTTTAAGATTTAAATCTATGAAATTATTGTATTAAAAACCATGTTTGCTTGAAAATGAAAGTGTAGTTCATGTGTTCGTGAAAGATACTTTTTAATTTGAATGGAACCATGCATGCTTGATAATTGAATGTGCATGACATGTGTTTGGAAATTTACCTTCCGGGACGGGTGTCGAATATGGGTTATTAGAGAGCGTAGTTTTGCTTTTCCAAAACTACTATTATTTGTCGTGCATGACATTTTACTTGGCCAAGTAACTTAAGGACCATTTAAATAGATGGAATAAAATTTACTCTCTACCATATCCTAGTATCGAACTTGCTTGTTTCTTAAATGAATTAGAAAAATGAAAATGCTTGTGGATTTACTAGTTATACTAGGCACGCACCATATTCCATCTTGCTTGTTGACTGCTTTTTGCTAAGCGATTCATGCAGGGTTGGGTATTCTTTGAATGACTAAGGAATTCCGGGGAAGCATCTGATCCTTGTTCTCGTGTTCATGTTTGAAGATATGCAATTGGATTGAAGATCAAAGGATGATTTCTTCATTTATGTATTATTTTATTCTTGAATTGATTATTGTAGAACTTAAGGCGACATAATTTCTAAGTCTTGTATGATTATTATAGAGCTTAAGGTGACAGAAAGCCTAAGTCTCGAATTGTAAACTTTTGTTACAAATGCTTTTGTATTATTATTGATGTCGTGTAAGATGACACGTGTGTGAAATTAATTGGAAGTACTATGAATCTTTTGTAGACTTTAAGTCATTATTTTGGAATCTTTTGGATTTTATGAATGTTAATGAATGGAGTTCGACTTTCTTTGGAATATAAATGATTTTATTTAAGGAATTGTCGATGTTTGGAATTAAAGAGTTTCGCTCTTTACAACTTTGCTCATTCCTAAGCCCCCAAAATGGGTTCAAATTCATGATCACAAGGAGATGTCTTTTCGATGTGATCCTAAAGGTCTTCCCTTCTCGTTACCTTCCTGCACATTACCAAAAGGATCATAAGCAACAATTGTATATCACATCAATCTGTTAGCTAAATATTCTAAACTTTAACTATATATTTATCTATTTAAAATTTCAATTTGTATTCCATAACACACAAGTGCAATCTACCTTCATGGTAGTGATAATAAAACATAATATCAAAATGAAATGTAAGAGTATTTCAAAAAGATCGCCTTATTTATCATCCTCAACATATCTAATCATCAATTATAGAAAACACATATCTAATTAGAGTTGTATTAAGTACATATGAGGCAGAGCCTTACATATTATATATAATATGTATTATAAATAATATAAGTAAATATAAATAACAGATATTCATCTAAAAATGGATATATATTACGTATTGGATATCGAGGCTATTATGGGTGGGAAATCCCACCGGATTTGTCTATTGTCAGACGTCGACGACATTCTTCGACGGGCAGGAGAAATAAATTGTGCAAGAGGGATGGCATAGGTCAAAAGCATGGGAGACCATTATGAACTAAGGTATGGGGCATCGTGTGGTCAAAGAAAGCAATAAATTGAGGAGACAAACACCATTTAAAAAGAATGGCATAGCATGCAAAAGGGGGCATGGGTCAAGTGAAGGGGCATCCGTACCATTAAAAGGCATGGCGTCCTAGTTCAAGAGCCTGGGAGATGGCAGGCTACGGGGGAAAAAAAGACAAAGAAAGGAAGACTCTAAATTATCACGAGCCCCCCCTCAGTTCCCAATTCCATTCGGGTGTGAAAACAGGAAGGAGGGATGGGAAGATCTCACACACAGATTTGGGAGAGAAAGCAGAAGGAAGAAAATGCAGAGAGAAGGAATACGGTGTAGGAGAGGAAAATACAGAAGTGCAAGCAAGGAGAGGTCATGATGGGATGATAAATCTAAGGGAAGACATGAACAAAAATGACTAGGCTTGGCATGAGTTGCAGAGGCATTTCAGGGAGAAATAGAACAAAAAATGGGAACAAAATGGGTAGAGGATCGAGCAAGAGGAGGAGATAAGAGGAGGGATGACTTCAACGAAGAGGTGTTGGAGAAAAACTAGAAAGGAGGGCACCCAAAATCGTACAGGAGAGAGGAGAGCTTGTACTTTGGGAGAAAATAGAAGGTAGGGAGAATGAAAAGAATAGGGCATGGAAAAGAGAGGTCTTTTGAGAGAAGAATGGATAGAAAGAAATGAGGAGAAGGCGTTGAGCAGGAAAGTAGAAGGAGTATCCTGAGGCCATAGAAAATAAGCCAAATTTCTCAATCGATGGCATCCTTCCTGCTTATGCTGAAAAGAGAGTCTATGAACTGGTTATGATGCTCTATCAAACCAAAAATGATACTGGAATTTTGTAAGAAAGGGATGAGGGCGAGCAGGCATGCAGACAAAAGAAATAAAGTTGTGTGAGGAAAAGAGAATGAAGAGGAAAAAATTGGGTCATGGAAAGCTGAATTCACAACCATTGTCAACATCCTCTTTTCACACATAGCAACTAGAGAAGTGGATAGTTTAGGGGCGCCCACCAAACCAAGAAGCATTACATAATTTTGTGAGTAATTTTCCCATCAACAAGAAGATGTAGTAATGTTGCCAGTGCAAAAAGTCACCTTATATGGGAGGAACAAAGGAAGGCAGGCCAACCAACATGGGAAAACAGGCGATAACTCCTACCAATGTGACACCTATCAAGTTTAATACAGGTCCGTTCTTGTATTTAATATTAACTTCTTAGTTGAGAGCATAGTTTGAAGATTTATGCTTGGCTGCATATGGATATTCCCAACCCACCTATGCAGTCAAATGAAGCCACTCTAAATGGTATAACTGTTTAAAGGCAGTTTAAGGTTTCAATTTATAAATGATCAAATTACTCATATTAGGATACCAACATCAATGCTAAGGATAATGCTAATAATCTCATTTTTAAAGATAGAAGTATTTGCTTCATTCCAATTTAAGACATTTCCAACTATCAAAGGGAGCCATGATTTGTTCTTGGCAATCTTGTGGACCAACAAATTCATCCCAGTCTTGATGCGCATCACTTAGGAGGGTTTGGTGATGGTTTTGCTACATCTTGTGAAGGGTTTTGAGGCTGCTATAATTTATTCTTTTAGTCTGTTATCTCACAATAGGGACGGCACACTTGGGAGGAATTATTCATTGCTATTTCAATATATTGCCAGGGCATATCTTGCTATCGGCGTAACCATTGCACCTCATTGGGGTGCAAGTGCTAGTATATATAATATGTATTATAAATAATATAAGTAAATATAAATAACAGATATTCGTCTAAAAATGGATATATGTTACGCATTGGATATTGGTTTTGGTTTGGTATTACCAAACCAAAATGGATATTGGCTCGAGATTTAGTTTGAAATTACCTGACGTGCAAAGTCAACCCAAAAAAAGTGTTTTTGAATTTGTTTTTAGTTTTTCGAAGTTCGCCCTTGTGGCTAACGACTTTTTTTTTACCTGAATTTCATCAAACGAAAAGGGTTTTTAGAAAAAAATGTCAGCTTTCCACCAATATTAATTTTTCCTTATTTTGAATTTAATAAGTAATTATTATTGATTTTCTACCTACGTTATGTCTAATGTCCTGATTGATAGGTTGATTGAAAAACTTCTATAACTTTCAAAATACTTAACATTTTTTGAATCTACAAGATGCACCACATTCTATGATTCACATACTATAGGATTAAAAAAAATGAATTTCATAATTTTTTGACCAAGTTATGGTGGTCAGACATAGACGTTTTAATAATTCTGAAAAGTTCTAATAAAAAAATCATAACTAATTATTTACATGGAAAAAAATTACAAAAAAAATTCCGGCACATTTAGACATGTGTCCTCTACTTATATTGAAAAATTCAGAATTTTTTTTTTTTTTTTTCTTGTACTTAGGGTGGTCAGACATACACCCGCTTCTTATCTTTTTACTAAAAATTTAATACCACTGCATTGAAATTTCAAATTTTCTCAAAACAAATTTACTTTTTCCAAAAAATGAATAGTAGCCTAGAAACTACATCAGGGAAAACTTTAGTGGCAAATCTTCGCCAATTGGAGAATATTTGAAATCCGGACCTCCAAAAATGGCGAATAATACAAGCTAGAAAGGATGCTGAATCGCTAGGTTTTTACAAAAAAATAAATTTGTCTCGATTAATTCACCAATGCATTATTTTTTTTTAAATCCCTCATTGGAACTAATTCGCCAACAGTTTATACTGTAATTACAAATATGAATTATATTCGCCAGTAATTTTATATTCCTACAATTAATTTTTGGGAAATATCGCCACTAATAATAAGTTACCATTTCATTTTAGGGATATTTTAGCCTTAAATAGGTTCTGTATTTATTGCCATCGATTAGCTTTTTAATCGAATGGTTGCAAGTTAATTCCGTGACTTTATAAGCACGCACCTTTTAAAAAGGTTGTTGAGGCCTGAAATTTGTTTTGGGCCACACGATTAGATTTGATCATGTGGCCCAAAACAAATTTCGGGCCTCAACAACCTTTTTAAAAGGCATGTGCATATAGATTCATGAAATTAACTTGCAGCCATTCGATTAAAAAGTGAATCAATGGTAATAATTTCACTTTTCATATAATCTTTTTTTTTAAGTGAGAATTTTAAAAAATGCTTAATTCGTGTGTGCTCCAATGCATTTTTTTATAGTGAATTTATGCTTGGTGGGGAGGGGACGTTGCCCCATTGACCCCCACAAGGGGCTACCCCCTTGACCCTCGCAAGGGGCGCTGCCCCTTGACCCCACCGATGGCTACCACCCCTGGGCCCCTACTTCAATATTTTAAAAAAAAAAAAAAATATGGGGGAACTGCATTGACCAACTATGCAAATTTTTAAAGGAGAGATTTTCCATTGTAATTAATCATTTTAGTGATTATTCACTAGGATTCGCCACTGTGATTTTTTTTTTTTACCAATTATTCATTAAGATTCGTCGGGATTTTACAATTTTTTTAATAATGTGCATAAGATTCACCAGGATTTTACACCTTCACTAAGGGGGGGTTTCTTAAAGTTATCCCTGAACTACACTAAATTTTCTACAACTTTTGTTCTTACATATTTTTCATATTATGTTAATAACTAGATTCAAATTTTTATGTCAAGTTGCCTAGCTCTAATTTTCTGAATTTTCATCGCCACTTAGAGGCCAAGTTTGAACCCCCATGATCCTGAACATACCCTTATCTCTGATCTCACCTCCTGATACCAGTTGTCTATAGGAAGTGTAGAAAGGATTTGACTCCTCAAATCCACACCAAGATTCACCACTGACAACTCGTGTCTTCATCTACTAAGAGCGTCAGAAACTACGTTCTCCTTCCCTTGGATGAACTTCACCTTGAATTCATACTCACAAAGGAACTCCATCTATCGCCTCTTCCTGGCATTAAGATTGGGTTGCGTGAAGATGTACTGTAGGCTTTGATGGTCACTATGCAACTCAAATATGTGCCCCAATAGGAAGTGTCTCCACCTTGTCAAAGCATGTACTACCGTTGCTAACTCAAGATCGTGTGTGGGGTAATTCAACTCATGATCCTTGAGTTTGTGAGACTCATACGATATAACTCGACCATCCTGCATCAAGACTGCTCCTAATCCCTCCAAAGATACGTTTGTACAGACAAAAAAATCTCTAGTAGGATCAGGTATTGCAAGAATCGGTGCACTGGTCAACCTCTCCTTCAGAGTCTGAAATGTTCTCACACTACTTTGACCAGACGAATCTCTTCCCTTTCCTCTAAAGAGAAGTGATAGGAAGTCCTATCCTTGAGAAACCCTAAACAAAGCATCTGTAATAACCTGCTAATCCCATGAAATTGTGTATCTCTGCCACATTAGTGGGCACAGGCCAATCAATGATCGCTTGGATCTTCGCAGGATCCACTACAATACCCTCTCCTGATATCACATGTCCAAGGTACTTAACCTTGGTCTAAAAGAACTCACATTTGGACAGGTTAGCATACAATTGATTGTCTCTCAACCACTAAAAAACATTCCTCAGATGCTCCTCATGCTCCTCTACTGACTTGGAATAGATCAATATATTATCAAGCAATACCAGTACAAATCTATCAAGATATGTGCAAAACACTTTGTTCATCAAGCTCGTGAATATAGATGGCACATTCGTCAACCCGAACGGTACCACTGTGAACTTGTAGTGACTGTAATGAGTGTGAAATTTTGGCTTATGAATTTCAAAATCAAATATGCGTAACTGGTGGTACCCTAACTTAAGATCATTTTTTGGAAAAATCATAGCACTCTTGATTTGATCAAATAAATCATCGATCCTAGGTAAGGGATATCGGTTCCTAATTGTCACTTTATTCAGCTGATGGTAATCTATGCACAATTAGAGAGATCCATCCTTCTTCTTCATAAAAATTACTAGTGCTCCCCAAGGTGAAACACTAGGGCGGATGAAACCATTCACTAGCAACTCCTCCAGCTGCAAGCAAAGCTCTTTAAGCTCCTATGTAGTCATACGGTACAAAGATCGTGAAATAGGATCAGATCAAGGTATAAGATCAATCTTGAAATTGATGTCATGCTGAGGTGGAATCCCTGGAATCTCACTTGGAAATACATCTGCATATTGTTGAAGTATGGGGTGGCTATCAATTGAAACCTTCTCCTCACTATCTCCCAACTCCAAGTCATCTACTGTCACTGCAAACAACTGACAGTCTTGACGTACACATCTCCTTAGCTACATAGCTGAAATCATCCTCAATGATATGGGTCTCTAACCTCCCACTATTCAAACTCCCTACTAGATACATCAATACATCGAATCGACTTGTGTCAATAGTTAATAACAACTCTGCGAGCCTCTAGCCAATCCATCCCTAAGATGATGTCATGCGACCTCAACGGTATAATACGAAGGTCTACTGTAGTGTGAAAGGATCCAATCTCTAATCTACAACCATGTGCTAGGGAATGCATTGCAACTTTAGGAATGAAGGTCAATTCGACCTACCACCTAATGTCTTACTTAACTACCCTCAGTCTACAATGCACTACAATAGACGATGAAATAAATGAATGTGATGCTCCAGAATCAAATAAAATGGTAACCCTGTTACCTTATAACATATTCAAAGTCTATACTACTATGCTCTGATGATCAGCCTGGTGGTTTTCAACTACAACAAATACCCAATGACCTCTATCTGCATCTCCAATAGTCGGCTCTAATGCCGCTGGCCTCTGAGTATAACTTGATGTGCCCCTATAGGAACACTGTCACGCTATGTGACCCTGTTGGCCACAAGAAAAACATACTGTACCCTTGTCGAAACCTCTACCTCCAGGAGGCACGCTCAACTATTGAACTCTACCTCTATTATAGGTAGACTGTGTACTCTATGTCGATTGCTCATAATTGAAGTACTTGACTCGTCTCCAGTATCCATCACCCCTTGATTAATATTTGTCACCCTGTCTAAGCTGGAAATTCTTCTGTTTCCCCTGTGAATTTTGATGTTGACGGCTTTGTGCAAGCACTTGTTGTGTCCTAGGTGGTCCAGCTCCCCTAGCCTGGCCACTACGTGAACTAGGTCCTACAATTGAAGCACTGCATATCTGTACTCCAATATGTCCACCCAACGCCATCGCAAAATTATTCTCCACTAGTCTAGCCTTCTCTACTACTGTCTCCATGGTCTTAGGTTTGAAAACTCGAAGACCACCACTAATCCGGGCATTTAAGCCCCTAATGAAGTGTTGAACTAGCATGCCCTCATCATCACCAATACTAGCGTACTGTTTGAGCTCATAGAATCTACGCTCATAGAATTCTACTGACATGTCCAGCTGTCACAAAGCATGAAACTCGTCTCCACGGTGTTGTCGCCAATAGTCTGATAGGAATCTTGCTCTAAATCTCTCGATGTACATATCCCAACAAACTGAATCAATATCAATACGGAGCTTCTACTCCTCCAATCTCCACTAGGTAGATTCAAAGTCTCACAAGTGCACGATAGCACATCTGGCCTTGGTGTTGCTACCATAAGGGTGCATAGCAAAACACTGGTTCAAGTCTATCAACCATGTCTCAGCCTCTAGTCCACTACTAGAACCATCGAAAGTGGGTAGATGAACTCTAAGTAGGTCTCTCATATGAGCGGTTGTGACCACCTCCTGCTGTGTTGGAACCTCTCTCCGTCTGGGGGATCTCTCTCCCTCACAAATATCTATCTGATCTCTATCCTGCCTCAGCCCAAGGCAAGCAAGAGTCTCCTCTAACAATCAATGGAATTGAGTGCCTTCGATCCCTGTTGGATCTTGGTTCTAGTCACCGCATCCTGGAGCATTCTAGGGAGCCTATTGTTGCTCACGATTAGAGTCATGGGGAACATGGGGAGGTGAGTCCTACTGACTACCTCTACGACTCCCTCCTCCACCCCAACCACCTCTACCATGACCTCGCCTAGGTGGTATGATCCTACAGAGACATACCAAGGTACAAGACAAGGTAACACAAACTTAAATCCTACACAACTAATAACTTAATGGGTTCAACATTATCCCAGAGAACCCAGTGTTTAAACTTGGGATCTGATACCATGTGTAATGCCCTGCCACGTAACCCTAGAGGATGACACAATTACAATAAAATTGTAACAATTTTTTTTTTGAAAATGCAATTAACTATAAGTGAAGTGAACTACACTTAATGCATAAATCCTCTAAGTATGCGACAACGCTTACATTTGAAACCCATAACATACAAAAGTAAACTAATCCATAGCATATAAATTATACTCATAACATAAAGAACATAGATCCAATAACATTAAACTCATTTCAAAAGATTACAAAGTACATATTAAAACCATTTGAAAAGATTGTGTTTATTCTATATAGTAGTTACAAGGCTCATTTTCAAAATGAGGTAGATCATACAAATAATATTACAATTACAATGATATAAGGATTCTCCTCGAATACAAATGAGGAGTAGTACATATACATTAACATCCAACTGATCCAATAAAACACAAGAGATGGTACAAAGTAACTGGAGCATGCGAGCTCTCTAATATGGAAAATACCGCCATCACGAACATGAATTGGAAACCCAACGGTGTAAGGTGCACATTCCACCCAACCATGTGGTACCTGAAGGCCCACCCCCATGCTAGGAGATAGTAAAAGGGATTCCTAGGTATAACCAACAACCTCAAGACACAAGAAACCACAAGACTAAACTATACACATACAATACATAACATGAAGGTTACATTGCTTCCAAAGTAAAAGAATCAAGTACATCAACTGAACAATATTAACTGTTGCCATAGGAAGAGTGTCATCACAAAGTTGTATGGGTTATCTTGGTAGATCTTCCTAGGCCCTGGCCCCCATCTTGGGTTATCCTGGTAGCCTCTCATGATTCTCGGCCCTACATGCAAACCGATGCAGAGTCAAATATCTTTCAAAGGGACAAGATAATTACCTTTCCATTCCAAGCCTTCTAGTCTCATCTCAAGTCTAAACGAGACCTTGATCCAATGAGTGAGGCATAATTAACAAGTTAGGTGTTTTTAGGCTACCCTTTCCCCTAATACTTTTATTTAATTACCACTAAATTATCTAACTCTTGCATGAGTTATCCTGACACCACTTTGTGCATTGGACCACATTGAGAGCCACTCCCCTACTAACAACACAAGGATCTAATCCATAAACCAAGGGTAAGCAAAGTTCACAAAAACGAATATTAAATCCCAACTATAATGCATGAGGCAACACATCCCATTCGTAGTAACCAGGTGTTTGAACTGGATCACAACTAGGTTCACTACCCAAGGCAAACAAAGGGCTTAACAAAATATCACAACAACCCCCCACATAATATTACAACATCTGGAAGGCTTACACATTCAGAACTAATAGATTTCCCAACTTACATGGACAAAAGACATCATAAATAAATAAGCAATTCAAATAGGTAATAAAGTTGTCCTTATGGTTTCCTTAATCTAATTTCCATTCCAAGAAAAACAATAATGCATTGCTCAAAATAATTCTAGCTTAATACAATTTCATTTGTAGTCCATAAAATATAATTATTTAATTCAAATTCTCAATTTACATCTATATAAAAAAAATCAATTTCCCTTTTAAATCATTTCATTTTAAAAACATCTAATTCGTGCATTTACATGCACCTATTATAAAATTCATTTAAGTATATATTTAATTATATATGTATTTATATATAACTATATTATTTAAATATAACTATATTATTTAAATATTTGAAAATTAAATTATAAATTTCCAAACAATATGATATATATATATATATAATATATATATATATATATATACATATATATACATAAATATACATATATATATACATATATATATAAATATACATACATATATAAATATACATACATATATATATATATATATATATATATATATAAATATATATTTACACACACACACACACACACACACACACACACACACATATATATATATATATATATATATTTATGCATATATATATGCATATTATATTATATATATTTAAAGCCAAATATTAAAATCGAATGGAGGAAAGTAGACAAAATGTTTGGACTTCCACCACAATTAATCCCAAGTTGTATTCCCACAATCGAGTCTGCTATGGGGGTGTGGCCTGTGAAGGTAGCGTTGGGCACTACCTCCACAACATCACCTCCCCTATGGGGATGATTGTGGGGGCAGCCCCAACTCCCATTCAAATATACATAAACTTTAAACTTTAAACCTACAATTTTATATTTCTAAAATCGTCGTACAGATTTTCCATCACAGTTTTTTCAAATTAGATTTTTACAGGAACTTTCATAAAATAAAATATGTATATATTTATATATGTATATGTATATGTATATATATTAATATATATATATGTGTGTGTGTGTGTGTGTGTGTGTGTGTGTGTGTGTGTGTGTGTGTCAAATTGATTGCTCCAGATGAGCAATTTTTCACAAAAAAAATAATAGAAGGATATTTACAAATTTATCAAAGGTTTTTTTTTTTCCTTAGCCAAATAAATCTCATTGGAAAAAAAAACAATAATCTTCTACGAGAAGATCTTTTCCAATACAATTAGAGGTTTTCTACAAATTCTAACAGGAATATTGAAATCAATTCCTACAAAGGTTTTTTCCAATTTTCTATATAATCATTATGTGAATTCTATTGTTTTAAAACAATTCATCTTTTCAAAAAAATATAAGAATTTAATCTGAGGTTCTAAAGCTTTCATGACAATCTTTCCAATTTTCAAAACATATTAAAGCTTTAAAACAAATAAAATTTTCTTCATTGTACAGGCAATCTTTTCCAATTTGAATTTAAATAAAAACAATAAAGAACTTGTTTCAAATGCTTGAAGAATTGAAGTTTGGAGTAAAGCCTCACCTTCAGATTCTAAAATTATCAAAGCCTCTTCCAAAATAATCCTCTTTTCTAGAAAGCTGAAAATAAAACCAAAGCCAATATCCCGAGAGCTTCTTCCAATTTTCAACAACCACCAAAATACCATTTTCATTCTCGTGAAATAGCCTTTTTTCACCTCTTTCAGTTAACGCAATGATTCTCTCCATGAATTATTTCCCAACACCAGATTTTAATTTTCTAACTCATGTCACAATCCCAAAATATCTTTCCAAATCAAATCACAAGATATTTCCTCTTAGATATTTTATAAGATATTTTTTTATTTAATAATTTAAAATCAAATATTAATTTTAATTATCCATCTATTAAAATTCACAACTTTATTTAATTAATTTAAATAAAACTTTTATAATCTAACAATTTTAATTATCAAATTTAATCTACTTAATTTTAATCACTATATAAATTAAATTTAATCTAAATAAATAAATTACTTTACAAACTAAATTAAATCTAAGTTAACCAAATTAAATTTAAAAATTCTAACAACATTAGTCATGATTAAATAAATAATCAATTTAAAACATTATAAACATTAATTTCCCATAGAGCATACCTTGCAAAATAATTAAATGACAAGGCAAACAGGGACAACATGACAACAAAGCATGACCAAAACAAGGACTATCGACACACTGTGATTAGGGTTGTGAATTGACAAGGAAATCTTGTTACTACCTCCCAATCAACTATTTTGTTGGGCAATGGATACGCTCAAACCTGTGAATCCAAGTGGAGTCGATGTCATGTACTTGCAATCCTGCAATCCTGCAATCAAAACATATGTCGTACATTTATATAGATCATAAAAAATTACACCGTGAAGGGAAAATCTTGGAATCATAGGGCGCTCGCAAGAGAGTGATGCAATCTCATTCCCTTCACCAATATAGTGTCACATCAAAACTGACGAAACTAAAACATCAAATAACTACATATGAGCATATGTCAATATCAACTCACATAATCAACTATGCTAATCAGAGAGCATGTTATAATCAATAATCATCAATATAGTGTACCATCACATCTCAATATAAAAACTATCATCACTATAATGTCAGTGATCAAATAACAACATCATAGTATCATAGTCTACCAAAATAAAAGCACTGTCTAAAAACATGAGCAAATCAGAGAGGTTCTACATTTTTGTTTTTAGCCCAGACTTTAGGTTTTTTATTTGAACTAGGAGGACTATCTCTTGAGCTACTCATCCTGAGGGATCCCCTTGCAATGAGGGATCTCTCAATATTTAATCCCTTCTCAATGGTTTAGTCAAAGTTTGTTGGACATAACATTGTGAGTTGATAGTTGATCTCAGGTAAGACATTGGTAATGAGTATGTCTGCCAACTCCTTGTCAGTAATGGGCCATTTACATCTACTAGCCTTGTGTCTCCATCACTGTAGGCAGGAGGTAAAGGAATCTCCTTGATTTTGTTTGATTGTGGATAAGCTTTTGATGGTGACATCTTGCTCGATGTTGAAAGAGAAGTGACTTATGAACTTGTTAGATAGTTCATCGAAGGTTTTGACTACTGGTGTCAAACAGGTGAACCACTCCATAGCATGGCTTGTAAGGATGCGTTGAAATAGCCTCATGAGGTATGAGTCATTGTGTCATACTTCCATGCATGATACAGAGAAATCACGTGTATATGCTCTACTGGATCCCCTCTTCCTTCATATTTCTTGTCAAACTTGGGTATCTCAAAATTCTTTGGAAAAGGTATCGTAGTGACGAAATGATCGAATGGGAATGGGCATATTTCTTAGATGGTATAGGTTTTATTTTATTTTCCATCTTGCATGCCTACTATTTTTTGGGTGACGGCCTTTAGTTTCATTTCTATGTTCATTTTTGACATGTTTGTTTGTGAGTTCTGTGTATAATAGCCTTGTGGCCCCACCATGTTTTGGTCATATATCGAGTATTGTGACGATATAAGACCTTGGTAACTATTTTGTACATAGAGTAGGTTAGCTCCTTGTTGGGTGTATGGAGGGTTAGCTCTTTGTTGTTGAGATGAAGTGTATTGAAGGTTACCCTATTGATGCATTAGCGGGATACCTTGTTGGTAGGTTGAATTGGTATGAGTGCCATGTGGCACACCTTGCTGCTGAGAAGGACTAAACTAAAGGTTACCTTGTTGATGCATTAGTGAGACACCTTATTAATGGGATGATTGAAGAAAGGTGCTCTATGGCACACCTTACTACTGAGAAGGACTAAAATGAAGGTTATCATGTTGGTGCGCTAGTGGGACACCTTTTTGATAGGATGACTAAAGAAGAGTACTTTATGGCACACCTTGCTGCTGGGAAGGACTAAAATGAAGGTTACCCTATTGATGCATTAGGAGGACACCTTGTTGGTGGGATGACTAGAGAAGAGTGCTCTGTGGCACACCTTGCTATTGATATTGTTGGTTCAGAAGGGAACCCTATGATCCACCTTGTTGGTCGTACTAATTGTTCAGAGGGGGACCTTGTGTTCCACCCTATTGATGGTACTAACTATTCAGAGGGGGACCCTGTGTTCCACCCTATTGATGGTACTAACTATTCAGAGGGGGGCCCTGTGTTCCACCCTATTGATGGTACTGATTGTTTGGAGGGGGACCCTGTGTTCCACCCTATTGATGGTACTAATTGTTTGGAGGGGGACCTTGTGCTCCACCCTATTGACGGTACTAATTGTTCAGAGGGGGACCCTGTGTTCCACCTTGTTGATGGTACTAATTGTTCTAGGAAGGGTCAACACTTGAAGTGTTTTGAGGCATATATTGTCCAAAAGGTGGATTGTTTTTTTGAGGTTCATACTAGGATGGCCCTCCTTGATACAGTCGTGCCACTGTTGCTTGTTCGATTTGAGTTGGTTTTATAAACAAGGGGTTCTCTTTAGGTTGACCATTGTTTTGTGAGAACACGGGTGGCATGTTTGGCATCTATAGGGGTTGGATTCTTTGTCTCACAATTGAGTTATCCCCTAATGGAATAAAATTGGGATCCTTGAGAGCCTCTACGTTAAAGTCCACTCGTAATTTAGCACCACTTTGTGCTAACTTGAAGCAATATGAGTTTGGGTCCTTTCTCAACAACCTGTCCATTAGTTTGAGAACCTTGGGGTTGTTAGAATACTCAAACAGTTCCTCCTCATTTATCTCTTCCTCAATATCTATCTCCTTTACAACCAATTTTTTTGGATCTTGGTTATTTTGTTCTATCACCTCCTTTTGTTTGTGGTTTAGTTCTCCTCATTGAAGGTGTCTCCATACACAAGTATATTTTGGGGTGTTTCAAGGTTTATTGGCCTATAGCCCCATGAGCTACTTTCATCATTCATGGTATTTGTTGGTGGGATGTTGGTGTTGTTCTTGCTTGCTTCCATTTTCTTCCTATGTTGTGATCTTGTAGTTGTCATAAACAACTTTGGTCCCTTGTGGGAGAGTGGTGTAATGTTTGAACTCTCTAGTGGACTCAAATCCTAAATTTCCAATTTTGTCCTGAATGAGAGGATAGATTTGGGTATTTAAGCCTATTTGGTTCCTCCTAGCTCAAGCATAATAGTTTCTTAACAAGAGGTTGCGATTGTGATAAAGTTTTAAGGCCCACTTCCTACCAAACTTGGAATTATGATACATACGTTTGTAATGGTGAGATGTAGATCTTCCCCTATGGATTTTGATTGTGTGATAGATCATTTAGGGGATTTCAAGATAATGATTATGTGAGAAATTGAAAACATTGGAAAAGACCCGAATTCCCACAGTAATATAAGGAATACAAGTTTGGATTGTGCCTTGAAGCAAATTTGTAGAAGTTGTATACCAACCTAGTTCTAGTTTTGTGAAGTGCCCAAAGGTGTTTCTTGAGATCTTTTGGACTAAGATGCATAAGTATGAAATTATGACCTATAGACCTTACTTTAGGGATCCTGACTTTGCATGAGATCATGAAGAGGATATTTATTGCCACGTAGGTGGTGGTAACACAGGTCTTTTGGCTACTATATCTTCTTTCTCTTCCTCTTTGTCTAAGATGATTGATGCGGTAAGAAACTAGTGGGGTGTTTCGTTCTTCTCAAATATGAAGGTTCTCAAACTACTTATGATGTCAGTTTGTTCACCTTCAATGTGCATGAGACTAGGTTGAAGGATTGGTGCTACAAGGTCCGGTTGTTCGACAGGAGTAGTTGGTCACCAGATGGTCATAAGGTGTAAGTGTGTTTTGAGATGGTTGCTATGAAGCTCAAGACCCTAAGGTTTGAGTGTTGTTTTTTAATGTGGCTACTTTTTGGAAATCAAAATGTTGAAGGACTAGGGTCGATATTTCACTTCCTTGTCTAGAGGATATGTTACGGGAAAGCTTACTTGTACTATCTATGAGTCCCAAGTAACTGTTGATATCATAGACGTCTGAGTGAAGGAATGATCCTAATGGTTTGTTTGATTTTGATCCCTAACAAGTAGGATGGAAATAACAAATGAGAGACTATGTGACCTATCTATTTTTCCAATTGTTTTGTTCGAACAATGACCCTATAAACAACTTTAGTTTGTTTTCCCCAAGTGTTACCAAAATTTTCAAGACTGTGAGCTGGAATGGAAATTGTAACTTTTGTGTGTTTCATTTCCTCTGTGCTTTTGGAGTATGGCAAATGATAGAACAACACTAGACTGACTCCAAAAATATGGACTTTGTGTGACCTGAATATCTATAGCTTAAGCTGTGAAATCACAACATCCAAGCCATAGTTCCCAAATGTTTACTTTGATCTAATGTAGCTTGAAACAAAATCTTTAATATCTGGAAACCTTGAAGGAAATCTTTCAAGGAGTGCAAATAAGGGGCTTCTCTCAAAAGCATACACTAAGTCAAAGGGTTTGTGATTTAACCATCATGTTTAGTGTTTGTTTGGATGTGTTCTTTTTCTTTAAATCAAGCACAAAATTTTGATGTCCAGATTGTTTTTTAATGTAATTGGCAAGTTTAACAAAAACAACCATTTACAACCCTAATGGATAGAAACCATTCTTTTAGGTGGGTCTGCCTAATGCTCTGAAGAGATGATTTTACATGCGACTTATGGCATGGGCCTCTAGTCAAACTTCAGAAGTAACTTCTTAGAAGTAAATTTCAATGCACCATTTTCAAAGAAAGTTTTTGGATTAAAGGGGTAGCTTCTAAAATAGTTGGCTCTTAGTCATAACTGTGAACACAGAAATCTGACACTCACCCGCTAGCCACTTAAGGCTCTTTAACCGTTCTTGTTCCACTTAAGGTGTGGGATTAGGTGCACTCTGTTGTCAGCATGACTTGAAGCTGCTTTCTAATGATTTTATAACCTTTGATATAGCCTACCAGTAAATGTGCTTTGAGACCTTGCAATGAGTTCTCCAGCATGGGATATTTCTCAAAGCGAGCCCCCTATTTAAGGTAAAATATGAAAAATAAAATGCAAAGCTCAAAAAATGTTTTTCGCTCACCCAAGATCGCCAAAAGGGTGCGAGGGGAGAAGACAAAACACTTTAGCTTGTCAATCATTGAATACACATAAAACACTTCATAGCAAATTGATTCTTTTTAAACACCTTGAATGGTGTTATCCCCAAAAATGTGTGAATAAAGCATGAAAAAGTTATTTTTATTTGCACAAATATTGAAGTATTTCAGGATGTCAGTCATTTAAGATAGTAGTGGTGCAAGAAAAATAAAAAAATCATTTTTTAAGCCCACAAAAGTAAAACGAGCGTGCGTCAACAAAATGGAAATCATTTTGCGTTCTTTTTATACACTAAAATTAAACATTCATAACTTTAGAAAGCTTAAAAATTGTTCAATTTTAAGAACACCAAAACAAATTGTGTGTTTCTCATGTTCTTTTTAGAGCACCAAAAGTAAACATTCTTAACTTAAGAAACCTTGAAAATTGTTCAATTTTAAGAACACCAAAACAAAGTGTGTGTTTGTCTTGTTCCTTTTAGAGCACCAAAATTAAACATTCCTAACTTAAGAAAGCTTGAAATTTTTTCGATTTTAAGAACACCAAAACAAAGTGTGCATTTGTCTTGTTCTTTTTAGAGAGCCAAAATTAAACATTCCTAACTAAGAAAGCTTGAAAATTGTTCAATTTTAAGAACACCAAAACAAAGTGTGTGTTAGTCTTGTTCTTCTTAGAGCACCAAAATTAAACATTCCTCAGTTAATTAAAAGATGTTTGTAGATCTGGAATCCTTCGACCGATCGTTAGTACCTATTGAACATTCAAAAATATGCCCATGTTAGCAAAAAAATCAATTGCAAGAGTACAGAGTCCCACCGGGCATGCCAAAATGTGTGAGGGGGGAAAACATTAGAATGAAAACAAGATATAGGAAAATAAAATTAGAATCTAATCTAAGATCAAACACACTAATCTAAATTTAATCCTACACTTACAAAATGAACAAATAAGATTACCAAATTCAAAAACATGTGAATGCAATACATAAATAAATGAATTCAATAAACAAATTGTTACCCATCTCGTATTGGAGTGTGTTTTCCTGATGTTAGATTGTTTTAATCACTACGAAGCCTCCATAGTTCGTGTGCAAAATTTTGATGAATGATGTGTATTGGTTGACCGAAGGTATGATGAAGCTCTATCAATGGTGATCTTGATAGCACTTCGTTGCATAAGCTATGTTGATTCTTTGGTTGTTTTTTTGAGGAAATAAGGTTGTTATATAGATTTTAAGTTTTTAGATGAATGATCAAGATTAAACAATGTTGAATCAAGATCGACAGTTGAAGGTTGTTGAGAGGATTTAGATTGATCGGTTAACTAGGTTGATTGATCAGAGGACTAGATGTGTGAGAGAGAGTTAACCAATTTAGATTGGTCAATCAACTGGATAGATTAAATAGTCAATCTTAGTTGATAGAAAGAGTGTGCAAGTTAAGAGAGTTTATGAAGAGTTAACTAAATAGATATTTTAGTCAACTGATTTAGAAGAGCTAGTTAAATTTTTGAGGGAAATTAATTAATTAAATAATTAATTAATATCAAGAGGAACATGCACATGTGAATTTGACTTTAATAAATAAAATTTATTTATTAAAGTGATGATGTTGAATGAATTAAATAATTTAATTTGAAAAAGGTGGGATTAAAAAATTAAAATAATTATTTAATGTAGAAGTTGAAAGAGGTTTAAATGAAGAGTTAACTAAATAGATTGTTTAGTCAAATGAGAGAAAGTGGTCATTATGTTTAAGTGAATAATGCATGGAGAGATAATTGAATAATTAACTAAATAAATTGTTTAGTTAACTAAAAGAAAAATTAGTCCATGTGGAAAAGATAATTTAAGAGGAACTTGCATGATGAATTGTTTTTAATAAATAGAAGATTATTTATTAAATGGATGATGTTGAATGAATCAAATAATTTAATTTAATTATTTAATTTGGAAAAGGTGGGATTAAATAATTGAAATAATTATTTAATGTAGAAGTTGAAAGAGTAAATATTATTTAATTTATGAAGGGGGATTAATTGATTTTTTTTAATTAATTCTTTTTGGAGTTGAACATGCAAATCAAGTTTGACTTTTGTAGACAAAGTTGCATTAGTTTGATTTGATTTTTGATGATATTTTGAATAGTTTTATTCAATTTATTCAAATTTGGAGGGAAAGTGAGTTAATTAAATTATTATGATTTAATAATTTAATCAACTTAGGGGAATAAAGTTAATTAGTGATATAATTAAATAATTGGTGTTATTTAATTAATTAGGAAGAATAAAGTTAGATTAGGACCATATTAAATAAATGTAATTTATTTAATTTTTTGAATTTGATGAAAACGTGAATTAATTAAATAATGTTGTATTATTCAATTAATAGCAGAAATTAGGTTTTTAAGATTTTATTAAATAAATGAACTTTATTCAATTGGTCAAAAATGATGAAAAAGTGAATTAATTAAATAATGTATTATTCAATTAATATAGGAAATTAGGGTTTTGCCTAATGTAAATGATGAATATTAGTGTTAAAATGCTAGTTCGCAAGCTAGGACAATTTTAGGTGTCTACAAATATATATATATATATATATATGAATAAATAATTTAGCTTCTTATATATTAGTATATGTATATATATTTTGAGTGATATAATATAAATGGAAATCATTTAAGATACTCTTAAAGCGCAATATAAAGCGATGCTTATTACATTATTGAAGTGCTTAAATAAGACGTAGGCACATATATATGGTGCAACCATCTTATGTGTTGCATAAAGTAGACCTACGCATAACAAACAAAAGACCAAGCCAACAAGTTTATAAGGCACGTATGAATAAAAGTTGTGTTAACATGCAATAAAGAGTAAATACAGTTTTAAACCAAACACAGAAGTAGTCAAACCCACACTATTCTCATGGGGCGCCAATTTATGAAATGTGGCGCCAATATAAAAGTGAATTGAATGCATAAGAAGTCTGTATACTATGCATGTCTGATAATGCAATATCTTAGCCTTGAGACTCAATCAAAAGTAAACTTGGCAACAATATGAGAAGGAATTCAATTTAGGAAACTTTCTATTGATCTTTCTATTCATTTGACTTAGTAAAAGAGTCTTGTTGTGCCTTGAAACAAGTCAACTTAGCCATTTGAATGGTGAGGACTGTAATGTGTTGCAAACCTATAAGTTAGTTTGATGAGTCATTGCACGGGGATAGAAATATGGTAGCAGTATTAGCTTGTTTGTAGCCTTTGGGTGCTCACATTTTAGTACATATAGAGGTGCACATTCTACCATTTGTTACACTTCTCATTTCAATTACTATATTGTTATTTTGCTATAATTTTTATACTAGTGAGTGAGCTTGAGAGTTAGAGAGTTGCTTTGCTATTTTGCATTTGTGATTGTTGAGAGATTTGGTGAGAGGTTAGAAGAGGAAATTAAGTTGATCTTAGAGGAAGTGGAAAGCGGGCTTGAGGAATTGAGCTAGGAAGATTAATAAATTAGAGCTTTATACAGGCATGCTAGTTTCTATACCTTTGTCTTTTATGTTGGAAAGGTTAAATAGTTTTGATTACTATGTTGGAAAAGAAAGGTTTTGAGTATGTTGTGATGCTTGTTTACGCTTGCATGTTCTTGGTTGTTCTTGCTTTGATGGAACCTACCTACTGGGTTAATACTTTTATATAGCTTGTATGGAATTTATACGATTGTGTTTCTATTTAAACTATGTGTATGTAGAATGAAATGTGAGATGTGGAATATATTGATGTCTTGAGGTAACTTGAATTTGTTAGCTTATAATCTAGGTAAACCTTTGTGAATATTGAGGTTAGCAATACAATGGTAATGATGGAATGTTAGACATGTCATCATCAATAGGATGTGATATCATGCAAACCATATTGATAATCTATACTTGATCGTTACATCACTTTTAATTGAAACCCCAGTTTGAGAATAACCTATTTGGTAGGGTTGTTCACTTGATTGTTGATTTTATCTTTGATTGAAGTCATTTATTGTTGAAGGTTATACTTTTGATAGAAGTCAGCTATTGTTGAAGGTTATACTTTTGATTGACACCATTTATTGATGAAATTATACTTTTGATAAGAGTCATTTAATGTTATGAGGTTATGTTTATCTATGTGGTTAATTGGTAAGATAGAGTTGCTTTGAGATACTTGTAGCAATTTCATTTAGATATGAGTTAATGGGAAGGTTATTCCTGGGGTTAGGATAATCCACGAGAAAGGGGATAACCTTAGAATATAATACTAATGGTGAATATAGATGACCCTCACTCGATGTATTGGGTGTTGAATCTTTGACCAAAGTAGTGTAAGTAGCCACTGTCTACACTGTCAATTCACTATGATCCATGTACATACTAGGCTAAGAATATCATAGAAATAGAGGTAGAATTTATGGTAAGCTCTAGGTATGTAGGACACATCACTATGCTCAGGAAAGGCTATGTGAAGGATTAGGTTTCCAAACCAATCTCTTCGTCGAAGGGAGGTCCATCTTACCAAGTTTAGTAGATATGTGAGGGACCGTAAGTCCATGGTTGGTGAAAAAGTGCTTGAGTGATGCTTCTCCTCATGCAGTTGGTGGCCAAGATTTGAGAGGGGAACATTTTTTACCATTAGTATTTCTAATTCAAGAATTGAAGATGTACGCACCAATATTGGGGACAACTAGAAGGTATGCACCAAGAAAAGGGGCCATCTAGAATGTATGCACCAATGCTAGAATATTTTTAATAGTTTGTATTTCTAGTTCATGTCATCTTGTTGAAGCTATGTATATAATCTTGTATCCATCTATATGGAAATTGTAAATGTGAAATGTTATCCTGAATATATTTATGTAAAGTGAAATAATACTTATATTATTGAAAAGATTCTTTGAATATGCAATGGAAAAGTTTAGAAAGGTTAGGTTTCAAATGGTGCATATACTATGGAAAAGAAAATAACTTTTTTATTGCTTATTAGGTTTAATGCATAAACTATTCACTTGTGGATAAAACATATAAAAATTATTGGGTAGAGCAATGGGCATGTTACATCTTTTGGCTCCTAAAATTTCATCCAATAGTTTACCTTGATTCATCACCACTATTTTTCCACCCTTTTCTTTAACCTATCATTAAAAATCATATTTCCTTTCGTCCAATCACTACTAAAATTAAATGCAAGGTTTCTTAACTAAGATACTCAAGGCAAGCTACATTTTCTCCCTAAATTCCATCAAAAAATCTATAAAATAGGCCCCTATTTCCCTCATTTTAACATAAAAAATGTAAAGTTTCAACTTGTTGCTATTATTGACCTACTTTTCCTGAAAGAGGAATTTCGTCTTAGTGTTTACTATATTTTAGTTGAGTGTTATATTTCATCTAAAAGTCTGAACAATATTTTGAAGTCTTGTGGCATCCTCTACAACAAATTTATTTGTGATAGGAAACTTATCTTCAAGGTCTTGCATTACATAAAATAGTTTTCTTCTTGGATGTACAAAATTCACTCCATTTCTTTCTTAAACCATTTCCCTCTCTTTGCCCTCCCTAATCACTTTTCATCATTTTCCCTAAACCTCCATAATCATTTTATCTTTCTTTTTCATTTTCCACTTTTTTTTTTGCGTCCTTTCAAGCTATAGAGAACAATAGTTTAGGTTTTTATTTCATTTTTAGTTTAAATCTCATCAACCCTCTATCAAATAAGTGCCTTCCATTTCCCATTTCAATCCTCTCCTTACACCCATATTAGTTTTTTTTTTTTCATTTAGTGTTTTTTTAATCTATCTCCTTCTCCCTCTTAATCCTTCAAAACCCTAATTAGCACTGTCTAGGTTTTTCTTTGGTTTTCTTTCAAATCCCAATTAATCTCTCTCCAAACCAGCATTATTTCCTTCTTACTTTAGATACATTTCCATCCATTACTTCATTCCTAAGTTTTGTGTTTATTCGCATAGTCTTTTTGATCTCCCAACTCAACCTTTGTTTAGATTTCCTTGTGTCCATTTTCCGAATATGTGGTTTTCCATGTCTACGATGGGAATGAGTAAGATTCATTCTTAGTATAGATCTTTATTTCAACATTTTATTATTGTTATATACCAAGTGGATTTGTGTTCAAAATTGCACAAGGGACTAACTACTAGCTAAGGTAAACTCCCCATTTTGTAGAGTTCCCTTTTTGAACTTAGTGTTTACAAGTGAAATACAAAGAAAACTAGAAGGAATCTTGAAGTGTGCCAAGAGGAAAGTATATCGAAAATGACAACATAAAGCTCCTTGTAAATTTTCAACCATTTCTAATATACTAACCAAGTCACACCCCTAGGACTAGGCCATAATCTAAGGTGTAAGGAGAGGACCAAACCACAATCTAGGGTGACCTACCAAACTACAAAGTGCTTGCATCAATTTTAGTCAAAGTTTGAATGACAACTTCCTAGTAGCTTGTATAATGCATATTTAGAGTGAATGATCCTCACACATTTTTGTTTCTCTCAACTTTTTAATATATTTGTAGACAACCCAAAATCGATTTCCTATTTCATAATTAATTAAATGAATATTTGATTAATTATTATTCCCGAATTTATCTTATTCTTATTTCTCATAATTAATTATTCTTATTCTTGAATCACATTTATTTGATTAAACCTTCTTATTTCTTCCAATGGTTGAATAATTTAATTGATTCAACTTTAGCCTCCACTCATTAATTATTTTGACTACAATTAATCAATTAATTACTTATTCTCTAATCATTATTAACATTTTTTTCATGTTTTAATTCTTTTGAATCCCCAAACTTGTAGTCATGTGACAAGTGTCCATATCTCCCTTCAATACTCACACGTGCGAGAGCACATATAAGTCAACATCACCTTCCACATCATCCTTGACCAACTCACCTATTGGTTGCTCACACATGTGTGAGATCCCCTCTTAAATGTGGAGCCACCCAAAATGGCACGTGGCATTTTGAGTCACCCTACTCTTTCCCTTTTCACCCACATGTCAATCACACGTATTCCCACCTTCCTACACTTGCCACTTATAACCCACTTGTCACATTTATGAGCCGCCCTATGTATGTGCACACACGTGTGTGAGCACACCTAGCCCTCTTCTCCATGCCATGTGCCATTTTCTCAAGCCTCCAACTTGTGACACTTGTCACAAGGCTAAACCTTCATCATCTCCTTCAATCTTGACCCTCTATCTTGCAATGCATCTTGACCCTCCATTTCACCATCAAAAAAGCTATAAATTGAAGTCTTTACTCTAAATTTTAATCAATCATTTTATGCTAAACTTATGCTATTAAAATCACCATCATACTCTCATATTGCCAAGGTTATATTGTCGTGAGAACAATCCACATTACAGCCATCAAAGGAGCAAATCAAGTGAGAAGGGTGCATCACTTCAATTCAACCAAGAAGATAAGAAAGGTAAAAGATTTGAGACAATTATTTAATTGCTTTATCTTATGCTTTTATATCTTTTGCTTTTCCCCCATTTTCAGTATTTAAGCTTGATATCAACATATTTTACAAATTTTCTCTATCTTTTGCTCTTTACATTGGCATGTGTCTATAGAGAGAAATGATTAATCTAGATCATTTTGAACAAGATCAGGCTATCATACCCTTGGACATAACCACCAGGTTGCACTAAAGTCATGCATTGGAATTTGTGAAAATTTAGTTTGGGTTGTTTTGAGTGGTAACCACTCTTTCCAAGTGCATCTAAAATTGCATCTTCCTATTTCCCATCACCTAGCTTAGCGCGCCACATCTTTTCAATCTCTTCTTCTATTTTAACCATTTATTTGTCCTGACTCCAAATGTGTTGAAATAAGTCAAAATAAGATTGTCTAATACACATTTAAATGTCCTCCTTTCACCCACATTTGCAACTAAGCATGATTCAATAACTCTTAAGACTCACAAAAACTTGGGAGGCTCAGCAAAATCTTGGCCGCACAATTTTTTTACTCAAACAGGGGACCCAACCAAAACTCAGCAATCCAAAACATGGACAAAAAAGACATGCAATACTATTAAGAAACATAGAAACAAATTTATTTTTTCCATAGTCAAGAAATTGTTGAAAAAATTGTTCAAATCCATAGCATTAAAATATATATATATGCCAGTTTCTTGAGAGCCTTCATCAGCTGAGCTTTTAACAAGCAACTCACTAAGCATTTTTAAAATCACGAATATTCACTATTTTATATAATATATATATATATATGCCAGTTTTTCGAGAGCCTTCAACAGCTAGTTTTTAACAAGCAACTCGCTAAGCATTTTTTAAATCATGAATATTCACTATATATATATTATAGTTTCTCGAGAGCCTTCAACAGCCGAGTTTTTAACAAGCAACTCGCTAAGCATTTTTTAAGTCACGAATAGTCACTGTATTTTAAATCCATGCGAATAAACATTGATGCGGTGGATGGGCATGGGCACATTTTGCCCTAGTTGCTCATTGTTGGAAGACTCCAGATTGATTAGGTATTGCAAACGATGATTTAATTCTACACTTGTGGCAGCTTCTAATGATTTTGTGTGAGTGCTTTGTATTTAGATGTGTAGGCCATATATCTCTGCTAGCTTGCTAGAATCTTCCCTTATGTTGAACATAAAGTCACTCAATAGAGTGAGACTCGTTATGACAGGATTGCGGATTCTGATCAGAATAAGTACAGAATAACTAGAATATTTCATCTTCTAGTTGATCTGGAATGAAATGCAGAAATTTCATATTTCGTTCTCATGGTTTCCATACAAATCCTCCCAAAGGGATTTTAAGTTTATTCTTCATATTTACCATTGGGATCTGAGATACCTTTATTTGTTTTTTAGCATCTCATGGCAGTCAATTCAGCAGTAGATTCATGTTACAAGTTATCATTCAATATATTTAAACATACATAAGAGTTATGTTCTTCTATCTAACACAAGATTCATAATCGCATTCCTAGAAAAGCATGGCTATTTCAGTAAAGAGTTTATCTTAAATGAGTCGATGCTTACAAAGTGGCTGTGTTAGGTGGTAGTAGTATAGCTGCCATGTGACAATCAATTCATCAATAGGATGCAGACGCAAGATAATTAAGAATCATTCTTTTATTAAAATTCACTCTTTTATTTGACGGTTGGCGATTTTATTGATTTTGGGGATGAGACAATGGAGGAGAACTTGGCCCCGGGGGCCACGATGACTTCAAAGACTCTTGATGTCTTGTCTTCTATGGACCCTGTTTCAGCTGATTCACCTTTGGGCCCTTCGATGCCAAGGATCGAATCTACGGATCTTGCTTTATTGGATCCCTTTGGGGGTTGTGGAGGATTTGCCCTCCCCTCTAGACTCAATCTGAGTCTTTGGAGGATGATATTCCTTGGAAGATTGTTCAAAGAAGGAAAAGGGATTGTCCTAAACATGTTGGTGCTTTCCACTCTCAGGTTTTGGGAGCTCAAAGCATTAGGAAGGGTCCAGGAGTGGCTAGGAGTGGCGTAGTATTCCGTCCTTGTTTGTAATTGTTTGTGTTGTTGGTTGCTTCTGGTTTGTGACAACTTGGCTATTGTTTTGTGATAGATTGTCTTTTTTAGTTTTTTTGCTATTTTTCAGTTGTATGTTTGATGTTATTTTTGTTGTAAAAGATTTCAAGGTCCCTTCAAAACCTGTTTTTTTCCATAATTAAAAACATATATAGAAAAAAAAAATCATTATTTTATTAACCACAAGATTCATAATAACATTCCTTAAAAAGCACGGGCATTTCAGTAGAGTTTACATAGCTCTGTTGGGTGGAAGTATATTGTCATTCAATTTCATTGCAAAACTTGCATTGCTAGATGTGATACAGTGTATCCGTCAGAGATGATCTTCAAAAAAGAGTAACATATCCATTACATGTTGTACAATTAATGCACTCCAAAAAAAGAATTAAGAAGAAACAAAATCAGTTAAGTGCATAAATCACCCGTCCCATTGTATAGCAAAACTCATGGCCCACAATCCATCAATCAACTGCTCTCTCTCATTGGTGGCTCCCTAACATTGAACTAGACAAGTGTTCTCCCCTCAACATGGGATTGCCGGAGGCTGGCAGAAGTAAAGTTGAGCCCTAACCTCTCCCATTGGTCAAAACGCGATGCTTTCAAGTTCAACAAAAAATGAATGTACTACTCTAACAGAACATATTTTAAGCCCAGTACACTACTCATACAAAAATTATATATAGCACTTGCTCATAGACATGATGAAGTAAACCTAGTAATTGCTGTTTATCTTACAAAAGTGAAACTATGTAGTTATCAAAGTCATAAATGTAACAAGCTGGCATAATATAGTACCTGATCCTGAAATTTTTGGCAGGGAAACAGTACCTACATGCATAGAAGGTTTATAGTTAATTGCATTCTTTACCACAACGGTTGAAGGATCCTTGTCAGCCACTAAGATACAATACTAAATCAATCTATAGTCTGAGTCCCTTTAACAGAGAAGCCTTGTATCCAATCATGGCAGGTGGGTTTGGGGCAGCAGGGCTACAGTTATAAGTTTGAATGCAGCTGTTGCTGCTTGTTTTACAAGAAGGCAGAGGCAGTTTATTTTCAAGTGAGTTCAAAGGAATTTCTTGGGGATATCTTAGGTGATGAGTGACTTTACGTAAGCATGCAAGACGGCTGTTACATTGGTTTTGGCAATCTGGAAGGCTTGTTATTTGGATGCTTGCTTCATTTTCCCTTGAAACTGGAGCTTCATTTGGGTCCTGCAAATATTTCATCACCTGAAATGTAAGATGCAAAGTGATGCACTACCAAACCTAAATCTTCCTAAGCTGTAAGACTTTGGGTTTACCTGTACACTGTAGGAAATAACTAATACACCTATTATTAAAATAGAAGAAACAAAAAATGGAAGTAAAAATGTTGACAAAAGTTCTTACTCCAAGCATAAGAAAGATGAATTCTTGCTTCTT
Organism: Sequoiadendron giganteum; assembly: GCA_007115665.2. Classification (NCBI taxonomy): domain Eukaryota; kingdom Viridiplantae; phylum Streptophyta; class Pinopsida; order Cupressales; family Cupressaceae; genus Sequoiadendron; species Sequoiadendron giganteum. The sequence continues at coordinate 394,437,858 of CM021108.1, read as the reverse complement.
CTCACCCATGTGAGGCTCTATCATCTTTCGCAGATCTGTCAAATTTGTGCTCTTTGACATTTTGACGATTTGAAACAGCTTTCTTGACGCTCCCTTTGATGTTTCCCACTCCACATACACATCAAATTTGTCATCCTCTTCCGCTTGGGTTTCAACATTTTCTTTACTTTGTGCCTGTTGTTTGATCTGGTCATCTCTATGACACTTTCCTGAAGCAACTTGTTGAAAACAAGTTTCTTCTGTCAATGCTGCTTGATTTTGGTTGTTAAGAGCAAGAATGTTTGAAGTTGGCACCCCCAGCTCAATCTCTCCAGTTGCGAATAACCTTGGTGATCTTAATTCAAGTCTAGTAGTTCCTTCTAGGGAAGGGCTCCATGAGGGAAACTTAGCATATTGAGGGGGGGAGCTCTTGCAGCTTGGAGTTACTAAGCCTGCAACCTCTGGGCTAAGACTTTCAATTGGTTCCTCAAAAGAGGTGGTGCTATTCCAGCCGAACCCCACTCTAGTTCCTTTTGATGTTTCTTGCTTATTGGGAGGTGTATTTCTTGCTTGCTGAGCAAGCTCTCTGGAATTACCACAAAGCAAAAAGATGTTTTGAATGCGTGCTTTTCTGGATATAGTTGCATCAATCTGATGTTCTGAACCCCCGATATTTTGAATGCATGCCTTACTGGATATAGTTTCATCAATCCGTTCTGAACCCCTGATATTTTGAATGCATGCCTTTCTGGATATAGTTTCATCAATCTGTTCTGATCCCCCCCATGATCTTGTTATTGCATTCCCATAATTTTCAGAGTCCCTCCTCTCAACTTGGTTATCAAGGGGAAGTCTAGTGGAATTCTGTAAACAACTCACTTGCTGCAACTTGGGCTCAAAATGACCAAGAGTTTTTCCCTCTGCGTTGCAACCATCTGTGATCTGTGTTTTAGCAAACTCTGATGTGATGCAATTTCTGTTGCTGGAAGTAACCTCTTCTTCTGGAAATTCATCATCTCTAACATTTCTTTCCTCTTCCTCATAAACTGTTGACAACCTAGCACTTTTCATGGATCTTGTTGCTTCTGTGTGATCCTCCTCCTTCAGACTATCAGTATTGTGAGCACTTCCATTGCTATCAGTAGAGTTCAACTTCAGGAAAGGGAACCGCTGATTTATTAAGACTCTTTCATCTTTATTAAGAATACAAAATGAACTTCTAACATTATCTGACAACAATGCCAAGTCATCCAGTATTGTCACATTCTCTCCATATTGATCCTTGGAATCCAATTTGGGGTTTCCCCTCAAATTGTCTGACTTATTTCTGTTTGATTTGCCATGAAAGTTTAAACTGTTAAGTTCCATTTTATCACCTGAGATCACTTCAGCATGCACCTTTTCTGAAGGAGACATTAATTTATCTTTTTCTTGCTGTATGTGCATTCCTTCTAAAACTCTAACACTGCTGGAAACCAAATCCCCTGCCACAACGTTATCAAGGTTATTTGATAGAGGATTGTTTTTGATGTGCTTAAGCTCGGATTCTATTTCCTCCAAACGGTGCCTCAACATTTCAACCTCCTCTTCTTGTTGTAGAATTTTTTGCTTCATTTTCCTCTCACCCAATTCCACAAAAATGTTTGCTGATTTCTGACACTCCTCAAATTTTCCTAACAGTTCTAGTTTTAATAGTCTGGCTTTTTCTTCAACCTTTAATTCTATCTCGTTTTGCTTTTCTGACTGTTTTTCTTGAATTTCTTGAAGTTTTGCTCTAAGTTTTGTGACTTCTTCTTCCTTCTTTAGCAGCTCATTTTGGGCTGCTTCTCTCTCTTTCTCCTTCAATTTATTATCAATTTGAAGCTTTGAAATGTACTCATCCATAGCAACAATGCGTGCTCCCAATACTGTAGAATCAATGCCTTGAGAGGAGACTTTTTCTTTCGAAGGGGAACTGGAGCAGCGGACAATGCACTTGGCCTTGGCACCATATTCTAGGGTAGCAATAGTCTTGTGTATGTCTCGTGGATCAGGACTAGCACAAAGAACCATCAGAATTTTGGTTCCATTATCCTCAAATGAATCCTATACAAAGCAGAGAAAAACTCTGTTAAATTGGAAGCACAAGCCATAATTCTGCATTAATTGTGCCACTCTATATAGCCGGCAATAGAATAACAAATACAGTACCTATGTAACAATCTACATAGAATCGAAAATGACAACATGAACTAAGATAGCTTTTAATCAAGCTATTATTTCAACTATTATATCCTATAATTTATCTCAGACTCATGATTCATGGAAACTGGAATTCTTTCAACTGAAATATAATATCTCATGAAGCAAAAGGTTCATTAAGTTACCTGAAGAAGCATTGTGAGCCTGCTGTCTCTGAATGGCACATGAGTATCTCCATTTGCTATGGCCTCAACAACTCGCTTGAGTGCAATGTTTCCTTGATTTATCTTAGCAGTCTTAAGATTGCAGCAAAAGTATGCAGAAACAAAGTTCAGTGAAACTTTAGTTTTCTGATGCAATAGTCTCTGTATGTGTTCAACAAGAATGATAAATGATGCAGGAATTACTACTTGGATATTAGTATACTAGTCTTTGCTACCATTAGAAATAGGCAGAAACATTCAAAAAAGATGCATAGTTAACAAATATAGCATCTATTATTTTTATAAACATGCCAGTGACATTCATAATTAGCATTAATGTTATGAGGTGAATTGGACCTTCATATAAATCAGTTACTAATTTAGAACTGGAGAAATGGGCAATTATTGTCCCATGGAAAGGTGCTACCACTAGTGTTTTTCTTGTGTGAGAGACACCATGAAACTTTTTAGTGAATCCTATTGGACATTCATGTAAATCAGTTACTAATTTAGAATTGGAGAAATGTGTAATTATTTTCTCATGGAAATGTGCTATCTCACTCATGATTTTCTTGTGTGAGTGGCCTCATGAAACTTTTTTTATGACTAGCATGCCAATCATAAAATATCCTTGTCAGTGACCAAGAAGAGTTTGTGCAATCCAATCATAAAATATCCTTGTCATTGACCAAGAAGAGTGATCAAAACCTTAGAAACTAATAAATTTATCCTGATGTTTGGCCAAAAAGAGTGATTCAAAACCTTAAAACATTAATCTTGCCTTGATGCTTGTTAAAGAAAAGTGATGCCGAACATTAGAAATCAATAAAATTATATGCATTATATCTATGAAGTCTGCAATTATTAACTAAAGAAATATGTATATATTGTGCATGACATCTTTCAAAGGAATTTAGAGGTTTTCACCAAACGAGGAGGGGAAAGTTAGATGTACGGATGCTATTAAGTTTAGAACAATACCATTTTGGAGGAAATGTGACTTTAATATTGTGTTTTGGAATTCTCTTTGTAGTAACGCTCATTTGGCTTTTGTGTGTGTGATATGCTTGTGTTATAAATCTCTGAATTACAAAATGGATACCTGCAGTCTGACCTTAAACATAGAAATGTTGTGCACAATGAATGACGATAGTGATAAAAGGAATACCTGAAGTTTTGCCTCAAACCCGACAAAGCCAGATTGATCAATGTTCTCAGATCCAGCCATGTCTACTAGCATCAATCTCCCTCCCACGGCAGGTACATCAAATGTTATCTGAACACACAACCGAGTATTAGATTCACCAATTAGAGTGTGTTCAGTACAAGCAATGCCCCCTTCTAAGAATAGTTACCCACCAAACAGTGGCTTCTAGAGCTTCTATCATTGTAAAGTGTGTTCTTGACAACCCTTCTTTTCTCTACTTTGGCGACCTCATTTGCAATCTTTACAGCATTGCTACCAGAGATAAAGACCGCATTCTTCACCTTTCTGCCCATTACTTCTAGTCTTGCCTGCAACCAATCAGCCGACCAAAACCAACACAAAAAACCTGTGTCATGTGTGGAAAGCACCTTAAACACTGACAATTCACTGCCTTGTCTTTGTTATGTAGGGTGTATTGGCAATATTGAGAATCAAAATGGAGCATACAAGGAAAGTTAAGAATTAGTAGGATTTGTGATCATCCATAATTAGAGTAAATCCCTAAGCATTCAATTTGGGCTGAAACTTACAAATTTGCTTTTCAAATTTATTATAAAGACATGAAAATAGGAATCACAATGGCCATCCGTTGTTAAAGAGTAAATTCCTAAGCATTCAATTTGGACTAAAAGTTTAAAACTCAAGTATTTGCCTGTAAAAATTATGATAAAAGACAAGAAAATAGGAACCGCAATGGCCATCCATAGTTATAGAGTGAATCCCAAAGCATTCAATTTGGGCTCAAACCGAAGAATATACTTGTCAAAATTAAGATAAAGGAAATAGAAAGTCCAGAGCATGACTGACGGACCATTACCACGATGAAGGACCCGATTCAATCCTCCCCTAAATCACTGGGAGCGATCCAGGGTGTGGGGCTGTAATCCCACATTTACCAATAAAAAAACAAGAAAATAGAGAAAGATGAGACATACTCTGCATCCATTAATCTTGGAGGCATTAGTGGCAAGCAGATCATAAATCTCTTCATTGTATATCTCCAAGACAGAGACATTGACCTGTTTTGCCTTTTCGTCGTGTTGATCTCCACCTAATATGCTATCCAAAGCCCTGTAAACGATTCCGGGCTCAGCAGAGCAGCCAAACATAGTATGGCTCTTTCCTGAGCCAGTAGGTCCGTACATCATAACCGTGCATTTCCCACCCGCCTTTACACTATCAACCCTTGCTTGCACAAATTTCTTGTAAAATGCAGGGAGCCCATCGCTCTGGGCATCAGAAACCCCGTCAAGTCTGAAATCCCTGTAACCCAAATCTGTTCTCACCCGCATGCGTTGCCCCTGCCCCTGCAGCACTTGAATTGCCTTGTCTTTTGCTCCTCCACCAGGATATTGGCGGATCCGTCCCACAACTTCAATGGGGTGCTCTGCACCTGCAAAACGAGATCTGCCAATGGGACTCCGCATGCCATTTCCATTCCGCCCCGAAGGAGACGGTGCCATTTTTTCTTATGCTGCTCTCTTTCTTTACAATAGATTTTCATACCGCTTCCTTCCCTATAAACAGGCAAACCATTACTTGACTTTTTCTTCGGCGTTGTCAATTTTAAATAACTAGCCGTTGCGCAAAAGGATCACTGTTGCAAAATTCGGCGCGGGTGGGACCTCCCAATCACATTATTACCTTTTATGGAGCCCTTGTTTGAGTGCACCGAAGTAGGAATGCGTTCCGTTAAGGGTATTGATTCGATATTATATTAGTGTAAAGGTAAAAATTACATGTTTCCATAATATTGAATTTGAGTGCTTATGGTTTAAATTGTGTATTTTTGTCGGTCATTAATTTTTATTTTTTGGTATTAGTAGATTGATGATAAATATTTTTATAAGGTTGTTAGTATGTTACAAGGGGTGTGTTCTTATAGATCAGTCTTCACATATAGATACAACTAAGTGGAAACGTCTAGTCATGTATATGCTTCTAGATCTGCATGTTCTTCTAGGTCAATTCTCACATATATATACAAGTAATTGAAAACAACTTCTAGTCATGCATATGCTCCTAGAATGATGGTGCAAAACTAGATATTTTTGTAGTGCACCAATTGAAGTGTGTATAGTGAATGGTAATCAAATTTGGCTCTCAAGTTATTAGATATTGAATGCCTTTAAATGCAAGTACATAGCAATATATCATGCAAAAATATGTTTAGTCAACCTTACATGGGAAGGGTAAATGTGTAATGTTGGTCATATTTGAATTTGGGTAGTTTTAGGTCTCAAAAATGTTGCTCCACTTTCTAGAACCAAATCTCACTCACAAGACTAGGGTTGTCATCATGCAAGTGAAATTAACTCATCAATCGACTATGGAGGATCAATGGCCAACTCTACAAGAATGGGTTGGATCTCCTACACTTCAAGCTTAGCTTAGACTTGGGAGGGCATTCCTAGGGATATACCTTAACAAGTATTAAAATTGCATAAAATGAACAATGAAAAGATAAGGACAACCAAAGTCAACTTGAAGTTTTGGCCCCAAAGACAGTCACTGAACCAAGAACAACTAGTTGCCTCAAAACCCCTATGTAGTTGATATAAATGTGCAAACACAACCCACACAATATAGATTCATTTGAGGCTCTCTTAATGATAAAACCCTACTTATAATAATAGGTCATGAATGCATAGAAACTACTCCTATACTATTGATTGTGCTTGATTTGATGGTGTGAGATTGGTGTATGGTTCTAGATCGGTTCCTATCTATTGGGCAACATAGTCACAACACTAAGAAAAGAACAAATATGAAAAGAAAACTTGCAACTATGCATTAGCATGCATCGATGAATATGAAACCGTGCACCAAAGTATGCTTAGTAATTTATACATGACCACATATTCATACATAAAAGTGAGAAAGATCATTGTAAGCCTTGTAATGTTTCCATAATGTTGTCACACTCATCTAACTCAACATTGCATTCATGCTAGCAAATGTGGCAATGGAAAATCTCTAGTTGCAACTAAGAAACCCTCCTATATACTTAAAGTGTCATGGAGACATTCTAAAACAAAAAATCCTATTACAATATTAGTCTTCTTTGATTTCGTAGGTTTGCAATCTCTTAGTAAACTAGATTATGGTGTTGTTGAATTCCTTGCAATCCTTCTTGGTTTTTGAAAACCACATTGTGACCAAACTCCTTTCAAAATTTGACAAAACCCTAACATATACACCAAGGGGAAAAACCCTAAAATGTTGTCATTAAAGTAGTTCAAAATGCACAACCTAGATCCTACTCTTGCCCAAAATGAATGTTGTGAATCGATGGAGAAAATTTGTCATTACTTTTGGTATTTGGGTGAATGACACCATGAATGCGAGTAGGTGGAGAGGATGAGGATGAGCTATGCAATATTTTCCACCATTGATTCACCTTTTACAGAAGTTTGAGCCCTATTAAGATGTTAAAATTTCCTCATGCAGAGAATCAACACCCATTTGGCTGCATCAAAATGACTTCACACTTCTTGCAACAAATCCACATTCACATCAACCTTTTCTATCTTTTGTAGAAATTTGAACTGGAACAAGATATGTGAAAATCCAACTTGCATCTAGATCAAAATATGACATGAGAATCATATTCATGGAAGAGATCACATCAACGCTTGGCATAAAATTGGATTGAAATGGCTCTAGTAGAAGTTTGGGCCCATACAAGATACATCTCGATGTTATCACCATTCTCATAAGGTCTTGTTGAACTTTGGATCCCCGTAAAACTCTACATGTGAGATATCAGCTTCCATCGGGCTAGACGAAAAGTCATTATATTATTTTTTCATCAATACTTAGCCTTTACCTCTATCAGACTTTGGAAGTGCAGTGAGAAAGAGTGAAACATCCATAGTTATCTATCCTGAGACCAATTCACTTCTAAGTCTTCCATGTGCAATCTTTTTTCTTTTTATTTTTGGTCTTTGCAGGGCTTCAACCTACCATTGGACATATCAGAAAGTTGGCTACCATCAGGTCCTTTGCAAAAGATCGACCTCCAACAAGTTCACATGGGGAAAAGCAACTAAACTTCCAACTTTATAAAACACATAAAACAAGTCTACCTTGGATGGAAAGTTTTGATGATGATGTCAACAAAGGAGATGTCAACATGACATCATTAGTGGACTATGGGGCTTCAAATGAGGTGATGTCATGATGACATAAGTAAGGTGGGATGCCATCAACGTGACATCATCAAGGTATAGATGCAAGATAATGGGATGAAACATGTTTGTAGAAGAAGGCATCTGAACTGAATGAATATCTTTGGAAGTGGAAGTTTAGATGAATGAGTAAAGACTACAAAAGGAACTACACAGGAAAATGGAAGTGAACCAAACAAAAGCATTGGAAAGGAGAAGTTCACTTAGAAAATTCTACAAAAGGAACATGATGACTACTAGGGGCGGATGTGGGAAGATGGACTCCATGCATATGTAAAATAAAATTATTTAATTTTTGAAGTTAACTGCACCTGCGAAGAAACTATCAGCAAGTGGAAATGTGAAAAGTTCACATGGAAAAAGCTCACAAAATCAGATGAATGCAACATTCCCTCAAAGTAAGAAAATCCAACTGAACTAGACAAAAATGAGCCAAAAGGAAGGTTTAGATGAACAACAAATTTTCGCAAGACCAACACTTAACCATTTTTTCATGTTTTATACCTTTTGTGGTAAAACCCAACTGAACTATGCTATGCATGAAAATGTATCTAAAATTCACTTGGGTTAGATGGAAGGAGAAAACCTGTAAAGGCATGAATTTCATCCATTAGTGAATTTTGCAAAACTTCAAAAAGTAATTGGGCCTATTTTTTCATGATCTACTCAACTATGCTAAAATATCTGGTAAAAGACCACCCATATTAGATATCTCATATCAATTATCAACATGTGGGCAATGAAAGGGGATATCACAAGCACATAGAGGGGGAGGGACTCAAGTGAAAAGACAAATGCATATTTGAGTCCCAACATGTAGGATGAATCTACAACTAGGAGAATGACCTCATGATCCCAAACTAAACCTAAGATAGAAAATAGGCTAGATCTTAGTGGATAGCATGTGCATAGAATAAGTATGAGCATATGTGTGATAAAAAAGTGGATAGCCCAAATGTATGAGGTGTATGAACATGTGAAATGGGATAAGTAGTAGGTGCATAGGTTTGTGTATAACTAGTAGGTTGATAACATGGGGAAAGGGACCCAACCTTGTATAATATTATGAAATTTGATAAAATTTCTATGTATCAAAGCATTCCACTCAAAAGAGATAGAAAAATAAATGGTAAATGGTACGGGTATAGATTTTTTATTGTTACATTTTTATCCTTTTGAGGTGCATGTGAAGAAATATAGAAACTCAAAAGATATTGTCATGGGATCCATGTCAAGCAATGAACCCTGCGAGGATATGTTAAATTGTGCTTGTTATTTGTCTATGTTCTCTCCATAAGATGATTCTCCATGAAATCATGTTATTGTGTGCATGTTTAAACATGTAGGAACATTGGTTGTACTTATAGGATATAAGGAATTTTCATAAATTGAAAAGAAATACATACAAAGTAAAACTTAATCTAAGAATATAAGTGTGTAAGAATTTAAGTATATAGAAATGACTATAAAGAGTGCATCATATAGGCACATGAGAAATGAATGATATCAATGAATTCTAATAATGTTTGAACCCCTTATATGAGAAATGTAGTGGTGGTGAAAACTTAGTGGCCAAGAACACCCATTTAAGTTAAAAGACACTAAGATAGGCTTATGCTCCCAATGTGGCATCCAAGAGTATGGCCACACAAAGTTCAATATAGAAATAAGTCCCTAGTGATATGGAATTGAAACTATGGGAAAGGGACCAAAATATCAAGTAAAGCTAAAGGAGAAGAGATAAAGCCATTATTATTGGAGCACTAAACTATGAAAGAAAAATTCAAGAACTTCCACTAGAGAAGTCAAGCAACAAGAATTATCCAAAAACTATAATAAAACATGTGTATGTACAATGATCTATTTGTTGGAGAATGCCAAGATCAGAGAACTTGAATTGATAACCTTCCATAAGTGAAACGATAAACACAATAGGATATCTATCAAATAGTATTAAGAGTGTATAGTAAAATAAGAAACCTTGCATATATAGGCAAGGTGGATGAGGTAAGAAGGTAGGATACAATCACTTACGACCCCTCCAAAGATAGAACACTTGTGAGCTCACTTGAAAAGTGTGTGAGAAATTTTCAATAAGTGTCTCAAGTGATGATGAAACATGTATCAACCACATGAAGTGAAAAAAAGAAAGAAAAATAAACCTAAGTAAACTTAAGCTATGAGTGTGAGTAGCTCAATCATAGAAAGGTGATATCCTAACTAGATGGTTAAAGACATTATTTACACTAAAATCCCCCCTTAAGTGCAACTTAGGGAGTAATGTATGCAAGATGACGAGTCTTGACTACTAGGCCATGTTAGGTACTCATGTACAAATTTCTCATAAACTGGAGAAAAGGGAGAAAACCCAATGAGAAATAAAACTCCTTTCCAAAAGAGAAATTAAATGAAGTGTAAAATTGAAGAAGATAAGTGATAGATGGAGAACTAATCATGACAAGGACTACTTCTAACACAAATTACAATGAATGTTCCCCCATAGGAGAGAAAAGAAAGAAGGCCTATGCGACCCCTTAGGACATGTGAAGTGATGAAGTCCATGTGAGGAAATTCTTCCTCCCAAAACTAATAAGAGAAAAGAAACCATGCAATCTCCCCTCATAAAAATGTCTATAGTACTCATGAATGCTTGACATTGAATGTTAAAAATGTCCCACAAATGTTGAACAACATTTCTTCCCTTGGAAAGAAATAATACCACAAATATGTGCAAGATGACTTCCAATTCCAAATAGGAATATGCAAGAAGTAAAACGAATGCCTCTGAATTTTCACATTGATCTAAAGATTAAAATTATGCCTTCAAATGATGCTCAAAGATCTCCAAGCCAATGTTGATGTCTGATGGATCTTGATAAGATGGATTAAGGACCATAGGTGTATGGTGATAACTGAACCAATGTGAATTTGGTATTGTTACATATGATATCGACATAGATGATGACTGAGTTGGATTGGTCAAATCATGAATATCTGCACAATTTATTATGATAGAAGTTGATGTAGGTGAGACAAGAGTAATATATAAAGATGGAAATGTTGATGCAACTTCATCGTGTTAGAAATCTGAACTAGATTGAATAACCCAAAAAACTTTATAAGATAAATTCAAAGTTACATAAACTAGAAAAATATAAACAATGCAAACCAACAACTTTTAGAGATATGCAATGTTAGGATGACATAATTGCATTAAGAGCTTACAAGATGAAAATACAAGCTAGGTAGTGAGTTTATATAAAACTAAGAAGAGGAGGGAGGTGGCAAATCAACCAATGAGAATTTACCACCAATAACCAACAACATTCAATAAAGTGATGAAAAAGTAAATACCCCACCCTTGAAGGGTGGAGACAACTCATCACTTTATCTCCTAGTTATTAAATCAGAAACTCACTTTATTATACTAAGCAAGCTTAATAAATGTGCAAGGAAAACCTATAACTAAGGGAAAATAAATTACCCCACTAGGAAAATAAAAACCTACACTAACACTCCCCCTTAAGCACAACTTAGGAGGATGTAAAAGATGATGGGTTTCAGCAAATGAGGCCATGTTAGGTATCAATGCACATATAAAAGTTTCCCCCAAAGAAGAAGAAGCCCCCCAAAATAGAGAGATAAGAAGAGAAGGTTGAATAAGGAGCCCCCCCTCCCAAAGAGGACCAATGGTAGATGCTCGAAACTAGATATAAAAGACTGTCCATAATGGTCGAACAACATTCCTCCCCTTAAGAAGAAACAAAATAAAAGGTGTGTGCAAGCTATCTCCCAAGTACTGAAAGGAATATGTAGGAAGAAAGTGTAAGATGTACGAAGTCTCTAAAATTGGATCAAGTGTCCCCATACCAATGCTAAAAGTTGTCAAAATCAAACCAGGCGTTCAAGGCCACACTACTAAAAATGAAAACTTAGAATCTCCTAGAGGCTGGTGTAGAACAATATCTAAAGACAATAATGGTTTGACAATAGTTGTGCAATGACTGTCACCAAAGAGGAGAGATAACCCCTCAAATATGTCCTCCAAATCTGAAATATGCATTTCCATAAACAAGTAAGAAACTCTTGTCAAGAGATCATTCCACAAAGTTGAATCAAGAAGACTATGGATGCTCTATTGCAAGAAGTCATTGGAAACTTTTGAAGAAGCAACACCATATGTTGAAGTAGAAACAAATGCAAGGACAAAAGAGTGGTCCTCATAGAAAAGAGGTATGTTTTGAATATTGTCATCTAGATCTAAAATGAGGGGTTCTACAAACAAACAAGAGATGTCTGATATAAATTGGTCCCAATGGATTGAATCCAAAAGACATAAATGATCTTGTTGCAATGAATCACTTGAGGTTCTCAAAGAAGCATCTTTGGAATTTGAATATGCAATGGGTGTTGTTGATGGGGTATCAATGAGTTGGTCATCCACACAATATGTGTCATCACAAGATGGGGAAACTTAAATCTTAATAGCACCCACAATACCCTAGTTATCTAAGGAAACGCCACTTTTAGATGAAGATCCAATGTCTCCATACAAATTTTGGATAATGGTCCAAGTAGTGAAAGGGTGCTCAATGTGCTCTATGTGATGTAGTGTATTCTCAAGAATAATAAGACATATTAGTCCATAGACCATATTATTATTGTTAAACCATGCATTCTTTTTATCATAACTTCACTTGGCTCAAAAACGAGCTCAAAGAGATAGGGTAATAGACCCCACTCAAGATAGTGATTATTTATTTCTTATTTCCAAGACAAATAGCTCTTTGAAGTTATCATGACAATAAAAGAATGAAATAATGTTTAAGAGGCCTGATTAACCCCCCCCCATAAATGGAACTTTATCTCAGTTTGTGATTACAAAGTCCATGTGTAATCCCCTAAGAATGAGTGTAAAAGACACCAAATAAGAATACCAATACACTCCCACCCTTTTCACTAGTATCAAAAATCACCCCCCTAATATTATAAGGTTGGCACTTTATAGTTTAGTTCATTTAGAAAGCCTTTGCCAAGATACAATGCTCAATAGGACAAAATTACAACTTTCGATATAAAATGAACCTAAGACAAAATCTATAAAAAATATAGCCTTATATCTATCTAGTTCTCTTCAATACCTTTCCAATGCTATTCATTTTTAAAAAATGGAGCTCCTAGGTGAAAGTTATGATTTTTTGAAGAAATTTGCAACAAATAACTCCAATTTGCAATATCTAATAGAAAATGGAAAAAAATATTCAATACCTTTGTAGATGGAAAGTACTCATCTCTATCTTTTTTATGGTATCTCATTTGCCAGAAATGGACACTGTGGCAAAAATTTATGGTTTTTTTTTTAATGGTTGAATTTAGTCTATAGTGACGATCCCCCTATTGAAATAAAAAATTTCAAAAATCAAATTCATCTAAAATAGACAAATTTTATATGAAAATAGGGGTTTTTGAGCCATTTGAGCATAATGGCAAGGTCCGTTTGGACCAAAAATGCTCCAATAAAAAATTGTTTGTCAAATCTGAGTTTCAAACCCTTATGTGCAACTATGTCAAATGATCTCCAAATCAAATGAAACGAAAGCCAATATTGACTTTCTTGAGCCTCCTGGACACATTGGAATAGTAAAAAATGCTGCCAGTATAACTAGAAATACTACATCACCTAGATCTCATAAAACACATATGCAATATAAAGAGGTTATTAGATCTTTGCAAACGCTTTCTAATTCTCTAGATCGTTTAAAACACAAGAGAAGAGCATACGAGAATTTACAAAATCTTACTTAAAAAACTCAATCTCTCAATTACAAATCTATGAACTCTGAATTCTCAAAACAAAAGCTTTGATACCATGTTAGAAATTTGAAATAGATTGAATAACCCAACAAAATTTATAAGTGAAATTCAAAGTTGCATAAACTAAAAAAACATAAACAATGCAAACTAGCAACTCTGAGAGACATGCAATGTCAAGATGATAGAATTGCATTAAGAGCTTCTAAGATGAAAAATACAAGTTAAGTAGTGAGTTTATATAGAACTAAGGAGATAATTGAGGTGACAAATCAACCAATGAGAATTGACCACCAATAACCACCAATATTAAATAAAGTGATGAAAAAATGAACACTCCACCCTTGAAGGGTGGAGACAACTCATCACTTTATCTCCTAGTTATTAAATGAAAAACTCACTTTATTATCTTAAACAAGCTTAATAAATGTGTAGGGAAAACCTATAACTAAGGTAAAATAAACTACCCCACTAGGAATATAAAAACCTACACTAACACATCGAAGTTGACATCATAGAGAAGATGAATGTCCTCAATAGTGTCATCTAAATCTATAATGTAGGATTCTACAAACATAAATGATATGTATGGTAGATATGCATCCCAATGTGGTGGATCTAGAGTGACGATACCAATGTCTTGATGCAAAGAATCAGTGGAAATCATAGATGATTCAACACCAGATTCATATGTAGCAACAAGTGGTATGGGAGGTGAGATATTAATGTAAGCCATGTGACTACATTGTTCACCCAAAAATGATGGTGTCTCACAAGATATCTGAGTGAGACTAGATGGTGTTTTTATATGTGTTTAAATTAGATGATTAGGTAAGGTAATACCATGATCAAGAAGGAGTTGCTTTATTTTTGCACTTTGATGTTGAAAACAATCTTCTATTGTATGCCTTTTCATCCCACAATATCCATATTTGATTTTCCAATTATTAGGAGGATTAGGAAGAATACTCAAATGGAAGGGATTTAGTGTGAGAGACATGATCACATGAACCAACAAACTCAAAATTATAAACACCTATGTTTCCTCCCTTGATTCAAAGATCCCCCTAAAATAATGTGCAATAAATTTTTATAAGTTGTGAAGATCAAATGCCAAATCGACCATTTATAATGCGCAATGATTTTTATAAAATGGGCTATCTAAATCTGAAAAATACAAGAAAAAAAAATTCCTTGCAAAATTTTGATATGCGTAAAAAAAGTTTGTAAAATTTTGATAATCGAGGTAAAATTTTTGTCGTGTTGAAATTTGCTTTTAATGTTGACTTAAGAGGCCAAAAAATGATATTAAACAACAATTTCCAAAATATCTCAATGTCAAAGTGTTTGTTTCCAAAAGAACTTTCCATCGACTATTCACACTTAAAAAATACCCTATTGTTTGCAAATTATGGAAAAATGGAAAAAACCCCCTTTTTACGAGTTATGGAAAAATGAAAAATGTCTCCCCATTAAAAGCACTTATGATCAGGGTTTTCATGGTTGCCAAGCCTGCCAGCGCTCAAGGATGGAGTATTTTCCAAGGAATTAGAAGTTGGTCATTCCAATGAATGAGTGGGAATATCCTTTTTCTGAAGGCATTGAAGACTAGAAGCTTTTTTAGGTCTTTAAGGGTCATTGCGTTTAGTTTCAGAAAAGCATTAAAAGGGTAATCGGTGACGAGGTGCTATATCCACAGGCAAAAAGGATCTTTGTTCCCGTCTCAATTACTATTAGTATTTGTTTCTAATCTTTTTGACCTACTTCAGTCTTTCCAGTCTCTCTCGAAGTTGTCAACAAGTTTGTCAAGGATATCTTTCTGCAAAACAATGTTATGCTCAAAGCGACACAATTTTATGATCTGTGGAAAGGACAAGGGTATGTTTGGGGGATTTTTCCAAGGCATTTTTTGTTGCACAGGAATGCATATATTTCAGTTTATAATGGCATAAAAATGATACTAGGAACACTCAACTTGCGTCACGTGCAGGCTATACTGGAAAGGCACGAAGTGGATATTGGTGTGGAGTTGTCTGAAAGAATTAGAACAAGGGTTAATGCTATTATGGTGTTGTTGTCTCATAATCATAATGCGCCACCTCCTATCGTGGTTATACATGATAATGCCATTGATATCCTTCATCATCGCTATGTCATAGTGCCAAACTCGAATGTTGCTCCAACACAAACAAAAGAGGGTGATATGCAGGAGCAACGACAAGATGAAAACGAGGTACAGGTCGAGCAGATGGAGGAGTAAATCAATCTAATTTGTTTTTCGAATTTTGTGATTGATGATTAGTAGGGTTAGGGATTGCATATTTTGTATATGGGTATTTGCAAATTTTGCATAAGGGTATTTGAATTTAGGGCTGTCATGGTAGAATATGGGTGTTTCAAAGTCAGGCATTTTGTCAATTGTAAGAGAAGTGTGATATCTATCTATTAAGAGACTTTGATATTGATAAATTGTGATCTATAAAAAGACCTATATTTATATATTATTAATATATGGGCTATATTCTCTTTGCCTAAAAATATCACTTAATGGTTTATCCAAACTACTAATTTTAAATTATCGATTTTAAAAATTGAACAATAAATATGACAATTATGAACAACTATCGAGAGGTTGTAATGATTTAACAGTCGCAATAATGAAAACCATCAGCTATGGGGGGATTTTGACTCCCAATGGATGCGATCTATTGTTGATGTGTTCTCCTTCTATGGAGCCAAAAGAGGGCACATAGGATTGTGACCATTAGAGGTTGTAGGGTATTCACCTATTAGGAGTCTAACCTGGTCAATGCCTTTGATGGATAGGTGTGTGGGACTACTTTTCTCTTAAGTTGTCTTGCCCAAGTTAAGGATTATTTGGGGGAGTGAGACTATTGCTTGTGAGTTGCAAGGTCAAGGAGCTATTGTAGCAAGCCACATGGAGGACACAAAACACTACACACCTCTTTATCTACTTGAATCCATTGCTACACACTTGAATGTTGGACAGTAGTGAGGAAGAGCATAGATGTGAATGACCAAAGGAAGAGTATGGCGCCAAAAAATGGAATGTGTCATCCAATTCAATATCCAATCTACACATTGAATGAAAACACCTAGAGTAGGCCATAGGGAGAGCATGAACTGTGTGTGTGGAGGGTTAGAGATCTTCAAATGATTGGCACGACTCCAAAAATAGTGATCTTTAGTATATGCAAGCTGAAAGAAGCAAAAAAAAGTTGTAATACTTACATGCCCATTCGTCTAAGGAATGAGCTTAAGTGTATGGTGTGACAGTGAGATAAGATGTCGACTAAAACAATTAATATCAATTGTATTGGCGATAGCTAGTGGGAGAAAAATGGGCTCGAGATAGTGGTACAGTAACAACTATTTTGCAAAAAAATCCAAATCTCAACATTCTTGTCACCCTCGTGGCAATGGAGATCAGGCTTTGACAGCTAGTGGACCTACTACGAGTCAGTCTCTACCGTTTGTGGATCATAGGTCTTCACATGCAGATCATAGACCTTCTAGACCAAGGCATAGGTTTTAGAAGACTGGTCTGGATTCCCTATCATCCTATTCGCCGACTGGACCACACCAGACAACCGATTCTAGGCATTTATGAAAATGATAGAGATTCAGACATAAATAGGTGCAATGGATCTTTTTTAAGGCAATATGAAAAAGATTCAAAACTTTTTAATCACCTATATGAATCCTCGTAGCTTGAATTTAAATCTATTAGGTCTTCAAAGCAACAGGTGCCTGGGTCTGCCGTGAGACAACAAAAGGTTGCAAGCCATGGTGGGGCACCCGTCAATCCAAGACTATCAACTCTTCAGCAGAATCAGGGTTTCAAGGATCAAGAGGTGTTTTCTAGGAAAAAAGATAAAGGAGACGTCTATGCTAAGTCGCCTCTGTGTAAGCAACAAGACTTCATACCAAATGATTGCAAGGATGAAGTTCAGAGTGTGCGACATCAGAGGATTCAAAAGGATTTGCAAGATAAAGGAAAGGAGGGAAACCAATCTGAGAAAGGAAAGGCTTTGACTGACCAAAATGCTCAGAAGGATTGTATGCCGAATCCTGCTCTTTAGACCCTCCAAAATAATAACAAGAAAAAAGGCTCTAAGAGAAGAAGAAACAAGAAGCCGACAAGAAAAAGCAGGGGTAAGCAGGTTTGGAGACACAAAGAAAACCCTCAAGATCATGCCAAGCTGCATGCAGATGGAGGAGAAAATAGAAAAGATCAACAAAAGTTGTCAACAACTCAAAATGGTTTTGTGGAAATCACATTTCTCGAAATCTATTGCAACCTCAAATCATCGACCTTAGAGGGAAGGCTCTGATTTGTAAGTTTTTAAACTTAACACCTCCTTTAGGAAAGTTAAGGGATTTGTTTTTTGCAAAATGGGAGGGGGTTGTTCAAGTTTTTTATCTAGACCAATCAAAGGGAATCTTTGTGGTGTTATTTCACACTAAGGAGCAGAGGGATGTGGTGTATAAAGTAAAATCATGGATTTTTGAAGGTTCAAGACTATGTATGCAGCCATGGATCCCTAATTTTAAGGTTGTATATTTTATGCCTAGATTTTCCCCTTTCTGGGTCTAGTTGCATGGTTTACCATTAGAATACAAGGAGCCGAATTTATTAGAAATAATAGCAAACCATATTGAGATATTCTTAAGGCATGATCATTCTTTCTTTAGGAATCCCTCAAAGCTAGTCAGAATGTGTTTATTGTTTGACATATCAGAAGACTTGCCAACCTAGATTCAATTGATCTCTAACTTTGGTAAATGGTACCAAAATATTATAGTGGAAACCCCAAAAAATGTTTGTGTAAACTGCCACATGTGTTAGGGCATAAGATAGCAAGTTGCCAGGCAGGGGGGTCATGAAATCAAGGAAGGCATACATAGTAATAAGGAGCTATCTTTTACAAACCCTACAAAATTTCATGTCAAGAAATCACCGCCAGAGACAAAAGAGAAAATTCTAAGCTCTGTGATGACGAGTCATCTACAAACCCTACAAGTTTTTGTGAGGTCCACCTCTATGATATATTGATTTCTTAGACTATTTTGAGTTTTAGTACTATTAACTATGTTTGGTGATACCATTTAGGACATGATATTTTAGACAATTGAGATTTTATGATGGT
The DNA here is from genome assembly GCA_007115665.2 of Sequoiadendron giganteum. Taxonomy (NCBI): domain Eukaryota; kingdom Viridiplantae; phylum Streptophyta; class Pinopsida; order Cupressales; family Cupressaceae; genus Sequoiadendron; species Sequoiadendron giganteum. The sequence continues at coordinate 394,419,116 of CM021108.1, read as the reverse complement.
TTGATTATGAAGTTTAAACATTTGAATTCTTATGATAATTAGACTATGGGTAGGCTAGATGCTTAGTTAGCTTATTGTGATGGTTGACCACATTTTATGCTAGTTACTGTGGTCGTTCAAGTTAGTTTTGAAATGATGAACAAATGAAATATGTGATATGAATGAACCACATTGCAATTTGAAATTTAGGTAAATGAATTAGAGATGATGTGTGATTAGTGATTTTCCAGTTATGATATGGGATATATATATGCTATGTGAAATTTTGAAACTTGAGTATATGAAATGGTGATTCAGTTGTTTTGATATATGATTTATTTGAATGAAAACTTATGTATATGAAATGGTGATTCAATTGTTTTAAAATATGATTTATTGGATGAATTAATGTGTGAATTGAGTGTGCAGGTACACTTTCCATGGCCAATGGAAATTGGAGGTAATTTTGGTAACCCTGAGTAATTAACCCGTGAAACCGAGCTATAGTCCATATGAAGGGACTATAGTTCTATTTTGTAATGTATTTTATTTGTAATGTTGTTTGTGAATGTTTGTAAGTGATTTTTATTTCCATGTCAATCCACCTAGATGGTGAGTTGTCCATCCAATTGGACAAACTCGGATTTGAACTTTAGGGCACTTTTTGGGGGTTGAAAAGATATGTTTTTTAAATATTTTTATGGGTTTAAGGTCCTTAGGTCAAGTACCTATGGGTTAGGTACCTTTTTAGCTCAAAAGTTCAAGTCAATTCCATGATTGGGCACTCTTTTTGAGGCCTTAAAAAGGTTTGACGAAATTAAGGTTTTGAGAAGTGGGATGGGGACTAGTCCCTTTCCACTCCCACTTCTCTATGTGTCTTGGAAGTCTCCCAAGCTCTCACACGTGTGAGAACACATGAGTGAATGTGCTTGGGAGAGTGAATGGGTGAGTGGCAAGTGTCACTTCCCCATTCCAAGGAATTCAAACTTGAATTCCTATATAGAAAACCATGAACAAGGGTTTTGGGGGTTCTCTTGGGCATTGTTTTGTTTTAGAGTTGTAATTTTTGGCTTGGGAGCTCTTGGATTTGGCTTGGGGGATAAGAGAGAAAGCTTGGAGGAGGATTTGTGCTCCTTCTCATCAATTTCTTCCAAAGCTTGGATTGAAGGTAGGACCACCACACCCCTTTGCTTCTTGTGATTTTTATCAAATTTATAAGTTATGTAAATGTATTCATGTGTTTTGAAATGCTTCCTTTAAAATTTGTTCTTGTGTATGTTGTTGGGGAAAAAGGGTTGTGATGGGATAGGCTCACCCAAATTTGGGTAGAGCATCCCAAGTAGGGGATGGTTGGAGTAGGAACCTCCTTGGGGACATATTATTCCTCCTTAGAAAGGAGAGGTTTTAAAAAAAAAGGGGTATGAGTACCCATATGTTTTGTGAAATGTGAAGGGTGGCTTGGGTGGATAAGGAGATGTGAAAGAAGGGTTGATAATGAAGGGTTGAACTTGTGATAGTTATCCATGGTGTTTACTTTTGAGTCCCCAAAATGGAGTGCGTAGTCCACCCTCCATTCCCCATTTTGAGTTCATAATGAACTCTTTGTTATGTGAAATTTCCCTTGGGAGGGTGTGAAAATTTTATGTGTATTTTGTGTGTTAAATGTTACTTGGGTTGCATGATTGTGCCCGGTTCCCATGTTGCCTCCTAGCTCGGGGGTGGTTGGTTTTTCCAACCAAAGGTTGGGAGGTGAGCTTCCCATTGGCCTATAGAAGAGACTTTGTGCCTTGTAAAGTTGCAGGTTTGAAGAACTCATTGCTTGAAGACAACTATGTTCCTTGGTGATCTGTGTTAGTACTATCCTTTGGAGAAATTTTCCATCATGGAGTTAAATGCCATAGCCATGATAGGCTATTATAGTGAGCTTGTGATAATCTGTTGTTAATATGTAACTATTGTATGAAGTATATTGTAAAGAAAGAAAATTGCTACTCTACGTAGTAAGGATGGAAGAGTTATAATAGCAAATGTTGTAGAAAATAAAAGGAAAAATAAATATTTTACTCTATTATTCTGTTTGTAAAAGACAGCTTTACACCTTATTGCTCTGTTAGGAGAAGGAAGACTTTCATGTATCTGTAAATAAATGAGTAGCTGCATATTTTATTTAAAATAAATAAATAAACTCTATCTGTTGTTCCTGTGATTAAATGTACTTGGAATATGGAAGAAAATTATTTGAGGTCTATGTAGATGTGCATACTGAGAAACTGAAACCCCTACCCCTGTGTTTTGTATTAAAATAAAGTCAAGATTGTTGTTCTTTGCAAAAAGAAAAGAAAAGAGAAGTTGTGTTTTATAGATCCACTGCTGTGAAAATTAGGTGAAAGATTAGAACGATACATACAGGTCAAGAAAAGATCATTTCCTTATGCTGTGCAAAGTAAATACTGTTTGAAAATCTGTTTATTACTATAAATATGTAACTTTAAGGGATTTTTTTATTTACCCTTGCATTACAATATTGTACATTATTTTGAATCTGCTCATTCTTGCAAATTAGATATATGCAAGTATAATATTGGGTTTGCTAGTTATTATTCAAACAAAAAACAAGCAGAATATTTCTTACTACTCAGAATATAGATATAAAAAAAAGAAATAACAGACACAACAGTGTGACATTAGCTATCAACATACTTCAAGGTAAAATTCGGCTAGATCTGTAACAAGAAATATTTGGGAGAAGTATTAAGTTGTTCTATGGAAAAATCATATCGCTATAGAATGAAGTTCAAAACGTTCATTGCTACACTCTAGGATAAGACAAAAATCAGGAACTACTAATGGGCATTCTTAAATAAATGAGCTACATCTAAAATAAGGAAAGAATTAACGCAGAAGGGTAGATAGAACAAAAATAAGTAAAACTGTATTAGCAGTGGTGGAGAAGGTCATATCCATCTCTCCATGCAAGATCATAGTGAGGACGCAACCTCTATGGAGGATTTCCCCCTCACTGAAGGTGTAACTCCTCGCCGAACTGGTCGCCTCTCTTCCTGTAAATCTCTACCACATTTTATGCAAACTAAAACAAAAATAAAACAATGTAATGTTTAATCGACACGACAATAGTCTGAGACCTTTTGGCTGCAAGAACACGATCCCCCTGCCGCCAGTCGTTCTGCCCCTACTTGTGCGTGGAGACTATTCGAGCAATGGAAGGTTCGAGGCATTGGGCTCTCAACTGCTGCATGCCTCTCCACCATTATTGTCAGTTCCGCCTTAAATCGTCCTTGGATTTGGCACTCTAACCTCGACTAAAGTTGGTGAAAAATGATGCCAACATGCCTGTGTAAACTCACTCTTCCAACTGAAACCTGCCGACTTCTTCCAACACAGCTCTCTGCCTCCTTAGCGATTTAGGTCATTTTGTTTAAGTTTCCTTTAATTGTCTTCATATTTCAAAATGGAGGCGAAACGCTATTCAATTTAGTTTTATTGTTTTAGTAAACTGCCACGTTTCCTCCCACCAATCCTGATGCTTCATACATTATATAAATTAATTTGTATGCCATTTGCTTGGTTGAGTGGACCTTTCACGTGCCACTGTTATCGCCTGGGCAAATCACCTTTATAGCTGCTGTTACCCACTTGACGTTGAGTTCATAAAACTCTCTGCCTCGCCCAATGATCATCATGTTACAGACAGTTTTATAAATTTGTCAGTATTGTTTTCCCCTAGGATAAATATATATTTCACTCACAGTAATACCGGTTCCAGATGTTTTTTATCAAATGCAATAAAGATGTATTACGGCTTGTACATGTAAATTTTGATCTAATGTCAGACCTACCAAGCAGTCATAATATTTCTGCGAAGTATTCTTTGCATTCAATCCAGTATTATTCCACTTAATTCCCTTTCATTCAACGTGTAATGCATAATATTGTCTTATTAACGTCAACGGTGACTTCCTTAATATCGCATATGTGCTTTATCGAAAACGTAGATAAATATCAATCAACCGTTGTTCTCCAAGTTTACATGCTGTCCCTGTGCGAATTTCTCTTAAGCATTTAGAAACTAGCGTGGGAATACCTTAGATATAATTCTCCTTCAATAAAGGAGAGAAGAATATGTTCCCTTATTCTTACAAGAGAATCTAATAGTTTTATATAAGAATAAATGTAGAGGAAGAGCTCCACGTAATATTAGGGAGCCTTTAATATAAAATAAAATAATAGTTCCCTTTATTTAATATCTTTCCCCCTCTCTTATTTAAAGGAAAATAATAATATCTAATATGTAGTAGAGTTAATGTATATTTATTTGTGTATAAGCTACTTCCCATTCTTATAATTATTATTAACTTTTATTTCTTAGGGTGTGTAATTCAAATATATTAGTTAATTGTTTATTTATTTAAGGAATTGTTTATTCAAAGAAAAGTAAATAATTAAATTAATAATAATTAAATAAATAAATATTAAAATTTTATAATTAGAATAAATTAAAAATATTTATGTATTTGAAATTCGAATTTTTATGCTAATGTAAATTTTATAAATTTTGTATTTGTCAATTTTGTATTTGTGTGTGATGGCCTCCTCTTTCACCCCCCTCTTTAAATATTCATTTTTCCACCCTCGGGCTTCGTGTTTATGATCTCATTACTTGGCCTACATCGTTTGGTGCATGTAGCTAGTTAACAAGCGCAACACAATATAGCATATAACGAGTGATTAATGGCTCCTTTTCCAAAAAAAAAATGTTAGTTGTGTTTTGCCCTAACGTTAATTTTGGGCATTATAGTTTTCATGGTGATTAGTCACTGTTAGAGTTGGAAGAGCATATTTCCAAGGAAGAGAAAAGTGAGTCGAGAGAAAAGAATAAAATGGAGATGGTAGTGTATGGTAAGCCTAAGAGGTATATCTCTCTCCTTACAAATTGGGAACATGAAAGAGTTTTTGATATGATTGAATAGGAAGTACTCCCTCCATTTATAATCACCTGAATTGCCTCAAGTTTTAGAGAAACATATGGATTATATAGTTTACAAGTTAATGTTTGAAGGTTGCTCGATTTCCCTTGGACCTCTTGCAAATGGGTGTAGGAGATATAAGGGTTGTACTCACCCTCATTTACTTGATATGCCTACTTCTCAAGTAGGTACGACTAACCTAGAAATAAAAAGTGCCAATTAGTCGGGAGGCAGAGATGAGCTGGAAGTATTAGCTGATCAAATTCTAGAATCAATAGGTTCATAATTATTTGAAGAGATAACAATTGAGATTGCAATAGAGGATGGTTGGGGGGAACCAATAATAGGAACAATAAGTATGGAAATAGGGGAAATAATACATGAGGAAAATTGGGATGAAGAAGTATTATTGGAAGGAAGTAGAAGGACAAATCAGGGTTCTCCTAAAAAAATAGAGCAACATTCTTGTATAGGGGATAAAGGGGCTCAGATGTTGGATTGGAAAGATTTAGAAGAGATTGAATAGGATCTTCATATAATGTCAGAGCAGCAACAAGAAAAAACTCATTTAATGGATCGAGACAAGGTAGATTTTGATTTCTCAACTCCCCTATCCATATCTTAGACACCATCTCAATCAAATGTGAAGAAATCGCCAGGTACAATGGGGAGGAAGTCAAACTTGACTAAACTTAAGGAAGAAATTGAAGCAAGAGTTCAAAAAATTATCTTTGATTCTATCCATAATTCGGCAAGTAAACATCTGAGGAGAGCATGTTGCTCTCCTCAAGTGCAATGAAGGTTTTATCATGGAATGTCAGGGGAATTAATTCCCCTAACAAGTGGGCTCGTATCAAGTATAAAATTGATGCTTGTGGAGCCGATATTGTTTTACTACAAGAAACAAAGTTATCTAGGGAATCATATGAAGCTACTATACATAAATGGGTAAAGTGGACCTCCTCTCATTCTATGACACAAGGAGCTTCTGGGGGACTTGTAACACTATGGAACCCCAAATTAGTCTAGGTTAAGGCAACAAGAAATGAGACTAACTAGAAATTGTTGGAGGTATCCAAATATAATCGAAATTTCTATGTTTTCAATATTTATGGGCCTACAACTACTACTGATAAAAAGTACCTTTGGGAATAGTTAACGCGAATCTTAGTTGGTTTGGGATATGTAAAGATTGTTTTGGGTGGTGATTTCAATGCAATAGCTAAACTTCGAGAAAAAATTGGGGGGATATGTCCACCCCTCAAATTGATCGAGGATTTTTCTTCCTTCATCCTCTTTAATGCCCTTAAGAGATATTGTGTCACTTAAAGGGAAATATACCTAGACTAATTAGAGAAAAGTTTTTTTGCAGATTTCAGAAAGATTAGATAGATTCTTAGTGTCCCCAAATTGGTTATTGGGACAACATGGTTTGGAATCATAAATTTTTCCTATGGTGGATTTCGATCACTATGTCATTTCATTATCCATCTCAAATGCTTCCCTCCCTAAAGGGAAGTTATCCTTCAAGTTTGAAAGCATGTGGCTTAGACATCCACAATTCATGGATTTAGTGAAAGAATGGTAGACAAATGCACCTTTTGAACAAGGCTCAAAGATTTATCAACTTTATTGTAAATTGAATCATCTGAAACAACAAATAAAGGTGTGGAATGTGCAAATCTTTAAAAATGTCTTCCAACAAAAGAGTTAGTTTTCAAGGAATTGATGGTAATCCATCAACAAATCATTCAAAATGGGCTAGATGAGAATCTATATGAAAGGCATAAGTGTTTGCAAGGAGAATGGGAAGAGTTATGTGCTAGGAAGGAAATACATTGGAGACAAAAATCATGGGAGTTATGGCTCAAAGAGGGAGATAGAAACATAAAGTTTTTCTATGCATCTACACAGATAAAAAGATCTGCAACAACAATATTTTTGATTCAAGAGTCAGCTATAAGAAACTAGTTAACGTCAGAAGAGGACATCAAGAATGAAGTTGTAAGATTCTCCTCAAATCTTTTGTCATCCGCAAAAGATAAAAATGAACAACGAAGAGAGGATGAAAAAGAGATCCTTGAAGTCATCCCACAGTTGATTCAAGATGAGGACACTGACAGTTTGTTAAAGCCTTTAACAATGGAAGAAGTTAAAAATGTGGTTTTTTCCTTACCCTCGGATAAAGCACCTAGTCTGGATGGCCTTACAACAATATTCTTCCAGAAAATTGGGATTTCATATGTTATGATTTATTATGGGCATTAGAGGATTCAAGGCATATGGGTTCAATGCTTAATCAATTCAATCTTACCAATATAGCAAAAAATCCAAAATTGAAGAATCCGGTATCTTTTGCTGATTTTAGACCTATATCATTGTGTAGCACGATTTATAAAATATTTTCTAAGGTCATTTTTCTTAGATTGCAATCAATTATATCAAGAATTATATCTGTTGAGCAAGGTGGTTTTGTCCCAGGTTGGGAAACCTCTGAAGGAGCTTTGATAGCGCATGAAACTCTTAATTCTATTGCTTCTGAGTTTTTTTCCTTCTTTCATCATCAAATTAGACATGATGAAGGCTTATGATCGTGTAGATTAGGAGTTTCTTGACAAAGTGCTTAGAAAATTTGGATTTAACAACAAATGGCGTAGATGGATTTGTTCTTGTTTATCTGGTACAAAGTTTTCTATGATTCTTAATGATTCTCCTACAGGTTTCTTTGCTGCATCACAGGGAGTGAGGAAAGGGGATCCCCTCTCCCCTTTTCTATTCATTATTATGGCTGAGGAACTCGGTAGGTTTATCACCCACAAACAAAATATAGGACTTTGGAGGGGCATCTTCATTTCAAATACATCCATCTCAGTCACTCACTCTCTTTTTGCAGATGATACTATCTATTTTGGGAATTCAAATATGGAGGAAGCCTTACAGATTTAACAAGTTTTGTAGAAGTATTGTTCAGCTTCGGGTCAAAAGGTTAATTCTTCGAAGTCCAAATTATATGTTTTTAACACAAATGTGAAAGTAAAAGAAAAAATAGTTCAAGTATTGGGTTTTCAACAAGCAGAGTTGCCATGTGCGTATATAGGCATTCCCTTCTTCAAGGGACCAAACAAAGCTACCTAATGGGTTAAGGTGACTAAAAGACTAAAGGAAAGGATTCTAATATGGAAGGCTCAGTGGTTATCCCTTTCAGGTAGAATTTTGTCGATAAAATTAGTATTATCTACAATCCCAAACTATTTTTTGGTAGTACTCAAGGCTCTGAAGTCGGTCATCTTATAAATTGAGAAAATTATTTGAAATTTCCTTTGGAAGGGAAATATAAATGAAAAAAAAGTGTCATTAAAATCAATAGAGAATATGGCTCTAGATAAAACTCAAGGAGGAGCGGGAATACACAATCTTGCAATTAGGAACAAAGCATTTGGGACAAAATTAGTATGGAAAATGTATACAAAGTTAGAAGCAAAGTGGACTAAATTGATGTAGGCTAAATGTTTGGATGACATCAATCCCCCGAGAATCCTCACTGTGTTGAACCCTCCAAAAGGTTCAAATATGTGGAATTCCTTGGTATCATGTAGATCCATCATCACCACATATATTACTTGGGAAATCCATAATAGACCAAGTGTGAAGTATTGGAAAGACTCATGGAATAGTAATCCTCCTTTGCTAAACAATCCAGATTTATAACCAATAAAAGATATCTTGACTCTTGAATGGGGTGAAATTTTTTTAGATTATGTACAAGCAACAAAAGGGCAATCAAGGAAAGTAATTTTGAATCAGTATTTTGGGGCATCTCTTTCTGCACAACAAGTGGCATCATTTCAACAAGTATTAGATAACAAAGTAGTGTTTCTTTCAAGGTAGCAGGATAGGATATTATGGGCTCTATAAAAAATGAGGTGTTACTCAGTAAAGGAAGGTTATAAAGCATTAATTCAATGAAGTTATCAACTGGTAGCTCAAAGGGCTTACTCTTTTTGTTGGAGTAACAAAATCTTGCCAAAAGCTGGGGGTTTTTCTATTGGATTATGTGGTTGTGTTGCTAATATGTGGTTAACATTGATGTCAACACTATTATCATTAATGATTCAAAAGGCTGTATATGTCGAGGATATTGAGAAAATTGTAATAAATATGTTGTAGTCAGTCTGTGAAGCTATGAAGGTTAGAGGGATGAAAAGTTTCGTACATTGATATTCAGAAGGCGTGAATTAATGGGTTTGTTTCTGAGACTATCTAGTATGTTGTCCGGAAGTTTCAGAGGTGTGCATCAAGATTGAAGAAAGTTATGAAGTTATGTGTTCCTATAGTTATTATGTTATTGTAGCAGGTGTTTCTGGAAGAAGAGAATGCAATTCTGATGAATTGAGTTGTTGTGTATGCTCCTGAGATGTTCAGTTATGTTTCTAGATTGTGCTCTATCAATGTGGTACATCTATGTTGATCGGTGTGTTCGTGATCAAATATTTTTCCTTTGTGTGTTTGAGTTTTCATGTTCTTCGCCGACATGATGGTGGTAGCGTGTTGCGGATCCTTATGAATTAATTTTTGAATTCTTGGCGTGTTTGAGGATATTGATTTAGGTCCTCACTATGTTGTGACTGAATTAGGTTGGTGCACATTGAGATTTGTTTATGTATTGGGCCGACAATTTGTAATTCATTTATTCCTTATTTTGTGGCTAATAGAGTTGTTGATGTAAATCAATGTAGCGGATATATAAGAGCAATTATTTTCCTCATTTTTATGTATACTTGGTGTATGTATGTGAAGTATGTGCAAGATATGTGTGAATAAAGATAATATCATTCGAACGCATAGAAGAGTGTGAAGAAGTTTGAGCGAAGAGTGAAGAAGTATTCTTGTGCCTAATCGGAACTGTCATCAGGCTTATGAAGTAGCTATTTTCTTTGTTCAACCTTATTAGATGGATTTAATTTGATTGTCTTATGTAAGGTAGTGAGTATTTCCTTTGAGCAATGAGCTCTAGGAAGTGTGCCTGAATGAATGTGCATTCTTTATTCACTTTCTATTATACTTTTAACAAGGTATAATTGTGGATTAACCTCCACCGCGGTTTTTCCCCTAACAAGGTTTCCACACAAAAAATCTTTGTGTTGTGTGTTTATGATGTGTTGATAATTCTTGCTTTCATTGTTAATTATCAGATATGTGATTAAAGGTTGATCGGGTTAAGTAAAGTTATAAATTATGCAACAATCGATTCACCCCCCCCTCTCAATTGTCTATCCTTGTTTTTCCAATATTTGCATGGTTGGAATTGAGAAATTGGATCTTAACAAGTGATCATTTAGCAAAATTGAAGATAGTGGACCCCTTTAAATGTCCACTATGTGATGAAGAATTGGAGACTGTGGATCTTCTTTTAATACAATGTACCTTTGCACAAGAATGTTGGATATTCATAAAGGGAAAATTATTGCCAAACACAATTTGGGCCATTTTTTCAGAGCTAGCCACTTTTGTTTAAATCTTCTTTTTTTGCATCAATTTGGTAGGTTATCCCATCTCTTGTAGTTTGGAATATATGGTGGGAACACAATTTGCATATCTTTAGGAAAATTTCTTCTTTAGTAGAGGTTGTTAAAGGTAAAATTGAAAAGGTAGTCTTAGAGGCAATTAACATATATGTTCTGAAATTCAAGAACACTTATTCTATCTATAAAAGTTGGGATGATTTTGTCTTGAAGATCTAGGGAAACATTATACTTCCTTTTGCATGGATCTTGCATCAAATAAGCAAGATAAAGGTGAGGAGGGAAGAAGTAACATGAAAATCTCCATCCTCAGAATTTTTAAAACTTAACTTCGACGGTGCCTCTAGAGGCAATCTGAGAGTTTCAAGAGCTGACATTTGTATTCAAAACTTACCGGGGAAGGTAACTGTAGAAAGATCATATCAACTTCTAGTAGGAACGAATAATGTAGCTGAAGCTCAGGCAATTTTTCTAGGTCTGGAAGCTGCCTTGAATCTAAGAATTTCAAAATTACACATTGAAGGTGACTCGTTAATAACTGTGAATGCTTGTAAGAAAAAGAAAGTTCAACGTTGTCATTTGAATTATATCTTGCAGAGAGTTTGGGTATTCATAAATTTCAGTCTTTCATCATACACATACTTACTAGGAGGGGAATAGGATGGAGGATAAATTGGCAAGTATGGGTTGTTAGGGTAATGAAGTTAAGATTTTCGATGGAACTCAAATGCAAGCATATCCAGAAGTTTTAGAATTAGCAAGGCTCGATGCAACACTTTAGCCTTTTGGATAAAGTAAATATTTGAAGGGATTATGCTAGGGAAAATCAGTTTGGTTCTAAAATTGGAATGTATCCAGTTGTTGAAGCTAATGTGTTTATGTGGGTACAAGGTAGAATAGGTTGCTCAATCAAACATACTGTGGTGTTGTCTGTAAAGGTTAGACTTGAGAGAAGTCAGTTGGTTGTAGTTACACATGTAATTAGTGGTACAAAGCAATGTAGGCTGCACACACAAGCATCTAGGGTGGCGTCAACGGTGGGCAGAATAACCTCACATTGTTACAATGCCTCCCCTTTATCACCCTAAACAATAATCGTTCCATCCGCTTCACAATAGCGATGTGAAGCGAGAAAAATATTTCCATGTGCTCAAATTACACCAACAAGACCAACCAAGGCACCGCGGGGTAGTGAGTTGCATTGATCATCATTATTGGCCCATCGAGGAGTCAGGCTTTAGAGTCCTGCCAAAGTCACAAGGTCCCATCGACTAAGTTACATATAATCAAAGCATCGAGGAGACCTCACTCCAAGTACCACTGATCACTACTTGTCCCATTGATGAGGCTTCAATTGGCTTCAACATACACCAACATGACCCACCAAGGCACTCCGGGGTAGCGAGATGCATTGAAAATCATTATCGGCCCATCAAAGAGACATGCTTTAGAGTCTCACCGAATTCAAAAGGTCCCACCAATTAAGATACATACAATTGGAGCATCAAGGAGACCTCACTCTGAGTCCCACTGATCGCTACTTGTCTCATCGATGAGGCTTCAATTGGCTTTCAACATACACCAACAGGGCCCACCAAGGCACTGCGAGGTAGCGAGCTGCATTGATCATCACTATTGGCCCATCGAGGAGACAAGCTTTAGAGTCCCGTCGAAGTCACAAGGTCCCACTGACTAATATACATACAATCGAAGCATCGAGGAGATCTCACTCTAAGTCCCACCAATTGCTACTTATCTTGTCGATGAGGCTTCAATTGGCTTGTCGAAGAGATTGCTCATTTAGTCCTAGTGAAGTCTACCACTCCCACTGACAAGAGTCCCCATCCTTCCTTTGGCATGTCGAGGATACATATCTCAATGTCTTAGCAACAACACAAGGTCACCCCGATACACTTTCATCAGTGTATCAAAGTGACATAAAGAAGACTCCCATCGATGTGCCCAACTCTCACCGACAATGAAACTCATAGTCTTTCAGGGCATCGGGGAGACTCTATGATGAATCCCTTTGACAACACCCTATCACATCAATGAAGGGTCTAGACTCTGTATCGGGCTATCGAAGAGATACCTATGAGACTCCTACCAAAGTTATCATATCCTATCGATATAAGACTTAACACCCAACCATAAAGAAATATTGGTTCATCGAGGGGACAATGAATAAGGTCTCGCTGATAATGAATAGTCAGGCCATTCCTCACAGTTATAGATCTCGCTTATATTGATGTAGTTACATGGCATAGGTGGTACAAAGTAGTATAGGTTACACACTCAAACATCCAGGGGTGGTGTCAATGAAGGGAAAATATTATGTTAATGAGGTGCTTTGTTTTTTGCAATCTATATCAGTTGAATAGGAGGGATATAGGACATGCTAAAAAGGGTCTGAATTTTGTTGTTTGATAAAATGTACTCAATCGAACCTAGCTATGAAGAGCTTGTCAAACTGATATGCACACATTATTTTATATATAATATAAATATATATGAGCAATATGCTCTTTGATAAAGAAAAATATTTCTCATACAATAGAGAATGTTAAACAAATCCCAAATAACTAGGAAAACAATCAATTCGATGCTCAAAATAGGTGAATAAAACCTACAAGTTCCTAAGAATATATGATTGAAAGTGCCTCAAAAAGAAGATAAATTAACAAAATGTTTAAAGGTCACAATTATGGAGTGTTCTTGTGTCGAGCAACGTGGGAGAATAACACCTTCTTGAGAGTGGTGGTTTTTATAGGCTCAATCAATGAGCATTAAAAGTAGCAGGAGTGTATAGAAGTGTTTAAATCACCATGTGAAAGAAACTCTTCACATGAATGAAACAAGCCACCCAAGGTTGCTAATGCCCAACTTAGGTCTTTGACACAAGACCAAGTTTATTTACAAAACTCCAAAAAAATTAGAATATGCCATGATATAGAGCCTTACAACAAGGGGTCGAATAGGACATAATTGACCACAAACTTCCTGTGACGCCTCCGTCAAGGAACCCTAGAGGACAACACTAATCTAGGTCAAAATTAATGGAACATTTTTTTTAAAACAAATAACTATAGAATGCATAACATAACATAATAATCTAGTCCTAGGTCCTCTAAGGTTCCTTGACTGTGCTACTAACAAAACTAACAATCAAGATTACTAGAAACATTTCATCAACGATAAAAGATAACACGATCGATCTAACATGTAAGGTTCATTTTAAAGCACCAAACTAAATGATCCTATATTACTCACTTAGATAGTGTGACAATTGATAATCAAACATTAAAAATCATTTTCTAGCTAACTATCATATGAATGATGCATTACTTTACAATACTCTTTATAAGAAGAGCTCATCAATAATTGTTACATCTTACAATAGTTTCATCATTGCTTCCCCTAGTACATGTGGGAATATTACATTAAGAGATACAAACGATAATACAATCTAATATACAATTACATGATATGATGTCTTCTCAAACTAGAACAGGAACTGGAGTCCACATCACAATGACCAATCTCCACGTGCACGAACATGCAACAAGAATACATAATAGAGAAAAAGAACCAACCTCTCGACCATGTGGAATCCTGAGGTCCACCCCCCATGCTAAGAGATATCACAAGGTCCCACATCCAATAGACAATCACTAAAGCAACATGCTAACATAAGAAAGGGTTATACATGACACCATAACAACACTACTAACAACACCAATATTCTCAACACCTACATCACTTCTAGAGGCACAAACACAACATAAAGAATAAATACAACTAGGGAGTGCTAGACTGGAATAGGGAGGAGTGTCATCACATGGTCCTAGCATGGGTTATCTTGACAGTCTCTCACTAGACCCCGACCCCCATCTATGTTTGTCCTGGAAAACCTCTCACTAGGTATCGGCCCCATAGGGTGACACATGTGAAATCAACATTCCTTTCATGAGGACAAGGAAGTTGATCTTGTCAACTAGGACTTCTCAACCCATCCTTAGCCTAAATGAACACTATAGAAAATGGGTGAGGCATCCATTATCTTTCTTAATGTGAATTCTACCCATCCCCCTAACATATTATTAAGTTTGTCACTGCATTAAGGAATCCTCCAATGGGTTGTCCTGGATGCCACTTTGGGTTCTAGTCCCCATTGAGAGCCACTCCCCCTACTTGCAACTAGAAAACCCTTCAAGGAATTGTCCATCTTGCACACCTATCATAATCTCATGAGTCTATACATAGACATGAGGCAACACCCTTGGGGTTTGTATTTATGCAAAGCACATGACCAAAAACATAGCCAAACCACTTCCAAGGTTAAACAACCTTAAGGACCATCCATACAAATATAACCCCTCATAGGCCTCTAGAAAACCAACGTAATAAGCATATTTCCCAATGGCACAAAACCTTAAACAAACTTTACATAGACGACATCCAGCTTAAACAATTACATAATCACCTAACCCAATAATCAAGACACATTGTTTAATACAAAAAGAAATCCTAACATTGTAAACATGAAGATATTCCCTTAAATAAGGCATTATTTCAACTTTCTTATCATTCATTTTAACTTAACCACTTAGTTCAATTAATAGATTATTTACTACAAATAATTATATTTAAAGATAACTATATTGTTTATAAAACAACCATCTCTATCGAACTAGTTAATACATAACCCTAATATTAAAGTTACAACTTTATTATAATACTATAATAACAATATTATAATTAATTTATTCACATAGCAATTCTATTAATCAACTATTAAATAATTATTAAAATAATTAACATTCATTTACTAATTAGTTAACAGAGAGTAATCTAAATCCTCTAACATTTAATCTGAATCATTTAAATTAAATAACCTATTTCTAATAATTTATCCTCACTTAATATTAACATTCCCCTAATACACTATTTAACTAAACATTTATTTTAAATAACACAATGTTAATTCCATATATTTTTATGTTACATAAAATTTACTGTCAGCAATTAATCTACTTCTATTCACAAAATTTAAATGAATCTACATTTAACCACAATCAGGAACTAACCCTAAATATCAATTTAAAGATTATAATAAGGTGTTAAACTAATCACGAATGCAAATCTTCCATTGGTTGGCTATAGGGAGAACGAAGGCATTTACATCCATGGAGGAGCACCCTGACAACAACTTCATGTTTCAAACATATCTCAAAAACTATAATCTGGGTTTATGGGAATTTTTGACAGAGTTTAGAAGTCAACAAGGCAAACAAACCATTTAAATTTCTCACCAATCCAGTTCATAGAAAATGAGTTATGGACGACGTAATCGGCCTATTTTACTGGTTGGGAATAGAAAGACAATACACATTTATTAATTTTTATTCTGGAATAAATAAATGTTTCGTTCACAGACATAATAAAATAATCAAACATTTATTTTTAGAAAGAAGAGAGAGAAATGAATCAATTTGATCATACACTCAAAAAAACAAATGTAAACAAAAGATCAAAATCCAACTTGGATCTAATGCTTGAAACTAACAAAAATTGATGTCGAGCTCAAACTTCCACTTGAATTTCCAACTTCTCCTATTCCACAGTCCAAAATTCCAAAACCACAATTCCTAGCATAATCCACAATATAAGAATTTTTTTAGATAATTCTCTCCCCCTCTTTCCCCCCAAAAAAAAAATGTTACAGGAGGAGAAAAATGTACGGGAAATCCAAAACGATCTCAACCAACAATAGAATGAATTATAGTTAATTTTTAATTTATTAAATCAATGGTTAAGACAATTAAAAGTATTTCATTTAAATTTATAATTTGGGTAAATATAATTGATACCCAATTTCACACAAACGATAAAGCCATTTACCAACATTTACTTACATATGATAATTAATTAAGTAATTCTAACTTTGTAACATTTTATTTATTTACCTTATTATTATTATTTATTAATTATAACATTACATTATAATTTATTTTATTATGAACTATGAATATATATTTATATTTATTTATCAAAGGCATACCCTTTTTACTTAACAATTTATTTTAATGCATAAGACAACCAAAGGCATTTTATCAGACAAATTGTATTAAATAAAACCAAATGCCAATTAATTACCTGACCACTATCCAGGGTCGAAATGAAAAACCTCAAGCAACATTGACTGATCATACTAACAATACTGATGGGGTGCCAATCAGATACTCATCCTCTTCGAGGATGATGGCTAGGGTAGGGGATCAAGTGTTATCTCTGATCAACTAATCCATTGGGTTCAAGCACGCTCAGACTTGCCAATTTAGGTGGATTCGATGCCTGGTACTTGTAACTTGCAGCACACAAAATGGTTGTGCATATACATATGCATATAAACATACACATTGTGAAAGTGAATCACAACATCGTAGGGTACTCAAAAGTGACTGATGTGACATTGTCCCTTTAGCTCAATCACATCAGTGAGAACAACACCTAGTAATCAAATCAACTCATATAACAATCAACTACATAGTAATTAGGATAAGATCAATCACATGATAATCACATAACAGTCATGATAAAATAATCACATAACATTGATGATAGGGTTAGTCCTCATAATGAAATCTAATCTCCATATTCATCGGAATAAAACTATATACTAATCATAACATGTGCATAAAACCTCAAGTAAAAAGAGTGTCATCAATGGCATCATCATAACAATGAATCTAACATCATATCCTGTATCATAGTGTCTTATCATAAGACAGATAAATTGTCAGTCTATCAGGGAAATGGTATGAGAGGCACTACACTTCCTACAAACAAGTTGAAATAGAAAAAAATCTCCACAAAAGAGCAAATGTTTACCCAAAAGGGAAAATTAGAAGATTGGAAAAGGGTAGATTGGCCCTCTGCTATAAAATTAATGTTTTACAACTTTTCATAAAATAGGTAGAGAAGCCCAAAACATTAGAAAAATAAAAGTTACCTAAATTGATGAAATAAAAGGTATTTCTTGATTTCTTGAGTCTTTTGAATGCAATTTCAGTGTCTATTTAGCTCCATGACACTATGTTGATAAGGATATGTGTGGGAGCCATGTTCATGCAAGAAGGAATGTGCTCTCATGGCCCTAATACCATGTTGAAAAATGCCAAGATCGAAGAGATTGAATTGATAATCTTTCACAAATGAAAGATAAACACAATAGGATATCTATCATGCAATATGAAGAGTGTATTTAATACAATGAGAAACCTTACATAAATAGGCAAGGTGTATGAGGTGAGAAGGTAGGAGACAATGATTGACTCCCCCTCCAAAGATAGAACACTTGTGAGCTCACTTGAGAAGTGTGTGAGAAATTTTCAATAAGTGTCTCAAGTGGTGAGGACACATGTCTCAACCATATGAAAAGTGAGACAAAAGTAAAATAAATCAAAGTAAAATTAAGCTATGCGTGTGAATAGGTCAATCATAGAAATGTGATATCCTAACTAGATGGATAAAGACACTATTTACACTAACACTCTCCTCATATATGTAGGACTAGGAGGAAGTAAGAAGGTGGAACAAAAACAATGACTAACCCTCTAAGATATGTGCCACATTTAGAACACTTGGGACACATGTGAGTGCATGTATCATGTGTCTATGAGGTGCGACAACTAAACAACTAAGTGAACTTAAGCTAGTGTGAATAGGACTACTAGGTCTATGAACTAGGTAAATGGTAACTAGATGTATAATCACTAGTGTGAATAGGACTAGTATTTCCTTAATCTAGTTTTCTTAACTTCTCTCCTCTCTTTCCTTTTCTGAAGAAATATTTTTCTCCTTGTTTTGATATCTTATCACCTCATCATTATTCACTTTACTCTCAACACCTCCTAAGGAAAAAAATTCTCTAATACCACTTGGTGCAATCAAGATCAGGGTCCCTTACCGCGTAGCCTAATCTCACAACCATGATACATAATGGAAGCAACGATTCACATAAAAAAACATTTTCATTTTATTTATTAAAAAATAAGTTACAATAATTCTTCTATAGAACAAAAATAAATTTTCTTTAACATCTTCTTAATATCACTACACATTCCACTAACATCCTACTTCCCTACTATTCTCTTCATCAAATTATGTTCATGGAAATATTTTTGTTCATGGTGGTTGTACCTTTCGTTATTCATTTATGAACATGTCAAGAATTTCTTCCTTGGCCAATAGGTCTCTCTATGCACATAGTTAATAAGTTAAGTCAATTCAAATTCTAGTGCTTACAACAACTGAGTTGTAAAAATAAATATCCTAGTAGCAAGGAGAAATTTTGTAGATGATCAGTTCAAACAAGAAACTCTACATAAACCATTGACTATTGGGAGTCCACAAATATCCAATTTAGACAAAAAATCCCCATATGAAATAAATAATATTAAATTATTCTTGTTTGCAAAAGCTCAGTGCTCATCTGAATGGGATTATTATAACTCATTTATAAGTTTGATTCAGTTACAAGCTCTTGTAAATCTAGTTATAGTTCAAAATTCCACAATGACAACAACAATTTCAAAGTCCATAGATGCGAATGGCCAACTATATTCTAAAAACCCACATAAAGTGGGTGTTCCATAGATCGATAGAAAGTGGAAGTTCTGCAAGTTTAGATGACCAAGGAAAGTTTGCATGTTCCATACTAGGTGATTTCATCATTACTATTATCAAATTGAGTGAACCATAAAGATAATGATATTTAAAATCTCTCCCCAATTGACAAGCATGGAAACATCCTAAGGCTAGGATGATTCTCCAAAGAGGGATGGTTCCCTTGGTTTATCACCTGAACTAGCTTAAACTAGTGTTGCTTGGTAATAAGGAAAATGGAAGATAAGTAACATAAAATGAACCTAGATCATATGGAGGTGATGTACCAAAATATTGCTAAGACATATTCAAGTATTTTAACACACAATTAATCAATGATTCAACTACTTCTTTACACAACTCAAATGTTTCCACACATTCATGCATCAATGTTTCATATGAAGGTGAGATACGTACAATTTAAGAAGGAAAATAAGGGTTTTCACAATTTTTCACTATTTATTTCCATCACACAAAATATAACTTACACAAAATGTATAACACGTAGTAGAAGAAAATATTGAGAAGAAAAAAATTTATTTTGTTGATCAAAAGGTGTTCTTGCAATAGTATAAGATTAAAAAATACCTTGATATTTCTTGAAAATATGTTTACAACTATTATCCTTGATCTGAAGCTAAGTTTCTTTGAGCTACAATACTCAATCTTTTGTTTTAAACTAGAAATAGTGAACTATGAATTAAACTAGGTGTCCATTTTCTCTATCCCATCATAGAAAAGAATATAGGACATGATCTAAGGCTATCGAATGGCATTATTGACTTGATTTTTTGACCAACCTCCACTTGGGCATTAAAAAACCACCTCCCCATGTTTGACTTGGACATGATATTGGTGGTTGAAGAAAATTCCTTGTTTGTTTTTACCTTATTTGTTGAAGATGCTCCTAGATGCTTGGAGATGTGTATGAATTGTTCAAATTACTTCTTATATGTTCTCATTTTTTTTCCAAGTCACCCAAGTTCCTCCAAATTCTCTCAACCTACTCATAACTTTTCTTCACTTCTCCAAACTTTCATCATGAAAAATTTACACAAGAAAACCTGAGTGATCTGTATGTATGGGAAAAAGGATGCAATGAAGAACTAGGGGGTTCCAATAAGGATCCAAATAGAAATTGAAATCCCACAATGCCTATACAAGACCAAAAAAATTCCACAATTTTGTAACCTTTCAATCATCTCTTCTTCGTTGAAACCTACCTTCACTAAACCAAATAGTTCGAAGTAGGTGGTCAAATTCACTCATGGAAAATCAATGAAGTCGCAAATTGGAAAACCTTGGTGTTTCCTATCTTCAGTCAATTTTCCCTTTGAGCACCTAGGATTTCGATAAACCAATATTTTGATGAACCTCAAAACCTCAAAACTAGTAGCCAACTTCAATTTCTTTTCATTCTTTCTTTCGATGAACATATTCTTCGATGAACTCCATTTTTGACGAACCAAAGAGTTTGTGAACTTATAATTAGGAACACCCCTCTAAACTAGGAGGTAAGTAGGTAGTCCAACAACAATCACATAAAATAAAGAGGTTGAACATACACACACTAATTAGATTTAATACATTTTGAGATGTTGGATGGTCCAAGGTTGTGGATTTCAAATATTAGGTTCCTTTGGGAAGATCCTTTACTCATATATGGTATGTGACTTGGAGTTGTACAATTGGGGGTTCTCTAGAGGATATAAATATTTTGAATTCTATGGCTAAGAGGCCTTATTATTCTCTATAGGATTTTGATATTCTTTCTTGAGGTCATGAGTCAAAAGAGGTCTATAAGGTTGCTCCTAGATATCAAGTGCTTGATTGTAGAGAATAGAAGATGTTTTTCCTTAGTGGAGAGAATATAGAATCAATTCAAATGGCCTAAATATAATTTCTTCCTTTGGATTTTAATTCAAAACAAATGTATTACTTGGGATAATATTTAGAAGAGAGGATTCGAGGGCCCTCTATCTGCTTTCTTTATGCCAAGGGTGAGGAATGCATTAATCATCTCTTTCTCCAACATCCTTTCTCCATGGAGATATGGGATATTTGTTGGATGATTTGGAAAATACATCATATGCATGCCACCTCTTTGATTGACTTTTGGAATAGCCTGGAGCTACCTCCTATTTTAGCTTCCTTTCTTATTGTTTCTTGTGATAAAGGTCCCTCTTTTATTTGTTGTCAGATTTGGTTGGAGTCTAACAAAAGAATTTTTCAGGAATCTCAATGTAGTATTTTGTAGATTTGATTTAGATTCAAAATAATGATTAAAGAGATGGTTGAGGATAAATTTAAATTGGATTATTCTCTCACCTCGTTGGATATGCAACTTGTCAATCTCTTGGATATTTCCCTATCTCCTCCTTTCTAAATTCAATCTTATATTTCAAGGATCTAAAAGGGTTAATAGGTCTAGTAAAATGGAGCCCACCCCCTAGTGGTGTTCATAAAGTGGAAACTGATGGTTCTTCTAGGGGTAATCCTAGAAATGTTGGCATTGGAGGAATTGGTAGTGATAATAAAGGTATGGTTCATTTTATTTTTTCTACCTATATGGTATTTCACTTTAAAAGAATTATGGAAGCTTGGGTTATTCTTAAGGTGCTAGAGTGGTCTTTAGCTATGGGTTAGAGGAAAGTCTTGTGTGAATCTAATTTTATGATTTTTGTTTCCCTGCTAAACAAGGGAAACCTCTTTGAAGCTTTCTAGATATTGGTTTTCATTTTTTAAAAAAATTTGAGTCTAGCCATGAATTTTGATTCTATCTTGTTCATGCATGTTTCAAGGGAATAAAATAGAGTGGTTGATTGCCTAGCTAAATAGGAATCTGATGGCAATCATAGCTATGATATTGGTGAGTGGGGGATCTTGATCTTGATAAATCTCATTCATGATGATCAAGAAAGGTAATCCCTACTTGATGGGGGTTGGTAGTAAGTGGTGTGTCAATTTCTCTAGTGGTATTGTTTAGAGGTTTTTAAAATTCCTTTGTGCATTTCCCTCATATTATATGTTATGATATCAATGGCCACTTGGAAGTCCTTGTGGCATGTATGTATTTAAATTTTCTTGAATAAAATTGCTTTTTGTCCCAAAGAAAAAGAATAAAAAAACTATATTTTATACATAATGTTTTAAAAAAGAATTTATGAGGGATACACAATAACCAATCAATAATTATGTTCCAATCATACAAATATTAAATTATTGAACAAGTATATACATGAGGGTTCTAAATATATCAATCAATGAAAACACATGGGATATCACCTCAATACATGGAATACCAATTAATTACACATGAGGTTTCTACCATCATCATCCATACATGAACATGGTCTATTAAACACATTATACAAAAAATAAAGAATATGTGAGATTGGGAAGAAAATTTCAATCAAATAATATAATATGGGATCACTTGCACACATTGACTTTATAATCCAACATAAAAATTAGGAGGAGAAGGTTAGCATAGGGTTTAGCAATAAATTTTCATCATGGGTTTCAAGAATCACGTGGAGGTTGAGGAGTATACCTCCATCCCATGGGGATCCTCGATGACAATGGAAATGAAATGTAAGATTGGTCCAATGTCCTTTATAGTCCTTCCACATATCCCCTTGGTCATACATAAGTTTCTCATGGATAACTATTATTAATATTCAATTGTGTAATTCTTATTATTTTAAATTAATGCTT
This sequence comes from Sequoiadendron giganteum, assembly GCA_007115665.2. Classification (NCBI taxonomy): domain Eukaryota; kingdom Viridiplantae; phylum Streptophyta; class Pinopsida; order Cupressales; family Cupressaceae; genus Sequoiadendron; species Sequoiadendron giganteum. The sequence goes on along the minus strand of CM021108.1, from coordinate 394,396,246 downwards.
TATCTTAATCTCACATTGCCTCAAACTAGCTTGCCATACAAGTGGATGGGCATGATCATCCAATCCATCCTAACCTAGAGTCCTTACCATTGAAACATTTTGTGAGGGGGAGAATGTTAGAATGAAAGCGAGATCAAACATGCTAATCTAATAATCTAAACTAAGATTAAACATATTAATCTAAGATCTAAACCTAGACATATGAAATGAAACTAAACTATTTTAACATACATAAATGAATCTATATTAAAGAAATGGAATGTACAAAATAATGTAGTGTTACCATCCCATAGTGGAGTGTATTTACCTGATGTTGGGTTGTTCTTATCACCGCGAAGCCTCCAAATTTCGTGTGCAAAATCTTGATGAGTGATTGTTTTGGTTGGTTGATCAAAGAAATGATGAAGCTCTATCAATGATGTTCTTGACAACACTTCATTGCATAAGGTATGTTGGTTCTCTGATCCTTATTTGTGAGGAAAGGGGTTTGTTATATAGAAAATGAGATTTGAAATGGACAATGAAGATTATGTTGAAGAATATCCGGATCAATGGTTAGAGTGTGTTGAGAGGATTTAGACATGAGAAGATTGTGCAAAGTTGATTGCACAATTTGGGTGATTAAGAAATAAATTGGCCAGTTAGGGATTTAGATTGATCAGTTAGGATTTAGATGGCTTAGTTAGGAATTTGATTGATTAGTTAACAACTTAGATTACTCAATTAGCAATTTAGATTGATTAGTTAACAAATTATATTGCTTAGTATGCAATTGTAATTTACTCAATCAAAAAGTGGGCGAGGAATATGAATTAATTTATTTAATTAATTAATTCCTTTTTGGAGTTGAATGTGCAAATCAAGTTTGACTTTTGCAAACAAAGTTGCATTAGTTTGATTTGATTTTAATAGTTTGATTTAATTATTCAAATTTTGGAGGGAAAGTGTCGTAATTAAATTATTATGATTTAATAATTTAATCAAGTTAGGGGAATAAGGTGATTTAACGACGTAATTAAATAATTTGCGTTATTTAATCAATCAAGATGAAATAAAGTGAGATTAGGACTTTACTAAATAAATGTAATTTATTTAATTGGTCAAAATGATGAAACGTGAATTAATCAAATAATGTTGGTTTATTTAATCAATAGAAGATTTAGGGTTTTTAAGACTTTATTAAATAAATGAAATTTATTTAATTTGTTTGAAATGATGAAAAAGTGAATTAATTGAATAATGTTGTATTATTCAATTAATAGAGGAATTAGGTTTTTGATTTCATTTTGATATGGTGTGATGTGGGATGTTGCAAGATGATTTTGAGATGATCTGAGACACTATGAGAAGATTTCGAGCTATTTCAGGATGATTTTGAGATGTTTCAAGACATTACGGGATGATTCCTAGATGTTTTGGGTGATTTTGAGATGTTAGAGGATGATTCCAAGATGTTTTGAGACATTCTGGGATGGTTTCAAGATGTTACAGGATATTCTGAGATGATTCTGAGTCATTCTGAGATGTTACAGGATAATTCTGAGTCATTCTGAGATGTTAGGAGATGTTCTTGAGATGATTCTAAGTCATTCTAAGATGTTACAGGATGTTCTGAGATAATTCTGAGTCATTCTAAGATGTTACAGGATGTTTTGAGATAATTTTGAGTCATTTTGAGATGTTACAGGATGTTTCGAGATAATTTTGAGTCATTCCGAGATGTTATGAGATAATTTTGAGTCATTTCAAGATGTTACAGGATGTTCCAAGATGATTTTGAGTCATTTTGAGATGTTACGAGATGTTTCGTGACAATGTTTAATGTTGTTTGATGTTGTTCGAGGCTATTCAATGTTTTTCGATGTTGTTTGATGTTGTTCAATGTTGTTCGATGATGTTCGATGATGTTCGATGATGTTCGATATTGTTTGATGTTGTTTGATGTTGTTCCATGTTGTTTGATGTTGTTCGATGTTGTTTGATGTTGTTCGATATTGTTCGATGTTGTTCGATGTTGTTCAATGTTGTTCGGGGTGTGTGATAGGTGTTAAGTCAATTTTACATGTCTACATTTTCCCCCTCTTTGATACAACGTACTGGTTGCTTTGTTTCAAAGAACATTGCCTTGGTATGCCCCGAGTGCAAGAGTTGCCCCAGTATGCCCCAAAAAGGATAGCATGGATGGTAAGAATGTGTGAGGGGGAGAATGTTAGACTGAAATCAGGATCAAACATGCTAGTGTAAGAATCTAAACTAAGAATAAACATATTAGTAAGATCTAAACCTACACATACGAAATGAAACTAAGCTATTTGAACATACACAAATGAATACGATTAAGAAAATGGAATGTACAAAATAACATAGTGTTACCATCCCGTAGTGGAGTGTATTCGCCTAATGTTGGGTTGTTCTTATCATCGCTAAGCCTCCAAAGTTCATGTGCAAAAGCTTGATGAGTGATTGTTTTGGTTGGTTGATCGAAGAAATGATGAAGCTCTATCAATGGTTTTCTTGACAACACTTCGTTGCATAAGGCATGTTGATTCTCCGATCTTTATTTGTGAGGAAAGGGGTTTGCTATATAAAGAATGAGATTTGAAATGGATGATCAAGATTATGTTGAAAAATATCCATATCAATGGTCGAAGTGTGTTGAGAGGATTTAGACATGAGAAGATTGTGCAAAGTTGATTGCACAATTTGGGTGATTCTGAAATAAATTGGCTTATCAAGGATTTAGATTGATCAATCAAGATTTAGATGGCTTAGTTAGGGAATTGATGGCTTAGTTAGGAATTTGGTTGATTAATTAAAACTTAGATTGCTTAGTTCAAAATTTAGATTGATTAGTTAACAAATTAGATTGCTTAGTCAACAACTGTAATTTGCTCAATTAGAAAGTGGGTGAGGAATATGAATTAATTGATTTAATTAATTAATTCCTTTTTGGAGTTGAATGTGCAAATCAAGTTTGACTTTTGCAAATAAAGTTGCATTAGTTTGATTTGATTTTTGATAATTGATTTGAATAGTTTGATTTAATTATTCAAATTTTGGAGGGAAAGTGTTGTAATTAAATTATTATGATTTAATAATTTAATCAAGTTAGGGGAATAAGGTGATTTAGCGACGTAATTAAATAATTGACATTATTTAATCAATTAGGACGAAATAAAGTGAGATTAGGACTTTATTAAATAAATGTAATTTATTTAATCGGTCGAAATGATGAAACATGAATTAACCAAATAATGTTGTTTTATTTAATCAATAGCAGATTTAGGGTTTTTAGGACTTTATTAAATACATGTTTTTTTTTTGTCTGAAATGATGAAAAAGTGAAATAATTAAAGAATGTTGTATTATTCAATTGATAGAAGAATTAGGCCTTTTAATGTCGTTTTGATATGGTGTGATGTGGGACATTGTAGGATGATTCTTAGATGTTCTAAGACATAATGAAATGATTCTGAGATGTTCTGTGGAGATTTTGAGATGTTATGAGATGATTCTGAGAAGTTTCGAGATATTTCAGGATGGTTTCAAGATGTTATAGGATGTTTCAAGATAATTTTGAGTCATATTGAGATGTTATAGGATAATTTTGAGTCATTCTGAGATGTTACAGGATGTTCCTGAGATGATTCTAAGTCATTTCAAGATGTTACAAGATGTTTCGAGAAAATTCTGAGTCATTTTGAGATGTTACAAGATTTTTTGAGATGATTCCAAGTCATTCTGAGATGTTACGAGATGTTGCAAGATAATTTATAGTCATTTTGAGATGTTACAGGATAATTTCGAGTCATTTCAAGATGTTATAGGATGTTCTAAGATGATTTTGAGTCATTATGAGATGTTACGAGATGTTTCAGGACAATGTTAATGTTGTTTGATGATGTTCGAGACTATTTAATGTTGTTCAATGTCGTTCAATGTTGTTCAATGCTATTCGATGTTGTTTGATGTTGTTCGATGTTGTTCAATGTTGTTTGATGCTGTTCAATGTCAATTTATGCTATTCAATGTTGTTCGATGTTGTTCGGGGTGTGTGATAGGTGTTAGTCAATTTTACATGTCTACATTTTTCCCCTCTTTGATAAAAATTATTGGTTGCTTTGTTTCAAATAACATTGCCTTGGTATTCCCTAGGTGCAAGAGTTGCCCCAGTATGCCCCAGAAAGGATAGCATGGATGCTTCCCCCTCAAGAAATTTGGTGAAAATTTTGGATAATGAACCAAATTTTCCATTAAACTGATGTGATGTGTTTACAGACTGACCGAAGAAATAGTTGATTACAAGAAAATGTTAGTAAGATTGAGAAGATAGAAGAAAGTGGATGATATTAGTCATTGATGAGTTGCTTTTTCTTTGCTTAGAGGCTTCACAGTTTGAATAATCCTGTTTGATGTAGCAAATAGATACAATGCACTAGGATATTAATGACCAAGGTGAATTTATATCCATTGTGTGGACTTTAACTCTACAAACAAGGAGTACTCTTGCTCATACCAGACATACGAAAACCCTATAGAGTGTATGTGTGAGAAGCTTTAAAACATGTTGGACCAGTAACACAAGAGGTATTAAGAACATAAAATGCCACTGCTACACGAAATTCTTCAAAACAACTTCAACACACATAACAAAGCAAGTATTCGCCGTGATAGTATAACAAAAATATTCAACAAACAAAAAACTGAAATGACACTCATTTTCCCTCATTCCTTCTTCTCTAAATCCTTATGGACATCCTCAAGAGATTCTGCGAATGAGTCAATAATGTAAATCAAAAAGATAAGACTACAAAAAGATAAAAAAACAATGTTGTTGTATCACTTGCTCTATCTGTTATGGGACTCTTATCTGGTGTTGATCATGCCTATCATAGGAATGGATCCATTAAGACATATCTCGGGATGTTGTTGGGAATTGTCAATAGATAGGAAGTTATACTTGGCTTTGATTTTGTCTGTTTGCGTTCAAGTCCTTTTGATTGTTTGCTTGAAAGTTCTATCTTTTGATGTTGCTTTGTTTGTTTATTTGTTTTGTCAAAGGGTGAGTGTGATGGCCTTGCCATTGCACCAAAAGATCGACCTGTTAATGTCCAATACAAGTGTCAGTTAAGATCCACGGGAGGCGGTTAAACCATGTCACGAACCCGAAGGGAGATGCTGGCAGTTAGTCCAACAATCCCCCCCTCAGCGTAACCCAAGGGGTTCGAACCCATGACCGACTCTGATACCAATTGTTGGCCTTGCCATTGCACCAAAAGATTGACTTGTTAATGTTTGATACAAGCGTTAGTTAAGATCCACAGGAGGTGGTTAAACCATGTCACGAACCCGAAGGGAGATGCTGGTGGTTAGTGCAACAGAGTGTGACGATCTATTTATTATGGATGAATCTTTATTGCAGATAAGAGGACATAAATAGGATTTTTGAGCTTTTTCAAATGTTTTTGTGCTTTTTGATGTTTATCTGATGTTGTTTTTGTTGTGTTTTCAAGATATTTGAATGTTTATTTTGGTTTTGTCAGTTTTTGAGGAGCTATGACAAGGATTCAAGGGGCCTCACATCACGTGCATGCATTTCAAGAGTTTGGATGTCCTATAGGCATCAGTGTTCTGACATGCACCTTTTTGCTTCTTGTTTTCATTTTGTTATGTTCTTGTTATGCGTGTACAAAGTTTCTTGAGTCAATAGATACGTTCTCGTGATTTCTGAGCATCTACATAATTTTCCCTGCCTTTGCTAGGTCAAAACCTCACACTTGACATTGAAACCCTCACCCTTGCCATAAAATCTCACCCTTAACTAGAAACCTTGCTTATGTTTCATGCACTTGCTCTGAAAGGTTGCCCTTGACAAAAACCTCACTTTTTCTTGCTTTGGAGCCTGAAACTTTTCCCTTGGTTAAGAAACTCGCACTTTCTTTAAAAGCTCATACTTGTTTTGAAGTCTGACATCTAAAAATCTCACACTTGCTCTAAAAGCTCACACTTTCCCTAAAAGCTGCCCTTGCTCCTGAAACCTCACTTTTGTTTGCTCCGTGACTTGTAATTTTTACCCTATCTTCAAATGACCATATCATGGTCATATGGAAGTATTTTTCAATTCTTTTTTTAAAAAATGGGGTAGAATTTCATGATCTTTGTAATGGTGTAGGTGGTTTTTAGCTTTTGTCAAGTTAAATTTTTCGTTGTTGTCGTGAGCTTTCATTTTCCTTTGTTTCATTTAAACCTTGTTAGCATTTTCTTTTTGTCATCCTAAATGTCGTTTGTCATCATGGTTTGTGTTGCTTGAAATGTTTAGAGTGAAACCATAACATCGTGGGTTAAAATGATTGTAGGTGGTCCTCAAACCACTGCAGCCAAGGGAGAGACAACTTTAGGATCTGTTCGATCTGATTATCTATTTCATGGGTTTCTCTATTTTGTGAATGTTTTTGGATTTTGTATTTTTGATTAAGTTGGAAGAAATCCTGATATAAACCTAATGGGACTGACCTAAGGCCTCAGGGGCTGATAATCCTTTCCTATGTTGTACATGCAGAGATCACATAGTTCGATCGTTTGACTCAAAGCATAAATTTTTTTTTGGGATAAACAACATTGATAGCTTGGATTGATATTCCACTTATGCGTCTAGAGGATATGTTGAGGAAAATCCACTTGAACTAGTTGTGGGGTTCAAGCAAATGTTGATATCTTAGACTGTTTGAGTGAAGGAATAATCCAACAATGTTGTTTTGTTTTTTGATGTTTTTCGGATGTTTTTAGGATGTTTTTGATGTTTGATAATTTTGATTTTTTTAGATTTTTACCCTTTTTCCTTGGGTGTAAGATGTTGAAAACTTGGATTGATACTTCACCTTATTTTTTCTATAGGATATGTTGCAGAAAATCTTACTTGAACAAGTTGTGGGGTTCAAGCAACTGTTGATATCTTAGAATTTTTGAGTGAAGGAATAATCCATGTTGTCGTCAGCTTTGAAGGTTACGTTGGTAGTGTGTTGGTGGTACACCTTGTTGTTGGGATGAACTATTTGAAGGTTACCTTGATAGTGCGTTAGTGGTATACCTTGTTGATGGGATAAATTATTTCAAAGGTTACCTTGATAGTGCGTTGGTGAGATACCATGTTGATGGGACAATGCCTAGATCACACTATGAGTTAGAAGACATAGATCAAGATTTTTTCTGAAGCAAGATGCAAGCATTTTCCCCCAGTGTCTAGGAATGTAGGTGGTGGATTATCTCACGATAGAATAACATGTTTGGATAAAGTATGACTCTTTGGAAAAAATTCTCAAAGCTCAGATAATGTTGGATAAGATAGGATCAATGATAGGGACCCATGTCAAGATTTTTTCCATAAGCAAGTGTAAAGCGTATACCAAACATTTGTCAAGATCAAGGTGCGTTGGATTGGGATAAAAATGGATTTGATTTTTTTATGGATTAGCTGAGATGCTTCCCCCTTGAAATGGCACATGTAGATGCTCGATTCTACACATGATGTCTGTTTGCCAGGTTTTCATCATGGTACTTGTCCAAAGAACCATCATAATGGTTTTCATTGGAGGACGATTATTTTCTTGACTTTTTCTCTTATTTTTTTTGTTTTTTTTATTGATTTTTGGTGTACCAAAAGACACCTATTTACCAATTTTTCATTATGGTGACCATTTTTTACTCATGTTGAACCACCTAGTGGTGCTGATGTAGACGTTGCTAGTGCTAATATGGATGTTGCTTCTGCTATGACGTGCCAATGATATCCTGCTCAGAGGAGTTTTTTTGCTAGGATACAAGCACTTGAATGTAACCCCTGATAATTCTTATCTTCCTTGTTGATACAAAAGTTAACCTTACCTTGATGTACACATCATGATAGAGAGCCCTTAGAGTCCTTATGATAAAGAGTTGCTACCAACACATGGTCAATGTGATATTTGGATATCCTATATGGCAAAATACGTTGTGGGATATGTGATTTAGATGGATTGGTTGATAGTTTGCAATATTTGACTCTCCAAACTTGGGATGATGAGAAATGATGGGTGGATATGGAGATTCGATTAGAACCAACATCTTGATATACCTTGTAGGTCACTCTTGAATATTTCTTTTGAATTTTTGGACATCTTTGATGGATGGAATTCCCTTTTTTATTTTGCCCCATAGTTTCTTTGACTAATGGAGTTTGATAGGGATGATTTTCTTGCTTTTTCTTTTGTATCCATTCAAACTTTTCTAATCTGTTTTGCTTTGCTAATTCTTTTGCTTCAATGAATTATTACTTTCTTTGATTTAGCTTTTTCTTTTGTTGTTGGTCCCAATTAGAGGATGGAAATATATGAGGATGATGATTCATGACATGGCTAGTTGTAGCATTGGTATCAATTTCATCATAAGGACTCTTCGTGCTCTCTATGTTGATGCTTGCATTAGATAAAGCTGCCCCTAGTATTATGGAGGTATCACTGATATGTTTAGATTAATTTGAATAACCAAGACCTTGATGCTTAGGATTACCAATAATCTGCACTATTTTTAGGATACCCTGTTCATGTAGGCCTAATCCCCTATCTTGATAATGCATCCATTGAAAGATCTTATTTGCAATAAGATATTTTTTATCTTGGAAACAAGGTGCTAATATTTCTTTTCTTTGTTGTGGATCTTTAAATGTGGTAGCTTCCTCATCGATAGGATCCTTTAGATGTGGGATACCTTCCTGATTGATATCTTCGACTTGATCTTGTAAAATATCAGATTTTAATGTTTCTTCAAGAGGTGTTTCTGATTTACTATCCATGTAAAATTCTTCCTCATGATTCATTTTTGATATCCCTTCATAGGATGTTTCTGATTCACAACTTATATATAATTCTTCTTCATGATCCATTTCTAATATGTCTCTAGCTTCTTCTATGTCTTGATCTTGTGTATAGATGTTAAGAGTAGGAGACTCTTGTTATTTTTTAGTGATATCAAGAGTATGGGACTCTTGTATTAGATGAAGATCATCTACATGTCCATTAGGAGAAAGCATCTCATGGGAAGATGTATGTGTGCTTGGTATATCAATTTGTTCTTCTTTTGGAAAACCTTGAATGTCTTGGAAGATATCTACCAAGTCATTGTAGTTTTTTGATGGTAAGGCTTTTTTATCTTGATTTTTTGTGGTATTATCTTTGAAATTCTTTAGATCACATTCTTGACATGGATCAATTTCAAATAAGGGATTCCTTGTAAAGGATCCTTGGCTTTCCTCAAAATATGGAGATATGGGTAATGACTCTCGGCTTAGATCTTCTGCATTGGGTATAAGTGTTGGATCAAGAGTTTATTGATCATCAATATGTATTTCCATGAGGTTGGATGATGTCAATATATCTTGGACTGAATCATTGCTAGACTTGGGTGATTGATTTTGATCATGCTTGAGATTAAATTCTTGATGTATGTCCTCTTGTTCACTAGATGATGTATAAACATTGTCAATGTGATCGGTGATAAATAGCTCTTGATCATTGCTTTCAAATTTTGAGGTTGAGACATTATCATATTGTCTTTGGTAGATGGCCCTTGAACATCATTTTTAATAGTTAGTTCTCCCTAATCAATGAGGTCTTAGATGAGGTTTTTGAGTGTTGTGCATATGTTTGTTTTGTGATCCTTGATTTTGTGGTACTCACATCATTTGTACTGGTTATACCAAGGGAGTTTAAAGCTTGGTTCACCATAATTTTTACTATCATTGATTTTGATAAGTTCTTGTTGTACTAGTTCATGCATGATTACCTCTAAAGTTTCTTCCAAAGGGGTGAATTTCCTTCTTGGTTGGTAATCTTTCCTTTGTGGCTTTTCTTTATTGTTTTGCTCTTGATTTTGCAGAATTCCTTGATACTATGTTTGAGGTACATTTTGATATTGCACTTGAGGTACACCTTGGTGTTGCAAAACTTCTAGATACTACGATTGAGGTATATTTTGATATTGCATTTGGGATACACCTTGGTGTTGTGGAACTTCTTAATACTGCTGATATTGGAAGTGTTGTTGATGTGGATATTGAGGTGTTTATGGAATGATGTCCGTTTTTTGTGGATATGCAATATTTCGACTTTGCACATGGCATTGGTGATACGTTGAATTTCGATTTTGTTTAATTTCCTCAAGATCTCTCTCAATTTTATTTAGGACAATTTGATGTTCTAGACTTATTCCTTGATGGGGGTTTTTAAACCCTTGATGTTGTTGCCCTACTTGATTTTGTGACCCTTGATAAGAGTGATTTGGGTAATATATCGACATGTTTTGGGGATGTTTTGATACTCAATACCCTATCATAAAGTCATTTGGTTTATATCCTCATGGGCCAATGCCATCATTCATGGTGTTTTTGCTGGTGGGATTATGGTATTGTTCTTGCTTGCTTCCATTTTCTTCCTATATTGGATCTCATGGTTGTTATAAAAAACTTGGGTCCCTTATGGGAGAGTGGTGTAATGTTTGAACTCTCTAGGTGACTTAAACCCTAGAGACCATATGTTGTCCTAAATGATAGGATATAGATTATGTGAGATACTAGAACTGTTGGAATAGACTAGGATTCTGACAGTAGTAGAAGGAATACAAGTTCAGATTGTTCCTTGAAGCATGTTTGGAAAAGTTGTATACCAATCTAGTTCTTGTTTCATGAAGTACCTAAAGGTGTTTCTTGAGAGCTTTTTGACTAAGATGCCTGAGTTTGAAATGATGACTTGTAGACCTTACTTGACGGATCTTGACCTTGTGTGAGATCATGAAGAGGATATTTATTACCATGCGAGTGGTGGTAATATAGGTTTTCCTACTGCTATGTCAACTTTCTCTTCGTGTTTGTCTAGGACAATTGATGCTGTGAGAAACTAGAGGGATATTTTGTTCTTCTAAAAAATGAAAGTTCTCAAGCTGCTTATGATGTTTGTTTGTTTATCTTCGATATATATGAGATTAGGCTGAAGGATCAGTGGAAGATTTGGTTGTTGAACTGGGGTAGTTGGTCACTAGATGGTCATAAAGTTTGATGGTGTTATGGGATGGTTGTTGTGAAGCTCAAGAACCTAGGGTTTGAGTGTTGTTTTGAAATGGTACTTCTTAGAAATCAAAATGCTGAAGAACTAGGGTCCATATTCCACTTCCTTATCTAGAGGATATGTTGCAAGAAATCTTACTTGTATTATCTACGAGTCCCAAGTAACTGTTGATATCATGGAAATTTGAGTGGAGGAATGACCCTAATGGTTTATTTGATTTTCATTTTAAATAGGTAGGATGGAAATAATGGATGTGGGATTATTTAACCCTCTGGATTTCCAATTGTTTTGGTTCGATCAATGATCCTATAAACAACTCTCTCTCAACTTTTTCTCCATGTTTGAAGTATGGTGAGTGATAAAACAACACTTGGACTAACTCAACAAGCATGGAATTATGTGACCTTCATGTCTATAACTTAGGTTGTGAAATCACAACACCCACGCCATAGTTCCCAAATGTTTGCTTCGATTAATGTAACCTGAAATCAAAGCCAAAATGTTCATAAACCTTTAAGGAAAGATCCTTTCAAGGGGTGCAAACATAAGGATTCTTTCACAAGTATTCACTAAATCAATGGCTTTTTGGTTCAACCATCTCATTCAGTGTTTGTTTTGAATATTTTCTTTTTCTTTAAATTAATCACAAAATTTGATGTCAAATTATTTTGAATGTAATGGGCAAGTTTAACATAAACCAAAAATTACAACCCTAGGGGATAGAAACCATTCTCTTAGGTAGGCTTGCCTCATTCTCTGAAGAGAAAATTTTACATGCAACTTATGGCATAGGCCTGTAGTCAGACATGACAAGTAACTTCTCAAAAGTAAATTCCAATGCACCACTTTCAGAGAATGTTTTTGGATAATAGGGTGGCCTCTAAAACAATTTGGTTCTTAGTGATAACTGTGAACGTGGAAATGTGACACTCACCCGCTAACCACTTAATGCTCTTTAACTGTTCCCATTCCACTTAAGGTGTGGGATTTGGTGTAGTCTGTTATTAGCATGACTTGAAGCTACTTTCTTACGATTTTGCAACCTTTGATATAGCCTGCCAGTAAATGTGCTTTGAGACCTTGCAATGAGTTCTCCAACGTGGGATGTGTCTCAAAGCAAGCCCCCTCTTTAAGGTAAATTTTAAAATAAATTGCAAAGCTCAAAAATGTTCTTTTGCTCACCCAAGATTTCCAAAAGGTGTGAAGAGAGAATATAAAACACTTTAGCTTTCCAATCATTGAATGCACGATGAATAATCCATAGAAAATTGATTCTTTTTAAACACCTTGAGTGGTGTTATCCCCAAAAATATGTGAATAACATAAACAAATTGTTCCTTTCATTTGCACCGATAGGAAGTATTTAGGATATCAGTCAAAAGTAGCAATGGTGCAATAAAAAGGAAATAACATGTTCATTTTAAGCTCCAGACTTGAGTGTTTCTAAGAAAACAATCCTAGTCTTTAATTGGTCAACAAGTGCAAATCAAGCGTGCGTCAACAAAATGGAAATCATTTCCACTCTTTTTATGCACCAAAATTAAATTTCCTAATTATGAAAACAAGAAATGTGTTCATTTTTAGATCCCAAAATTGAAGTGTTTTTTGTTCTTTTTATGAGCACCAAAATGAGAGTTCCTAAGTTAAAAAAACATGAAATTGGTTCAATTTTTAAAACTCTAAGATCAAATGTGAGTTTGTGTTTGTTCACTTTAAAGCACCAAAATCATGTTCCTAAATTAAGAAAGCATGAATTGGTTCAATTTTAAAACACTAAAATAAAATGTGAGTTTGTGTTTGTTTGTTTTAAAGCACCAAAATCAAGTTCCTAAGTTAATAAAAATTGATTGTAGATCTAAAAATCCTGGACCGATCATCTTCCCTACAACAAACATGTTAATGTCACTTGAATCTTGCATCAAATTTGTTAATACTTGTTTACACACTCAAAAACAAGAAAACATTAGTGGAGAATTTCATTACAATAGTGTGGGATCCATGTAGTTGTCGTTTAGAGCAGCTGCTCAGTTGTTAGAGAAAACACTCAGAGAAAAAATGAAAAAGCATTGGTCTTGAAGTGGATGCTCAAATATGTGAGAACCTGCTAACACTGTCAAAATCATATGCACGGGTCTTGAAGTAAAAGCAATGGTTTTGATGCAACTGCACAATTCCTATGTCAACTGTGCAGTTCTTGTTGCAACTACGTGATTTTATTGACAGTTAGGTGCACAGGTTTTCTGGGAAGTCCATCAAAACTCTATCAAGTGCGTTTCTGAGACCTATGGCTTCAAAAACATCTCAAACAAACATTAGAGGAGGGGAAAAGGGTCCCATCAAGTGTGCTATAATGTGTGAGGGGGAGAACATTAGACCGAAAGCGAGATCAAACATGCTAATATAAGAATCTAAACAAAGATTAAACATATTAATCTAAGATCTAAACCTACACATACAAAATGAAAATAAGCTATTTTAACATACATAAATGAATCTACAATTACAAAAATAGAATGTACAAAATAATGTAGTGTTACCATCTCATAGTGGAGTGTATTCACCTCATGTTGGGTTGTTCTTATCACCGCAAGGCCTCCAAATTTCGTGTGCAAAAGCTTGATGAGTGTCTATTTTGGTTGGTTGATCGAAGAAATTATGAAGCTCTATCAATGGTGTTCTTGACAACACTTTGTTGCATAAGTTATGTTGATTCTCTGATCCTTATTTGTGAGGAAAAGGGTTTTTTATATAGAAAATGAGATTTGAAATGGACAATCAAGATTGTGTTGAAGAATATCCAGATCCATGGTCGGAGTGTGTTGAGAGGATTTAGACATGAGAATATTTTCAAATTTGATTGCACAATTTGTGTGATTTAGAAATAAATAGGACAATTAGGGATTTAGATTGATCAGTTAGGATTTAGATGGCTTAGTTAGGAAATTGATGGCCTAGTTAGGAATTTGATTGATTAGTTAACAACTTAGATTGCTTAGTTAGAAATTTAGATTGATTAGTTAACAAATTAGATTTCTTAGTCAATAATTGTAATTTACTCAATCAGAAAGTGTGTGAGGAATATGAATTAATTGATTTAATTAATTAATTCCTTTTTGGAGTTGAACGTGCAAATCAAGTTTGACTTTTGCAAACAAAGTTGCATTAGTTTGATTTGAATAGTTTGATTTAATTATTCAAATTTCAGAGGGAAAGTGTCATAATTAAATTATTATGATTTAATAATTTAATCAACTTAAGGGGAATAAGGTGATTTAGTGACGTAATTAAATAATTGCTCCTATTTAATATATGAAGATGAAATAAAGTGAGATTAGGACTATTAAATAAATGTAATTTATTTAATTAGATGAAATGATGAAACGTGAATTAATCAAATAAAGTTGTTTTATTTAATGAATAGCAGATTTAGGGTTTTTAGGACTTTATTAAATAAATGAAATTTATTTAATTTGTCCAAAATGATGAAAATGTGAATTAATTAAATAATGTTGTATTATTCAATTAATAGAGGAATTAGGTTTTTTGATGTCATTTTGATATGGTGTGATGTGGGACATTGCATGATGATTCCAAGATGATTTGAGACATTACAAGATGATTATGAGCTATTCTAGGATGATTTCGAGACATTATGGGATGATTTCAAGATGTTCCAGGCTGATTATGAGATGTTACAAGATGATTTTGAGATGTTCTGAGACATTCTAGGATGGTTTCAAGATGTTACGGGATGTTATGAGATGATTTTGAGTCATTCCAAGATGTTACGAGACAATTTAAGGTCATTCTGAGATGTTAAGGGATATTCTTGAGATGATTTCGAGTAATTTTGAGATGTTATGGGATGTTTTGAGATAATTCCGAGTCATTCTAAGATGTTATGGGATGTTTCAAGATGATTCTGAGTCATTCTGAGATGTTTCAAGATGTTTCGAGACAATTTTGAGTCATTCCAAGATGTTACAAGATAATTCTGAGTCATTCCAAGATGTTACAGGATGTTTCGAGACTATTCTGAGTCATTTCGATATGTTACAAGATGTTTCAGGACAATGTTTAATGTTTTTTGATGATGTTTGAGGTTGTTTGATGTTGCTTGATGTTGTTTGTGTAGGAGTTGAGAAAATACAACACCACAAACCCTGAAGATCACCTACATGCAAATAAGCTGTCACAAAAGAAGAGATGGAGACAAACAAGTAAGGGTTCTCTGAAAACTGAAAATGTATATATCAGAGAGAATGAGAGAATGAATTGATATAAAATACAATGGGATCAATCCTTATAAAAAGGAGATCATGCAAACCCTAATAAAACCCTAATAGGAAAAACCCTAATAGAAGCCCTAATAGGATAATTTAATAATTAATATAATTATTAAATGTCACTTTATGCAAACTAACATGAAATATTAAGAAGGGAATAAAGGTAACTTAATCAACATAATTAAGTTAAAACCTTTACTCTAACACCCCCCCTTAAGATGAGCAACAATGCAGCTACAGACAAATGTAGAAAAGCAAAGGTAACTACAATGCAAGAAGGCAAACATGGGTCCTGACAACTAGGCCAAATCAGGTACCCAAATACAACCAAATCTTTGTAAAGAGGAGAAATAGAGAAAACCTCATGGGAAAAAGCTCTACTCCAAAAAGAGATGCAGAAGGCCAAAAAGAAGAACATCACTGAAGCAAAAGAAGCTGTAAACAACTGTCGAAAGATGAATGCTATGGTGTTGAAGAACCTCTGTTGAAGATAGGATGATCAGGAATAAGAAGACAATAATCTGCATAAGTGCCCATACGACACTACTCGAATCAGATGGCAAACAAAGGCAAACACCTGGAATGAAGATACAGATGGCACAAGAACCAATAGTCTCAAACACTGATCAACTGAGAATGGAAGATTCCTTCCAAGGTGAAACCAAGGAAGAATTAGCACGAACAATATAATAACCCCCCCCATAATGCTGAACTAGGAGAGCCTGACAGATCCACTGAAATAATGTGAAACACCCTATAGTGCATGAAGGAGAAGAAACGTCTGAAAGTGCACAAAATAGCACCTGCAATTGAAAAAGTGGTGTGCAAAACAAAGCACACATGCATGAGGCTAGAATCATATGGATCCATGGTCATTGTGGAGGGACACTCATCGGACAAAGGTGTGATGGCAAACAAAGGCAAACTACACAACCCCCCATGGTATGGATTCAATGTCATCATGGAGGGATACTCACCGGACAAAGATGTAATGGAAAAATAAAGGCAAACTACACAACCCCTCATGGCACTTTATAATATCAGTGCGAGTACAAAATATGGCACAACCTTATGTGCAAAATCCCTAAAAAGATGCATGTACAATAGTGTGACACTTTATCTCAGTGCGTTTACATAAAAGATAGCTTAGAAATGATGCTGAAAATGTCCTCAAAGGAAAAAATGTTGGAAATACATGAAGAACAACCAAAAACAAAGCATCCCATGCAAAGAAAAAGTTTCCAAGGGCAAATATGTCCAGGTAATCCACCAGAGTGTGAAAACACAAATAACTGAATAAAATATACTTGGAGTGAAATCTGGAAAAATAGTATGGATGAAACTGAAGAGCTCTGAAATATGGTTCCAACGCCATTGAGATTGCGAAAAACAGAGAAACTGATCAAAAGTTATGAGCTTGAGACTGAAAATAGCCCCTTTGTCTTTAGCTAGTTGTAGAATGCACCAACAAAAAAATGAAGTGATGAGACCCACACCACTGGAAAGATGAGAAAACCAGCTTTGCGATGATATCTCGTTTGCCAAAAAATGATATCGTATGCCCAAGTTACGGCCTTCGGAATAAATTAGCTCCAAAGAGGGAAAAAACCAGTGCTGGGTTAAATTTGACGGTCATACGACCGTCGCAACAAAATGACTGGGTTAAATTTGATGGCCAAACAACCGTCACCATAAAAGTTTGATTGGGCTATTACGGAAAAAAAATGTTTTTTATATAAAAAAAGGACTTTGATTTTTTTTTTAAAATCATTAAAATTCAGCTTTTTTAATTTGTAAATTTAAAAAAAAAAAAAACAAAGCAAAGGGCAGGTCCCACATGGGCCGCCACCTACATGCAAATAACCTGTCACAAAAGAAGAGATGGAGCCAAACAAGCAAGGGTTCTCTGAAAACTGAAAATGTATATATCAGAGAGAATGAGAGAATGAATTGATATAAAATACAATGGGATCAATCCTTATAAAAAAAAGATCATGCAAACCGTAATAAAACCCTAATAGGAAAAACCCTAATAGAAGCCCTAATAGGATAACATTTAATAATTAATATAATTATTAAATGTCACTTTATGCAAACTAACGTGAAATCTTAAGAAGGGAATAAAGGTAACTTAATCAACATAATTAAGTTAAAACCTTTACTCTAACAGTTTGATGTTGTTTGATGTTGTTTGATGTGTGTGATAGGTGTTAAAGTCAATTTGATATGTCTACACACATATACAAATACACAAAAAATGTATGGAATAGAAATTACGGTCTAAACATGACACACATATGCCCATACGATTCCCCATCCAATTTTTTATAATAGATTTTTATTTCTATAAAATATAAATAAAAAATTAAAATAAAATTCAAATCTTTTATTTTCAAGACACTAAAGATTTTTCCAAAAACTCAAAAATTTTAAGCCTTTCAAATTTTCAAACATTAAAATTCTATTTTTGAAGAATTCCCTCTTGAATTTAAGAGTCGCAACGTACTCTTTTTAAATCATTTTTTTTTTTTCCAAAAATTTCACCATAGTTCTAACATAAAATAGAAAATATAAAAAATAATGCAATTGGGATTGTTAAAATAATTTCACTTTTAAAGTTAACGATCTACCTATACATCATTTTTACAAGATGAAATGCTATATGCATCCATGTTAGGTGGACATGGAGAAATAATAAATAAATTCAATCTAAATTCAAGTAGATGATGCCACTACTTTCAATCCAATGCACATAGTAAAAATTGAGAGTTTTATTAAAGATAATCCACTTTCCAAACCATGCAAGCAATCCTCCACACAAATGCAATCTGACAATCCAAAAAAGTAATTCTCCAAGAAATTTCCAAATCTAATCACACAAGAAAATATAGAGAGATCAAAAGGCAAGTAAGGAGGCATTATGGAATGTATCCCCAAAATAAATATATTTTTCACTTTTATCCCAAAATTTTCCTTTTTTATTTTGAGTATAAATAATTTTAATTTTTAAGTAAAATTTTTGCACTGGCATCCAATGAATATTACCAATTCAATATTCACTTCCCTCATAGACAACACTTAACATAATTTAATTATTGAAATGAAGGAAAAAATAAGAAAACATATAGAATACATTTGCATAGTAATAATTCAATGTTTAGTTTAATCATATACTTCCTTTTTCCACTCAACAATATTAAATACATTATAAGGTACATTAAACTATAAAATTTATCTAGCAACAACATAAATTCATATCATATATGGATAATAAGATTTAGAAAATAATTGGGGTTCATCCCATAGTGCAATGATAAAGTGATGGTTTATTGCTGTGGCCACCAGGGTTCAAACCTTCATTGGTCCATTGTGATTATAGGCACTATGCCTCTATTGATCCAATGTGCTCATAGGTTTGACCCACAACATTGAGTTTCTAATGGCATTCATGTCATCATACAAGCATTTAGACCCGTGTTTTCCTAATGTCTCATTGGGTTGGTGTGCTCACAAGCTTTATGCCCCTGCTAGGCCATGAGATTGGACTAATCACTTGCGTTCATGTCGGGGAGGAGGTCCCCTGATTGTGGCCTCCATGATGACTCAAAACAAACTATAAAATTATCGATGTTATCAATCAAAAAAGAAAAGAAAATAATTAAATATGAGTGTGTGAAGGATCATGGGGGCCAAACAGTGGCAATGCAACAAAAAAAACATGATGAGGAAGTTAAAAGCATGAAAATCACGTTTGAATTTTGGTTTGGTTGTTAAAAAGAACATTTTTGTAAGGCAAAGATGGAAGTAAAATGGATATCCGTTATTGATAGATATCCACTTTGTAGAAATCAAATATCCGCTAATAATAGATATCCAATATATCAAATAACACATATCAGTTAATTGGATTTGGTAATGTATATCCGTTATTTATATCAGATATTCGTTATTGGAACACATACAAAATATAATAATATAATATTATATATTGTATAATATTATATATTGTATAATATTATATATTGTATAATATTATATATTATATTATTAATATCATATTAATATATATGATTAATATATTAATATATTGATTATATCAATATTATTAATATATTAATATATCATTAATATATTAATACATCATTAATATATTAATATTAACTATCATGTTATATATTAAAACATTAAACTGCTCTCAATAACGGATATCCATTTGTTGAACAAATATTTGTTCGATTAAAAATGAATATCCATTTTTAATGTTATAATTTTTTTAAAGCACTACTAATTTTTTTTGACATCAGGATTCCATTCTCGGTTATCAGTGATACAAGTAACCTACACCATCAGCTATATCCAACAACCTGCCCACATTGCTTTTCGAGACCAAATCCAAATACTCCTCCAAGAACTTGATGAAATATTCAATGTTGTATTTCTTTTCCACTCCATTTTTTAATAGCTTCCAAGGTTTCTTCAACTTCTGTTTCTTCTTTTCTACATTCAAATAATAGAAGCAAAGCACAATCCTTGAGCTCAATTCAACAATGACTGCATATATGACATTTATCACAGGGTCTTGTATCTCCTTACATACATATTTTTGTGCAGCGTGAAGACCCCACAAATTGTAGCCGACCACCTAAATGTAGATGGTGAAAAATGTTCCAACACCAACCCATTGTGCATGTGCCTAATCACCTAAATAACTTGTTAATTTAATTTTAACACAACTTCCGTTTCTTTATCCATTCCTTTCTGAAATAGGAACACAATCTGGTCCACTGAAGTCTCATTTGGAGATGTTGGCATTTCAATTAGCACCTCTGGAGTGCTTATTGGAAATGGAAAACTATGCATAGTGCATGATGACTGCTCTTCAAATTATGGAGGGGAAGCTCCCTCTTGTTTGCTGATGTTTGGGTAAAATTAAAATGGACTAAATGTTCCTATCTTTTTTTACTCAGTGGGCAGGACACAAGGGTGCATAAACACAATGTGTTGCAGCTAAGGTTTTCTCTGGTTTCTACAGATCTTAACTACAACTAGGATAACTTTTAATCTATCCTATCTCCTCAATATAAACATAGCATGAGGGCATAGGAGCGAGAATGGATTGGTTGGATAAGTTGGATCAATTGTCTCTCAGAATGCATTCGAGTCTCTGAACTCTCAGATCTAAGTTGGGATAAGGTATTATGCAAGCAATCACTCTTTACTATACCATGAATCTTAGGATTTCCAAGGAGGAAGCCCTGTCTAAGGTATAGGCTGGGATGCAACTTACTAGAAATAACAAAGTACGATGAACTGGCTAACAAGATTCCCGAGGAGGTGATGACACCTACCCAAAGTGTAGGCTGGAATATAGATTATTACACAACATCAAATGACAATCATTGACTTCAAAATATCCAAGGAGGTGGCGAAACCTGTCTAAGGGGGAGATTGAGACAATAGATTGCAAGAGAAAGGCATTGATAGAACTTGAAACTTTTGATCAAATTGTATGTTCCTTTTGATTTATTTCTTCAAACTTTCTCAACGAATTACAAATATTTGGGACAACAAAGGTATGAAATCATACACAATTGTGATCAAACCAAATAACTCTCATCCAAGAGTGAAAAAATATAGACTTGCAAGCTTGTTAGCACAATGGCACAACAATTTTGTGTAGTAAATAAAGGTTACAAACTAATGAGCACATGCTATTATTTATAGAAGCTCAAAGGAGTAGGCAACCCTAAAATCTCCTTGAGTTAATAATTAGTTCTTTCCAATCTACAAGATTTATTCCTATGTCTAAATGTAGGTGATCTAGCAGTTAAATGGAAAGTCTATTTCAGTTAACTACTCTAAACTAAAAGTGAACTCCAATCTACAAAGTGCCTCCAAAATAGAGATCCACAATTAGTGGGATCTGACATGCATGATTAGTGGGACCGTGAGTTAACTTGGAAAGAGGCATCAAGTTAACTGTTTGTCATAAATGCTATCTTGGAGGGGTAGGACGTCCTTAACTAAGTTTTCACACCTAATTAATTCTAGTCAACAATCCTTTTAACCAGTTGTTGAAATCTTAATACGGATATCATCACATGCCTCAACTGTCAGCTTACTGCTTGCCAACAACTTGATGTATGTATCTCCTTAATTCTACTTCCCTTAGGAGGGTTACTCCTTGTCTTTATGTCTATGTTTCAATTTTGACATGGAAGTTAGTGTAGTATTGATCGGTGGCAGCTCTGTGTTGGGAATGACTACCTTCTGCATTCTTTTGCATCTTTATGTTACTAACGTTTTCCTTGATCTTTCTCAAAGGAAGAGTGTTGTATGATGAAACCGTGAAGTTTGATGATGAAATTGCGAGGTTTGATTGCGAACACTCTAGCCAAGTCGTACATGCAAAATTCCAATGGTATCAACCCTCAAAATTGGCCTCAAAAGGCTATCAAATATACGAGTTGAAACCATATGGAAACTGTGGACTTTGAGTGCCTATGCCTGTCAATCTCTCCAAATCGACCTTTGGGTGTGTGTCTGATGCAAATCGATGTTAGTCATTTTTAGGAAGTCATGATTCAAGACCCTTTTGGTCTTGTATTTGACTTGGGAGAACTACATCCTAAAAAAAATAAAGATTGACTGTGCACATGATGTTGTTTAGGCAAATTTTTCTACGACTGCTAAAAATAGCCCTGTTGGGGTAACTTTTTATGATTTTTTTTGAGATGTGGGTTTTGTTGAGAATGATTTTCTAAACAAACCCAGATCATCAGAGATTTGAAAAAATGAATTTTTCTATGGAATGCAGCACCCTTTAGCAGCAAAGGTAGCAACGCACCAAAAAACAATTTTTCTCGTAAAAATCTAACACATGGGTTTTGTTCGTGCTTCAGAGCTAAACAAACCTAGTTTGTTTGTTTTCCGAATGTCACTTTTTCCAAAAATCCTAAAAAAATAGGGGCAATAGGGCTACTTTTTATAGAAAAATCTAACATGTGGGTTTTGTTGAAAAAGTTGTGTTGATCATACCCAGAAGGTCAAATAAGTGGAAATCCACTGTTTTCTTTGACATGCAAGAAGATCTAAGATAAGAATAGAGGAAAAAAATAAGAAGAAGATTGTAAGTTATCAATTGTCTCTTTGGAAAAATTATTCCTTTTGATGCAAACTTGGATAAATTGCCCCTCTATGCAATAGATCTTCGAAAATATGAAGAACGACGAAAAACCCTCTATCAAATCTTGAAAATATGTCTTGGAGAAGAAAATGTTGTTCTTGGCTTCAACTTGTAAAGAAAAATGTTTGATTATGACGCCTAGGCTTGATATATAGTGATTGATGTTTAAGCAATCAAGCTTGGGTGCCAACTCATGATGGAGGAGTCTTTCTGCCTGATTTGGAGTTCACAACATCGATTTCCTCTAATTTGGGGACGTTTTAGCCATAAAAAGGCTCTAAAATAGTCAACTTTAGTCAACCGAGTCTTTCTTTGACTTTAGGCATCCCTTTGAAGAGTTGAACACTTTTTCATTTTTTTTGGTGTTGAAATGCCTCCGTTCGATCCTTGGTTCTTGTTGCTCAGTTGAACTTGAAGTGTCATTGAAAAATCCTCTACTGAGATGAAACAACTTTGATGAAGTGCGCTTGGGAGCTGCAAAGCTCAAAACCTGAGTCTGGTGCTTGTGATTGTTGGGCGCCTTTTCCCAAGAAGGTGTTTTTTCCACAAGACTTAGTCAATTTTCTTGAGTTTTCTTCAATTCCTCTAGTTTGATCTTCCGTGCTCTGATATGAGATCACCTACGACTGATGATTCTGGTGATCTTGCTAAAACATGGGATGGATAACCATTTAGTCCCAAGAAGGATGACTAGCTTCGTGAATCCTGAAGTTTGATTTAGGTACCTCAAAAGCATGGGTGCCCCTAGCTTGTAGGGGTACCTTTGACCTTTTGAATTGCTATTTTCAAGTTGCAAACTTTCACGGATAGTCCCAGCTTGATCTCTATTGTCAGATGTTTGATTTGTCTATTGACTTCAGCAACGGTGTCATTGTTAAGATTGATTAAAATGGAGAAGATCATCTTGGAGGTCATTGAGCTTGCAGATTGCATCTAATTGCCCAAAAGGTTGGGCACCTATTTCTAGGAAGATGTATTTTCCTTGAAACTTAGCTAATTTTTTGTATTCTTCATCTCACCTTCATCTTTGGTGTCTTCTACTTGATCTTCTTCTGTGAATTCCTAACAGGTCCTGTGAACATGTAGCAAGATTGATCGTGAAGCTGAGAGATAGCTGAACAAATGCCTTATAGAAAGTAGTTGTTGAAAACCTCAATAGGTGGCTCAAAATGATGGGCACCCCTAGACTATAGGGGTGTATTTACTTTGATTTGCACTGATTTACCCTCCATTTGGCATGCTCTAACGATCAACAGTTGCTATAGTTTGATGTGTCTCATAGGCTAGCGAATAGGTTCTTTGCAAATTGGGCTAATGTTGGAGAGATTAACTGGAGATAGGGTTGCTCAACAATTGAAATCTATACCATCTAATTCAAGGTCCCCCTTGGTCAGTAGGGGAATTTTTTTCTCATGTTTGATTGTCATTTTGATAGCACTTGCATTGCAACATCTCTTGAGTTTGCTTGTGTTCGTCGTTGATCGATGAATCATATGACTTTACTTGACGATGCGCTGAAAAGCCAACAAGAACATGAAGAAAATGACTGCCTTGGTAAAATTCGATGACTGCCTTTGACCTTTGGAATTCATGGGCACCCCTAGCTAGTAAGGGTGCTTTTAGCTGTGGTTTCATCATTTTCATTGAAAATCTTCAACTCTTCATGCTTCACATTCGCCGTGCATCGTGATTGTTTTGAGCATTTTTGTTGATGATGTAGACACGTGCATCCTTGTAATCACCTTCATCATGCTACATGTATGGGTGTTTGAAAAAATGACTAAGGCATTCAACTACACAACCTCCTTGGTAGCAAGGCGTGCATTTCCTAGACTTAGTCAATTTTTAGCATTTTTCACTTTTGAAAATCCCCTCCATTGTAGAGCATATTTTGAGCATTTTCACCATGGATTCCTTATTGAAGATTTTGAAGCTTAGATTTTGCCACCTGGTACTGGCCATTCTGCCATTAATGGTTGCGGAGGTCCTAACTTTCTTCCTGAAAAATGAAAATAGACCCACTAGAGTAAAATAAACTTTTTGGTGATTTTGACTTGACTAGTGTGATCGTGAAGTCAAATTATCCTATCAAAATCATTTTCAATCATTTCTAGAAAGGTCCTATTTTTTAGGGTTTTCCTAAAAGAAGGGGTTGAAACCCTAATCTTCAATTTTTTAGAATATTGCAAGTATCTTCCTTTACACAAACCCACAAAAAAACTATTTTTTGTTTGACCTAAAACATACTTTTTATAATAATAGTTTTACATGATTTAGATCATTTTAAGAAAAATGTCTTGTTGAAGCAAAAATTTATTTTGGGTACAACAGGGGACCAACCTCTTCTCTCCTTGGGACATCTACACATAACCTTGAAATGAGTCACCATTGCTCTGTCTACTTGCTTCACTTGAGAAGACTGTACTTCTTGATAAAGTCAAATGGGTTACAGTACAAAGAAAGCTAGAAGAGGTGGTAGATAAAAGATTAAACAAAAGAATAGAAAACCAAATTGAAATGGAAGTGGTATAGAGGGTGGTGAAGACAACGTTGTGATGAAAATACCTTACATGGAAGAGAGACCTTCGATCATGAAGGTAGCAAAGATCCCTCCTTGGATTCCTTGGAGCTTTCAAGAGCAAACATTGTGAGAGCTGTCAAAAATAACTTTGTGATAATGATTGAGCAGAGGTTGTGAGAGTAGAAAGTGAATGGCTCCGAGCTCAAATATATACTAGGGGAGGGGTGGCTGAGAAAATAGTGGAATAAGGGAACATAGTATGAAGTGAAATATGTGAGGTTTGAGAGGGCTTCTAATAAACCAGGAAGTTCCTATGAACGATGTAGTTTCATCTGGTGAAGCTTTGAAAGAGAGATTAAAGGGATTCAATTCAATGATGGAAGAGGTGAAGAGATTGCACAATACCTGACATAGTCTGGGATAGAGATTATCATGTCTACAAAGGCTAAATAGGGGTACGATGGCAAGATGAAAATCTATCATCTTCACCATCTTAACCAAGAAAGATTAATAAATTTTCCCAAAATTGTACTTTGGTGCCTTAACTGAGGACTTCGATCGACCTGCCAAGCTTCGGGATTAGTGATATTATAGTGAAAATATCTTGTCCATGAAAATTTGAGCAAATATTGGCAGTAGTCATATTTTAAAAAAACTCTGAAATGGATATCTATTTTGTACCAAAACGTACACCTAATAACGAATATTCGTTATGTGAACCTCCCAATGCGGTCTTGTTTTATGAAGGGGTTGGTGTTATTCCCAAAACGAATCCGTTATGCAAAAAACTAAAGCTTGAAACAAATCAAAGTTGGTTGTTTCAAAATGTGAGGAAGTCATGTTGGTCAGAACAAATATTTTCTTTTAAAATGAATACCGTTATATCAATCTTTAAAACTTTATTATATATCAAATATTA
Organism: Sequoiadendron giganteum; assembly: GCA_007115665.2. Taxonomy (NCBI): domain Eukaryota; kingdom Viridiplantae; phylum Streptophyta; class Pinopsida; order Cupressales; family Cupressaceae; genus Sequoiadendron; species Sequoiadendron giganteum. Next base: position 394,370,241 of record CM021108.1, on the reverse strand, counting down.
TATTATATTATATAGTATAACTTATATATTATATGAGATTAGGACAACATAATCTCAAGATGGGGTGGAGGCAATTGGGCAAGAGAAGGATCAGGGCTCCTAATTCAAATTCTGTTGACGAATCTGGTGATGGTGAGGATGGATCAGAGGATGATGATGACTGGTTTTTGCTTGGCACAAGTTCTCTTCTTTGTTTCCTTGCACTGGGCGTTGGAAAATGGTTGATTTTTTTCAGCAGTCAGCTATTTGATGTACCTTGTTCTTTCTGGTTGATTCCCTTGTGGGGGGAAAATCCTTGCTACTTCGTGGTTTGGTTTAGTTGTTATTCTAGGGAGCGGTGGTGGCTTTTATGACTCATCTTTTGGATTCTTGTGCTACGTGTCTCCTGTTCTCATGGTACTTGTGGGCTGAGAATGGGTCTCTATTTTCATTTTGGGGCTTTGGATGTGTGTGTGGGGCAGCTCTGGTCATGTTTGTGGTGGTGGTTGGCATTTCTCAAAAGCTTCTTTGGGGCTTTAGTCTTTGGTTGGAGGAGGCTGTTCTTCTAGGTCGTGCCTCTATTTTGAAATATGAGGTTGGGGAGAGAGTTGTCATTGGGCTCTTTTCTATTTCTGCTTTTTCCCATTGCTGCTTGTGGAGTATCCTACCTCTCTTGTGGCTTCAACTTTGGTTTGGCCTTCGTTCTTCTGAGCGATTTTGGCTTCTTGTTGGGTGTAGAATATTATTTGTGCTTGGGTATCCGAACTCCACTTGTGTGGTGTTGGGTGTGGTGCTGGATTCTCTTGCTGGGGGCTTGTTGGTGGAGTTTGGTGGCCTTATCTTAGACCCTGACTAGAAAGTAGGGTTGGAAATGGTTTTGTATTGGGGTGCATCCTCTCCTCTCTCTCCTTCTGCTGGATCTCCTAGCTCTCTCTAGCTTTTCTAGGGTTCTTTTTCCTCTGTGAGGGTGGTTATGTTGTCTGGGGTTGTGGTTTTTGGGTTGCCTCAGGTGGAGCTGTTTGTGGAAAGTTCTTGGCATGTTTAAGACCCTGACCAGTGTGTAGGGTTGGAAGTTGCTTTTCACTGTCTTTCTAACTTTCTACTCTCTCTATTTGGAGGTTTGCCTTGCCTTTCCCCTCCTCTTTTTGGACCCTTGGTGTTTTCTTTGGTGCATTTTTTTGCCTCTATGGGGGTGCTTTCTTTGTCAGGGGTGATGGTTGTCAATTTTCCTCTGATGGAGTCATTTGTAGTTAGTTTTTGGCATGTTACAGGCCCTGATTGGCATGTAGGGTTGGAGGTTGTTTTTCACTATCTTGTCAGCTTTCTACTCTCTCTAATTGTAGGCTTTCCTTGCCATTTCCTTCTTTTTTTGGTCCCCCATGTCTTTTTGCTATTTGTGTTTCTTGACTGGTTGATGTGGCTACTGGTCTTGGTTGTTGTCAAGATTCTTTTGGGTGGCCAATTTTGTCTGGTTGGTTTTATGTTGGATTTTTGGGTCCTCTTGAAAGTGATCCAGGTTGGGATTGTGCTGCTCATGGAGGAGTGCCCTGTCTTCCTATCTCTGCTCTAGTCTTACTCCTTGCCTTTGGAGGTTGTGGTGCTCTCTACTATGGGTGTTGATGCTTCTTGTTAGTTTTTTCAGCTATGGTCTTCTTTGGAGGTGGCGACTGCTTCTTTAGAGGTGAAGCCCTCTTCTATTGAGGTGGAGAGGTGGGCTATAGATCAGATGGGAAGGTCTTTCTTCTGTAGTTTTGGGCTTCACTTCTTCCACTCCTTATAGGGGAGCTCCTTCCTCTTGAGGTGGAGGTTGGGTTGGTGTTGCAAGTTGACTAGTGCGGTGTTTATGCTGAGAATCTTCAATGCTTCTATTTGATTCGCAACTCTCCTATTGAGGTGGGGAGGTAGGTTTCAATAGATGGTGACATAATGTTGTGTGTAGTTGGCTGGGTGTAGGTTATGGTTGATGGTTTTATGACAGTTCCTAGTTGTTCATTTCTGGTTAGTGTTGGTAAGGGGTCTACTGTAGTCTGGCTGATTCAAGCTGATGGTTGCCTGACCGTCTCAGGTGGTTCTTGGTTTCAAGATCTCTTGTAATTCTTGGTTACTTCGGGTTTAAGGTGCCCATCAAAACCTTATGTTTAGAGTAGATCTGGGTATTCATGTTGTTTCTTCGTTGATCTATTGCTGGTTTGCTACTGGTTGTTTATGTTGATTCCTGGTGCAACTTGTTCTTCTTTGTGTGGGTTTCAAGTCCCTATCAAAACCTATCTTTAAATGGTTTCGGGTCCATTCAAAACTTGTTGTAAATGGTTTCGAGTCCATTCAAAACCTACTTTTCCCTCTTAATAAAAAACTATATATTATATTATATAAAATGTATTGTATGATATATTCTATATATCTAACATATTATTATTGTTTAACATATATTATTTATTATATTTATATATTAATTTATTTTAATATATTTATATTTTATTTATGTATTTTAATATATATTATATATTGTGTTATTATTAAAAAATCTAGAAAAAGAAATGGAGATAGGGAGAGAGAGTTAGGGAGGAAGAGAAGGGGTAGGTGGAGTTAGAGGGAAGGAGAGAACACCCTCAACCTTCAACCCTATACCCTAAACCTAATACTTAAGCCCTAATCCTTTATCAAACCTCCTCCCTATACCTTATACCCTCAAACTTATAAACTAAACATTGAACATTGTCCCTCAACACTTTACTTCAACCCTAAACCCTAAACCCTCAACCCTTAATCTATACCCTCAATTTGTAACCCTATACCCTATACTAGATCATTTGTATACCCTACAACCTCAAAATTATACCCAAAACCTTGAACATTCTCCTCAACACTATACTTAAACCCTAAACCATACAAAAACAACCCTTCAACCTTAATACATCAATCCTCAACCCTATACCATAAACCCTAAATTGTACAACCTCAACCCTTAACCTTAATCCCTCAAACCTCAACCCTAAACCTTAAACCTCAAATCCTAAAACATGAACCATCATCCATGTACCCTATACCCTATACACTTAACTTTGAACAATATCCATCAATTGTAAACCCTTAACCCTCAACCTTATACCCTATACCATCAATCCAATACTTAAGCCCTCATTCCTCAAAACTCTACCTTATACCTTAAACCCTAAACCCTAAAATCTCAAACCTCATCCCTATACCCTAAACCCTCAACCTTATACCTACACCATGAATATTGTCCCTCAAAACTATACTTAAACCCTAAACCATACACTCTCAATCCTTCACCCTATGCCTTATACCCTCAATCCCTCAATCCTATACCATATACCCATCCTACCACTCCCTATGTAACTCCTTCCCTCTCTCTCCCTCCCACCCTACCAATACATATACCTTAATCCCTAAACCATCAACCCTATACTTAAGCCCTAATCCTTGAACCTTATACCCTCAACCCTTAACCCTAATCCCTCAACCCTTAACCCTAATCCCTCAAGCCTTAAACCCTTAATCCTCACTATGTGTAAATTCCTGACTAATTGGCTGATTGAAAAACATCTATAAATTTTTAGTGGTTAAACATTTTTTGAATCCAAAAGATGCATCACACACTATGCTTCACAAGTTATAGCGTTAAAAAAATTCATATTTTTTTCACCAAGTTAGGGTGGTCATACAAATGGTTTTAATATTTTTAAAAATTCCTACTAGAAAATTCATAACTAAATATTTACTTGCCAAAAAATTACAAAAAAATATATGTCACATCTGGGCATGTGTCCTCTACTTATATTGAAAGATTCAAAATAAAATATATTTTTTTCCCCATTAGGGTGGTCAGACAAACACCTACTTTTTATTTTTTTCTTGAAAATTTAGTACTACTACATTGAAATTTCAAATTTTCACTAAATAGATTTTTTTTTTCAAAAAAGGACTAGGGGAAGCATTCTAGTAGTTTCCATAACTAACTTTGCCCACCCATAGATCCTAAATGATACATTAAAATTTGGCAATATTTTTGGGTCCTCTCCGCATGTGACTTAATTGCTTATATCATAAAGTTTTTTGACTTGTGGGTGGTAAAAAAATGTGTTGTAGAATCCATTAAGCGAGAAGTAGTTAAAAATATGCATTTTCAATTTGTCTCCACTACGTAATGACAACTTTTCCACTACCCATTCATTGGACAACCAATAAAAACTTAAAAAAATCTAATCGTGAATTAAAAAACCACATAATTCAACATGTCTTTCCATGTGGGTTCACTCACATTTAAAGATTTAATGCTAGGAGGTGGGGGAAATTTATTAACCTGACCACATGATTATGTCTACTACATGCCATGTATATATCTACTTCACCATGGGTTGCTGGGCAATTTTTAGCCCCTACATAATTATCTCCCACGGTTTTGAAGACTCATTATTTCCTTGTGGACTTCCTCTCGTCATTCTCTCCAGCTCATAACCTTCTATGAATGGGTTTTTCATTGCCTAGTCTCCTCCACTAATAGGTAATAGTCACCACATCCTTTCTCCTTGCATTTTGCAGGTTCAATAATCAATTTATGCTACTAATATATGCACATTTTATTGTGTTTTTCATCATTTATTTGTATGGCATCGAGGGTTTCAATGCAATGATTTATTTTCACTTCATATTGTGCACTCATTACATAGAATGTCAAATAAATATAACATTGTCATATTTATTTTTTAATCGCTCATGTAAAATCATGAACTTTAATGGGTATTGGGTTAATGTCCCAATTTTTGACCAGTTTCAGGATTACTATCATGCCTAAATTTTTTGTAATAAAATACAAGTATGAACAAAAAACAAATTTCAAATTTTGATTACAACACATAACTAACTCAGTTTTGTTTCCAAAGCACACTATTCTTAAAAAGTGTAACATTTGTTCAAGTATAGATTATAATATTCAGTTAAGTAGCTAAATTGCTTAGACAACCCTATAGGGCTTCAAGAGAAGATAAGGGATTCACATCATTGAGACAAACCTAATTAGTCCTACAAACACATTCATGATCAAAAGACACCATAAAGTCACAAGATATGTCACTATAATGCATCAATATTAGTTCAAGTAATGGAAATAGAGCAAACCCTAGGGGTCAGACCTAACTCATCAAGGGCTTGTCTCTAACGGCCTTGCCTACGTATATATTTTGTAGAGGAATCATAGTTTAAAAAATTGAGTTCACCCAACTCATATTTGATTGACCAACAATCACACATAACACCAAAGTTTAAATCACCACTAGCTCACAATGGTAGTAAATACTAAGAATGAATAGCAACGGTGAATCTATAAGGGCTCCTTCTTCTTTAAAGAGTGATTAACAATCTCAATTACAATGCCCCTCAAGGGTCACTTGCCAACATAGATAAACAAAAATTGGTCTAGGATGAAGGTAACCAAAAAATATATTGAATAGATAATTATAATTGAAGACATGGTTTCAATCCAACCATACACATGTCACCATATGTCTTTCATAAGATTAAAGGGTGAAAGGTTAACGAAAAAAATCCACATATTAAATCTTTTTGGGCAGTTCAACCCTCATACACTTGGTTGAATAACACAAGGATTATAACCCTTAAGTTTAAAGACCACTCTACCTCAGTCACCCTCATAAGCCAAAAACACATAAATATGCTAACCTTAATGTTTTACACAAAAACAACCTATGTCTCCAATCCATTAATCAAAAAATATAAGAGTGGGTATGTAACCCTTTCTAGGGCCCTCTTACCCCAAATAGTTTCATCATCGGTACCACCCACTTAGGTGAATCTAGAGGTCAAAAAATGTGGTATGGATAGGCACGGTTTTAAAGGATAGTTTATACATAACAAAACACATCACACTTACAAAACCATTTAATGTCTACACTTAATATTTGCTGCACTTCATGGCTGAAATTCTAGTTAAGTGAAAATTTTTATGGCCACCTCTAAACACAAGACAATTTACATTAATAAGATAACTCAAAGAATCAAACTTGCTCTCCTATCGACCATATAGCATCATGAAGCCTCTTGAGCTCTAGCCAAACCCCTGAGAAAGAAATACTGTAACCCCATGATGATGAAATGGGGTCTTCTATTCAAATAATATAAATTGATATATCAAGACAAGATTTACCCAAGCAACTGTCAACCAGTTCCATGAGTGTGATACTCAATTTTTCTGAACAAGGCATTCCAACACCCATTACTCTTACCTTTATCATGTATCATACATAAATATAAATATACTGTTATTAGCATTTGAAGACTAAGAAGGATGTAGAAGTCTGAGTTCTATTCACTTAGGGATAACATTTAAATTTCCATATAATGGCTTATGAACAAGAGTTTCACATGATACCAATGGAATGGTTGATAGAGGCTAAATTTAATCACACAGTCCCAAAGCACTCATAGATATGATTCAGGTCTAACAAAAAATCCTAAGTATTATTCTCGCTAGAACAACCGATGGAAAATGCGGAAAATGCCCCCAACACACATGATAGGGTCCAATATGAAAATGCATTTACATGAACAAAAACACTAGGTGGGTATCCTTAAAACCAACTAGGGATAAAACCCCCATACCTATGTAAATATTAACCAATGCCTGAGATGGTGTCTTGAGCCTTTGCTTTGGCTCCACCATTATTTTTCCTCCATGAAAACCAAATGAAGAACTTCAGACAAATGATCCTCTCTTAAATAGTAGTGAGACTCTAACGTTTGAACCTCTTCTACCTAGAGTCTAGCCACATTCCAGGCCATTCCTCTATTCTTCATCCACAACTTCTCCCCTCAAGTTGTGCACCCTTGACCAAAATTCCTTTCCTTGCCATTTCTAGCATAACCTAATCTAGGTTTTATTTTGCATTAACTTTCCTCTTTGTTTTCTCCGACTCCTTCCGCTTACCTAGCCATCCTTTGCATTAATGGTGACATCCTTTTTCTTCATTCCTTCACAAGAATGCCACCTAGAGCTGACACCTTGATTTTTCTACCTTAGCTTCCTTCGCCTAACTGCTGACACAATCTTTCCTTTGAAAGGAGACCATCGATCTTGAAAACCGTGCTACAGAATCATGCCCTTGACTTATGTATTCACACCTTCAAACCATTGCTTTGTCATTTTCTTTACTCTGCTATTTGATTTAGGTCATACTTTTTTTTAATCACCACCCCAAAACTTAGGGTTTCAAACACTTGAAAATCACCGACCAAGAAAAATTGTTTGTTGATTTACAATGGAGATGTAAAATCAACCAATAAAAGTATGCCACATTTCATCTCCTTATTCGATTTTCCTATGCATGAAAAGAAATCTAAACTTCATGTGGGTTAGATGGAAGGAGAAAACCTGTAAAGGCATAAATTTCATCCATTAGCAAATTTCACAAAACTTCAAAAAGTAATTGGGCCTAATTTTTCATGATCTACTAAACACTGCTAAAAAAATTGGTAAAAGATCACCCATATTAGATATCTCATATCAATTATCAACATATGGGCAGTGAAAGGGGATCTCACAAGCACACAAAAGGGAAGGGACTCAAGCAAAAAGACAAATATAGATTTGAGTTCCAATAGGTAGGATGAATCTAAAAATAGGAGAATAACCTCATGATCCCAAACTAAACCTAAGATAGAAAATAGGCTAGATCTTAGTGGATAACATGTGCATAAGAATAAGTATGAGCATATGTGTGATAAAAAAGTGGATAGCCCAAATGTACGAGGTGTGTGAACATGTGAAAGGGGATAAGTAGTAGGTGCAGAGGTTTGTGTATAACTAGTAGGTGGATAACATGGGAAAAGGGACCCAACCTTGTATAATATTATGAAATTTAATAAAAATTTTATGTATCAAATCATTCCACTCAAAAGAGATAGAAAACTAAATGGGAAATGGTATGGGTATACAAATCTCATTGTTACATTTTTATCCTTTTGAGGTGCATGTGAATCCTAGAATATAATGTATCTCAAACTATGTATCACTCACAAACATTCATGTAAATAAATATTTATAAGCTCAAAATATATTATCATGGGATCCATGTCAAGCAATAAACCCTACAAGGATATGCTAAATTATGCTTGATATTTGTATATGTTTTCTCCATAAGATGATTCTCTATGAAATCATGTGATTGTGCACATATTTAAACATGTAGGAACATTGGTTGTACTTATAGGATACAAGGAATTTTTATAAAGTGAAAAGAAATACATAAAAATTAAATTTAATCTAAGAATATAAGCATGTAAGAAAGTAATCATATAGAAATGACTATAAAGAGTGCATCAAATAAGCACATGAGAAAGGAATGATATCAATAAATTCTAATAATGTTTCCCCTTGTATTGGAAATGTAGTGGTGGTGAAACCTTAGTGGCCAAGAACACCCATGTAAGTGTAAAAGACACTAAGATAGGCTTATGATCCCAATTTTTCAACCAAGAGTATACCCACACAAAGTTGAATACATAAATAAGTCCCTAGTGATATGGAATTGAAACTATGGGAAAGGGAATAAAACATGAAGTAAAGATAATGGAGAAGAGATAAAGCCATTATTATTACACTAAAATTTGAAAGAAAAATTCAAGAATTTCCACTAGAGAATTGAAGAAATAAGAATTAGCCAAAAACTATCATAAAACATGTGTATGTACAATAATCTCTTAGTTGGAAAATTCCAAGATTAGAGACCTCGAAATGATAACCTTCCATAAGTGAAATGATAAACATAATAGGATATCTATCATATAATATTAAGAGTGTATAGTAAAATAAGAAACCTTGCATATATAGGAAAGGAAAATGAGGTAAGAAGGTAAGAGGCAATGAATGCCAACTCCTCCAAAGATAGAGCACTTATGAGATCACTTTCAAACAAGTGTGTGAGAAATTTATAATAAGTGTCTCAAGTGATGAGGATACATGTATCAACCATATGAAGTGAAAAAAAAGAAAGATAAAGAAACCTAAGTAAATTTAAGCTATGAGTGTGAATAGCTCAATGATAGAAAGGTGATATCCTAATTAGATGGATAAAGATATTATTTACACTAACACCCCCCTTAAGTGCAACTTAGGGAGTAATGTATGCAAGATGATGAGTCTCAACTACTAGGCCATGTTAGGTACTCATGTACAAATTTCTCATAAACTAGAGAAAGGGGAGAAAACCCAATGAGAAATAAAAATCCTTTCCAAAAGAGAAATGAAATGAAATGTAAAAGTGAAGAAGATAAGTGATAGATGGAGAACTCATAATGACCTCCAAGGACTACTATTGCAAGTATGGATGTGTTTGGTGGTGTTGTCATTAATGATGTCATTGATGTCAACATAGTTCAGTTTGATTGCAGATGGTATTTATATAGTTGAAATACTATAGAAGTGTTTAGAGTACATGGATCTATATTTATGAAGTTGTAGTTGTGTTTTTTCCAAGTTCTTTTGAGAAAATTTAAAAAATAATGAAGGCAGTGTTGAGTGTGTGTTCTAAGTGTGCTATGATATTGTTCTCTTCATTTCTTCTGTGTTGATCATATACCTTTGCAGATCTATAGTTATGTTCACGAGATTCAATGGATAATATATCTCGATTTTTAGCTTCTAGATTGATGGAGAATGGAAGATGTGTTCACTAGTGTGTGAACTAGTTTGACAAAACTATTTGTTTGTAGGCTAGGAGAAATGTTTTGGCTCCATAGTCTTCTAGCTTTTTGTTTCAGATCTTGCAGATCTGGGAGATTATTCATATTGATGGTTTCTATGTTCTGACAAACGTGCTTGTTATTTGGCGCTTTGAAAGACTTTCTCTAGAGCTCTTGTGTGTTGTTGGTTGGTCTGATTGGACTATTGAAGAATATTCTATGCATGGAGAATGTTGTAGTTGTTGCGGATGTGCCTTAAGATTTTTTAGAGATGGTAAAATGTTTGGTGAAGCATGCTGAGTGATCCACGTGTGATCATCTTGCAGGAGATGCACGTACTTCAAAGATCATTGGTGTTTTCATTAGGTTTGGTTGACCTGGTGTTTACACATTGCATAAAGATTTTGCATTGAATTAAGAAAGTGTGCGATTGATCCAAGATGTTGTTTGGGTCCTAATTAAATGTGTAATTGGTCCTCTCTCATTCTTATCCATCGCGGGAATGTTGAGTAGCCGACCTAATTTTGAATTTGTAAAATGGAGAATGTTTATTCGACCTTGGAGAATGTTTCTAGGGTTGAAGATGGTATAAAATAAAATCAAGTTGTTGCGAATATCAATCAATCAATCAAGAAAGCAAGTGAAGTGTGCGAACAAGTGCAAAATGAAGAGTGTGTAAGAACGAATCAAGGCAACAACACTTTGATGCATTAGATTCCTGAAAGCAGTGAGATGATGGTGTCTACAATATTTTGATCAAGTTGCGAATGTGTGGAACCTTTGTGGTGGACCTTCATTTATCTTTTCTTTTTCTATAGGCAGTGAGCCTCCTTCTGGATAATAAGTCCCATTGTAGGCAGTGAGCCCTTTGGCAATGATCCTTTGTATCAGGTATTGCATTATTAATATATTGTGAGCTAATCCTCACCGTGTTTTTTCCCTCATTGGGTTTTCCATGTAAATCTGGTGTCTCTGGTGTTTTCTTTCAGTTATTTGCATTTCATGTTTACACTTAATAACATATTAAGTTAGAGTGGAATTGATTAAGGTTAGAAGTAAAGTAATTTGATACAACTGATTCACCCCCCCTCTCAATTGTCTTGTGCATTTCAACAACTACTTCTAACACAAAGTACAATGAATGTTCCCCCCATAGGAGATAAAAGAGAGAAAGTCTATATGACCCCTTAGGAAATGTGAAGTAATGAAGTCCATGTGAGGAAATGATTCCTCCCAAAAATAATAAGAGAAAAGAAACCATGTGGTCTCCCCTCAAAATGATATATGTAGTACTCGTGGATGCTTGACACTGAATGCTAAAAATGTCCCACAAACGTTGAAAAATATTTCTTCCCTTGGAAATAAATAAAACCAAATGCAAGATGAATCCCCATTCCAAATAGCAATATGCAAGAAGTAAGATGAATGCCTCTGAATTTCACACATGATCCAAAGACTAAGATTATTCCTTCAAATGATGCTCAAAGATCTCCAAGATAATGTTGAAGTGTGATGGATGTTGATAAGATGGATTAAGGACCATGGGTGTATGGTGATAACTGGACCAATGCGAATTTGGTATTGTTACATATGATATCAACATAGATGATGACTGAGCTGGATTGGTCAAATCATGAATATCTGTACAATTTATCATGATAGAAGTTTAGTAGGTGATACAAGAGTAATATCTAAAGATGACAATGGTGATGCACTTTCATTATGTTAGAAATATTAACTAGATTGAATAACCCAAAGAACTTTATAAGATAAATACAAAGTTACATAAACTGGAAAATATAAACAATGCAAACTAGCAACTTTGAGAGATATGCAATGTCAGAATGGCATAATTAGATTAAGAGCCTACAAGATGAAAATACAAGCTAGGTAGTGAGTTTATATAAAACTAAGGAGAGGAGGGAGGTGGAAAATCAACCAATTATAATTGACCACCAATAACCAACAACATTGAATAAAGTGATGAAAAAGTAAATGGTCCACCCTTGAAGGGTGGAGACAACTCATCACTTTATCTCCTAGTTATTAAATGAGAAACTCACTTTATTATACTAATAAAGCTTAATAAATGTGAAAGAAAAAACTATAACTAAGGGAAAATAAATTATCCCACTAGGAAAATAAAAACCTACACTAACACCCCCCTTTAAGCATAAATTAGGAGGATGTAAAAGATGATGGGTTTCAACAAATGAGGCCATGTTAGGTAACAATGTACATATGAAATTCTCCCCCAAAGAAGAAGAAGAAGCTCCCCCATAAATAGAGAGAGAAGAAGAGAAGTTTGACTAAGGAGCCCACCCTCCAAAGAGGACCAATGGTAGATGCTCGAAACTAGATACAAAACATGGTCCACAATGGTCGAAAAAAATTCCTCCCCTTAGGAAGAAAAAAAATCAAAGGAATGTGCAAGCTATCTCCCAAGTAATGAAAGGAATATGTAGGAAGAAAGTGCAAGATGTATGAACTCTCTGAACTCGGCTCAAGTGTCCCCATGCCAATGCTAAAAGTTGTCACAATCAAACCAAGCATTCTAGGCCACACTGCTGAAAATGAAAACTTAGAATCTCCTAGAGGCCAGTGTAGAACAAGATCTAAAGACAATGATGGTTTGACAATTGTTGTGCAATGAATATCACCAAAGAGGAAAGATAATCCCTCAAATCTATCCTCCAAATCTGAAATATGCATCTCCATAAACAAGTTTGGAACTCTTGTCAGTAGATCATTCTATAAAGTTGAATCAAGAAGACTATGGATGATTTGCTGCAAGAAGTCATTGGAAGCTTTTGAAGAAGCAACACCATACATTGAAGTAGCAACAAATGTAAGGACAAAAGAGTGGTTCTCATAGAAAAGATGTATGTCTTGAATACTGTCATCTAGATCTGAAATGAGGGACTCTACAAGAAAACAAGAGACGTATGATAGAAATTGGTCCCAATGGATTGAATCCAAAAGACAAATGATCTTATTACAATGAATCACTCGAGGCTCTAAAAGAAGAATCTCTTGAATTTGAATCTACAACAGTTGTTGTTGATGGGGTATCAATGATTTGTTCATCCACACAATATGTGTTATCACAAGATGGGGCAATATAAATCTTAATAACATCCAAAGTAGCCTAGTTATCTAGGGAAACATCAGTTTAGATGAAGATCCAATGTCTCCATACAACTGTTGGATATTGGTCCAAGTAGTGAAAGGGAACTCAATGTGCTCTATGTGATGTAGTGTATCCTTAGGAATAGTAAGACATATTAGTCCATAGACCATATTATTATTGTTAAACCATGCATACTTTTTATCATAGTCACTTGGCTCAAAAATAAGTTCGAAGAGATAGGGTAATAGATCTCGCTCAAGAAAATTATTATTTATCACTTATTTCCAAGACAAATAGTTCTTTTAAGTTAGCCTAACAATAGAAGAATGAAATAATTTCTAAGAGACATGATTATTTCCATGCATAATCCCCTAAGAATGAGTGCAAAAGACACCAAATAAGAATACCAATACACTCCCACCCTTTTCACTAGTATAAAAAATCATCCCCCAAATATTAGAAGGTTGAAACTTTATAGTTTACTATGTTTACAAAGCCTTTTCCAAGATACAATGCTCAATAGGCCCATAATGGCCAAAATTACAACTTCCAATACAAAATGAACCTGAGACAAAATCTGAAAAAAATATAGCCTTATATCTATGCAGTGTTGTTCAATACTTTTCTAACACAGGTATTCATTTTCAAAAAATGGTGCTCCTAGGTGAAAGTTATGATTTTTTGAAGAAATTTGCAACAAATGGCTTCAATTTGCAATATCCAGCAAAAAATGGAAAAAATTCTTCAATACCTTTGTGGATGGAAAGTACTCATCTCTATCTTTTTGACGATATCTCATTTGCCAAAAATGAACACCGAGGCAAAAAGATGATTTTTTTTTAATAGTTGAATTTAGTCTGTAGTGACGATTCGCTTATTAAAATAAAAAATTTCAAAAATCGAATTCATCTAAAATAGAAAAAAATTATATGAAAATAGGGGTTTTTCAGCCATTTGAGCATAATGACAAGGTCCATTTGGGCCAAAAATGCTCCAACAAAAATTGTTTGTTAGATCTGAGTTTCAAACCCTTGTTTGCAACTATGTCAAATGATCACCAAATCAAATGAAACAAAAGCCAATATTGACTTTCTTGATCCTCCTGGACACATTGGAATAGTAAAAAATGTTGATAGTATAACAAAAAATATTTCATCACCTAGATCTCACAAAACAAATATGCAATATAAAGAGTTATTAGATCTTTGCAAACCCTTTTTGATTCTCTAGATCATTCAAAACGCAAGAGAAGAGCATACAAGAATTTACAAAATCTTACATAAAAACTTAATCTCTCAATTACAAATCTTAGAACCCAAAATTCTCAGAACAAAAGCTCTGATACCATGTTAGAAATTTGAAATATATTGAATAACGCAACAAAATTTATAAGCGAAATTCAAAGTTGCATAATTAAAATAAAAAAATAAACAATGCAAACTAGCAACTCTGAGAGACATGCAATGTCAAGATGATATAATTGCATTAAGAGCTTCAAAGATGTGAAATACAAGATAAGTAAGTTTATATAGAACTAAGGAGATAATTGAGGTGGCAAATCAACCAATGAGAATTGACCACCAATAACCACCAATAACCACCAATATTAAATAAAGTGATGAAAAAATAAATACTCCACCCTTGAAGGGTGGAGACAACTGAACATTTAATCTCTTAGTTAATAAATGAAAAACTCACTTTATTATCTTAAGAAAGATAAATAAATGTAGGGAAAACCTATAACTAAGGGAAAATAAATGACCCCACTAGGAATATAAAAACCTACACTAACACATTGAAGTTGAAATCATAGAGAAGATGAATGTCCTCAATAGTGTCATCCAAATCTACAATGTAGGATTCTACAAACATAAATGATATGTATGGTAGATATGCATCCCGATGTGGTGGATCTGGAGTGACAATACCAATATCTTGATGCAAAGAATTAGTGGAAATCATGGATGATTCAACACTAGATTCATCTGTAGCAACAAGTGATGTGGGAAATGAGAAATCAAATGCAAGCCATGTGACTACATTGTTCACCCAAAAATGATGGTGTCTCACAAGATATCTGAGTGAGACTAGATGGTGTTTTTACATGTGTTTAAATTAGATGATTAGGTAAGGTAATTCCATGATCAAGAAAGAGTTGCTTCATTTTTGCACTTTGATGTTGAAAAAAATATTTTATTGTATACCTTTTCATCCCACAATATCCATATTTGATTTTCCAATTATTAGGAGGATTATGAAGAATATTCAAATGGAAGGGATTTAGTGTGAGAGACATGAACACATGAACCAAAAAACTCAAAATCATAAACACCTATGTTTCCTCACTTGCTTTAAAGATCCCCCCAAGAATGATTAGTGTTGATTATAGCGCTCCCCCACCCCCAACCCCCCCCACCACCAAAAGAAATAAAATAATGTGCAAGAAATTTTTTACAAGTTGTAAAGATCAAATGCTAAATCGATCATTTATAATGCACAATGATTTTTATAAAATGGGTTATCTAAATCTGAAAAATACAAGAAAAAATAATTCCTTTCGAAATTTTGATATGCATAAAAAAGTTTGTAAAATTTCGATAATCAAGGTAAAATTTATGTCGTATTGAAATTCGCTTGTAATATTGACTTTAGAGGCCAAAAAATGATATTAAACAACACAATTTCCAAAATATCTCAATGTCAAAGTGTTTGTCTCAAAAATAACTTTTTGTCGACTATTCGCACTTAAAAGAATACCCTATCATTTGCAAGTTATGGAAAAATGAAAAAACCCCCCTGTTTTTACGAATGAAAAATGTCTCCCCATTAAAAACACTTATCATCAGGGTTTTCATGGTTACCAAGCTTTCCAGTGCTCAAGGATGGAGTATTTTCCAAGGAACTATAGGATGGTCATTCCAATGAATGAGTGGGAATATCCTTTTTCTGAAGGCATTAAAGACTAGCAGCTTCTTTAGGTCTTTAAGGGTCATTGTGTTTAGTTTCAGAAAAGCATTAAAAGGGTAATTGGTGACGAGGTGCTATATCCACATGAACTTGGAGGATCCTGTTCCCGTCTCAATTACTATCAGTATTTTTTCTAATCTTTTTGACTTGCCTCAATATTTCTAGTCTCTCGAAGAAATTGTCAACAAGGTTGTCAAGGATATTTTTCTGCAAAACAACATTATGCTCAAAGCGGCACAATCTTATGATCTGTGGAAGGGACAAGGGTATGTTGGAGGGATTTTTTCAAGGAATTTTCTGTTGCACAAGAATGCATATATTTTAGTTTATAATGGCATAAAAATGAAACGAGGAACACAAAGCTCGCATCAGCTGCAGGCTATACTAGAAAGACACGAAGTGGATATTGGTGTGGAGCTGTATGAAAGAACTAGAATGGAGCTGTATGAAAGAACTAGAACAAGGGTTAATGCTATTCTGGTGTTGTTGTCTCATAGCCATAATCTGCCACCCTCTCCTACCATGGTCATTCAGGATAATGCTAGTGATATCCTTCATCATTGCTACGTCGCAGTGCCAAACTTGAATGTTGCTCCACCAACACAAACAAAAGAGGGTGATATGTGGGAGCGGCAATATGAAAACAAGGTACAGGTCGAGCATATGGAGGAGTAAATCAATCTAATCTATTTTTTGAATTCTGTGACTGATGAATAGTAGGGTTAGGGCTTGCATATTTTGTATATGGGTATTTGCAAATTTTATATAAGGGTATTTGAATTTAGGGCTATCATGGTAGAATACGGGTGTTTAAAAGTTGGGCATTTTGTCAATTGTAACAGTGTGATATTTAGCTATTAAGAGTCTTTGATACTGATAAATTATGGTCTGTAAAACGATCTATATTTATATATTATTAATATATGGTCTATATACTCTTTTTCTAAAAAGATGTACTTAATGGTTTATCCAAACCACTAAATTTAAATTATCAGTTTAAAAAAATTAACAATAAACATGACAATTATGAACCACTACCAAGAGGTTGTAATTATTTAACAATCATAATAATGAAAACCATCAGCTATGGAGGGATTTTGACTCGCATGGATGAGATCTATTGCTGATATGTTCTCCTTCTTCTATGGCACCAAAAGAGGCCACACAAGATTGAGAATGTTGGAGGTTGTAGGGTATTCACCTATTAGGAGTCTAACTTGGTCAATGCCTTTGATGGGTAGGTGTGTGGGACTACTTTTCTCTTGAGTTGTCTTTCCCAAGTTGTTTGAGGGAGTGAGACTATTTCTTGTGAGTTGCAAGGTCAAGGAGCTCTTGTAGCAAGCCACATGGAGGGCACAAAACACTACAAACCTCTTTATCTACAAGCCATTGCTACACACTTGAATGTTGAACACTAGTGAGAAAGAGTGTAGATGTGAATGACCAAAGGAAGAGTATGGAACCAAAAACTAGAATGTGTCATCCAATTTAATATACAATCTATACATTGAATGGAAACACCTAGAGTAGGCCACAGGGAGAGCATGAACTATGTGTGTGGAGGGCGTAGAGATCTTAAAATGATTGGCATGACTCCAAAAATAATGATCTTTAGTATATGCAAGATGAAAGAAGAAAAAAAGTTGTAATACTTACATGCCCATCCATCCAAGGAATGACCTCAAGTGTATGGTGTGACAATGAGATAATATTTCTCATATGATAAAGAATGTTAAACAAAGCCCAAATAACTAGGAAACAAATCAATTCAATGCTCAAACCAGGTGAATAAAACCTACAAGTGCCCAAGAATATACAATTGAAAGTTCCTCAAAAATAAGATAAATTAACAAAAGTTTAAAGGTCGCAATTATGGAGTGTCCTTATGTTGGGCAACATAGGATAATAGCACCTTCTTGAGAGTGGTGGTTTCTTATAGGTTCAATCAATGAGCATTACAAGTAGCAGGAAGACATATGAGTGTTTAAGTCACCATGTGAAACCCTTCGCATGAATGAAACAAGCCACCCAAGGTTGCTAATGGCCAACTTAGTTCTTTGAAACAAGACCAAATTTATTTACAAAACTCCAAAAACATTAGAATATGCCATGATCTATAGGCTTGCAACAAGGGACCGAATAAGACATAATTGACCACAAACTTGCTACAAACAAGTTGAAATGGACAAAAATCTCTACAAAAGAGAAGATGTTTACCCAAAAGGGAAAATTGGCAGATTAGAAAAGGGCAAACCGTCCCTTTGCTGTAAAATTGATTCTTTTCATAAAATAGGCATAGAAGCCCAAAAAAAAAAAAAAAGTTACTTAAATTGATGAAATGAAATGTGTTTCTTCATTTCTTGAGTCTTTTAAATGCAATTTCAGTGTCTATTTAGCTCCATGACACTTCATTGATAAGAATATATGCGGGAGTCATGTTGACGCAAGAAGGAATGTGCTCTCATGGCTCTAATACCATGTTGGAGAATGCCAAGGTCGAAGAGCTTGAATTGATAACCTTTCACAAGTGAAATGATAAGCACAATAGGATATCTATCATGTAATATCAAGATTGTATTTAATACAATGAGAAACCTTACATAAATGGGAAAGGTGGATGAGGTGAGAAGGTAGGAGACAATGACCGAATCCCCCTCAAAAGATAGTTCACACTTGTGAGCTCACTTGACAAGTGTGTGAGAAATTTTCAATGTGTCTCAAGTGATGAGGACACATGTCTTAACCATATGAAAAGTGAGACAAAAGCAAAAGAAACCGAAGTAAACTTAAGCTATGAGTGTGAATAGGTCAGTCATAGAAAGGTGATATCCTAACTAGATGGATAAAGACACTATTTACACTAACACTCTCGTTGTATATGTAGGACTAGGAGGAAGTAGGAAGGTGGAACAAAAAATATGACTACCCTCCAAGAGATGTGCCATATTTAGAACACTTGGGACACATGTGATTGCATGTATCATGTGTCTATGTGGTGAGACAACTAGAATACTAAGTGAACTTAAGCTAGTGTGAATAGAACTACTAGGTCTATAAACTAGGTAAATGGCAACTAGATGTATACTCACTAGTATGAATAGGACTAATATTTCTTTAATCTAGTTTTCTTAACTTCTCTCCTCTCTTTCCTTTTCCAAAGGAATATTTTTCTCCTTATTTTTATATCTTATCACCTCATCATTATTCACCTTCCTGTCAACACCTCCTAAGGAGCAACTTGCTCTGATACCACTTGGTGCAATCAAGATCAAGGTCCCTTACCAGGTATCCTAATCTCACAACCATGATACATAATGGAAGAAACAATTCACATAAAAACACATTTTCATTTCATTTATTCAAAAATAAGCTACAATAATTCTTCTACAAAACACACATAAATTTTCTTCTTTACCATCTTCTTAATATCATTACACATTCCAACAACATCCTACTTCTCTAGTGTTCTCTTCATCAAACTATGTTCATTACAGTATTTTTGTTCATGGTGGTTGTACCTTTCATTATTCATTTATGAACATGTCAAGAATTTCTTCCTTGGCCAATAGCTCTCTCTATGTGGGTAGTTAAGAAGTTAAATCAATTCAATTTCTAGTGCTTACGACAATTGAGTTGTTGCAAAAATAAAATATCTTGTAGCAAGGAGAAATTTTGTAGATGATCAGTTCAAACAAGAAACTCTGCATAAACCGATGGCTATTAGGAGTCCACAAATATCCAGTTTGGACAAAAATCCCCATAGGAAATAAATACTATTAAATTATTCTTGTTTTGCAGAAGCTCAATGCTCATCTGAATGAGATTATTATAACTCATTTATAAGTTTGATTTGATTAAAAGCTCTTGTAAATCTAGTTATAGTTTATAAGTCCACAATGGCAACAACAATTTGAAATTCCATAGATGCAGATGACCAACAATATTCTAAAAATAAGTAGAAAGTGGGTGTTCCATATATCGATAACAAGTGGAAGTTCTGCAGATTCAAATGACCAAGGAAAGTTTGCATTTTCCATACTAGGTGATTTCATCATTACTATTATCAAACTGAGTGAACCCTAGAGAGAATGGTATTCAAAATCTCTCCCCAATTGACAAGCATGGAAACATCCTAAGGCCTATGGGTTGCTTATAGGTTAGGATGAGTCTCCAAACAGGGATGGTTCCCTTGGTTTATCACCTAAACTTGCTTAAACTAGTGTTGCTTGATGAGGAAAATGGAAGATAAATTAATATAAAATGAACCTAGATCATCTGGCTCAGGTGATGTACCAAAATGTTACTAAGAGATATTCAACTATTTTAGCACACAATTAATCAATGATTCAACTATTCCTTTACATAACTCAAATGTTTCCACACATTCATGCATTAATGTTTCATATGAAGGTGAGATATGTACAATTTAAGAAGGAAAATAAGGGTTTTCACAATTGTTCACTATTTATTTCCATCACACAACATAGAAAAGAGTATAGGACATGATCTAAGGTTGTCAAATGACCTTCTTGACTTTATTGTTTGACCAACCTCCACTTGGGTATTATGAAACTATCTCCCCATGTTTGACTTCCTGAAATGCTCCATGATATTGGTGGTTGAAGAAAATTTCTTGTTTGTTTTTACCTTATTTATCGAAGATGCTCCTAGATGCTTGGAGATATGTATGAATTGTTCAAATTACTTCTTAGATATTCTCAATTTTTGTCCAAGTCACCCAACTTCCTCTAAATTCTCTCAACCTTCTCATAAATTTTCTTCACTTCTCCAAACTTTCATCATGAAAATTTTACACAAGAAAACCCGAGTGATTTGCACCTATGGGAAAAAGGATGCAATGAAGAACTAGGGGGTTCTAATGAGGATCCAAATGGAACTTGAAATCCCACAATGCCTAGACAAGACTAAAAACTTCACAATTTTTTAACATATCAACCATCTCTTCTTTGTTGAAACCTACCTTCATTGAACCAAACAGTTAGTGAACCAAGTAGGTGGTCAAATTTATTCTCACGGAAAATAGGTGAAGTCACAAATTGGAAAACCTTGGTGTTTCCTCTCTTCAATCAATTTTCCATTTGAGCAACTAGGATTTCGATGAATCGGGAGTTCGATGAACCAAAAAACCTCAAAACTAGTAGCCAACTTCAATTTCTTTTCATTCTTTCTTTCAACGAATATATTCTTCAATGAACTCAAGTTTTAATGAACCAAAGAGTTTGTGAACTTATAATTAGGCACACCCCTCTAAACTAGGAGGTGACTAACTAGTTAGTCCAACAATAATCACATAAAATAAAGAGGTTGAACGTACACATACTAATTAGATTTTATACATTTTGAGATGTTGAATGGTCCAAGGTTGTGGATTTCAAATATTAGGTTCCTTTGCGAAGATCCTTTACTCATATATGGCATGAGGCTTGGAGTTGTACTATTGGGGGTTCTATAGAGGATAGAATTGTTTTTAATTCTATGGCTAAGAGGCCTCGTTATTCTCTAGAGGATTTTGATATTCTTTCCCGTGGTCATGAGGCAAAATGGGCCTACAAAGTTGCTCTTGGATATCGAGGGCCTACAAGGTTGGTAGTAAGTGGTGTCTCAATTTCTCTAGTGGTATTGTTTGGAGGTTTTGTATGATTCCTTTGTGGATTTCCCTTATTTTATATGTTATGCTCTCAATAACCACTTGGAAGTCCTTGTGGCATGTATGTATTTAAATTTTCTTGAATAAAATTATTTTTTGTCCCAAAGATAAAGAATAAAAAAACTATATTTTATACATATAGTTTTTGAAAATAATATATGAGGGATACACAATAACCAATCAATAAACATGTTCCAATCATACACATATTTAAAATACTGAATAGGTATATACATAAGGGTTCTAAATATGTCAATCAATGCAAACACATGGGATATCACATCAATACATGGAATACCAATTAAATACACATGAGTATTCTACCATCATCATCCATACATGCACATGGTCTGTTAAAAATATTATACAAAAAATAAAGAATATGTGAGATTGGGAAGAAAATTCCATTCAAATAATATACTATGGGATCACTTGCACACATTGACTTTATAATCCAACATAAAAATTAGGAGGAGAAGGTTAGCGTAGGGTTTAGCAATAAATTTTCATCATGGGTTTCAAGAATCACATGGAGGTTGAGGAGTATACCTCCATCCCATTGGGATCCTTGGTGACAATGGGAATGAAATGTAAGATTGGTCCAATGTCCTTTATAGTCCTTCCACATATCCCCTTGTTCATACATAAGTTTTCCATGGATAACTATTATTAATCTTCAATTGACATGTAATTCTTATTATTTTAAATTAATGCTTTATTTTAATCTCACATTGCCTCAAACTAGCTTGCCATATAAGTGGATGGGCATGAGCATCCACTCCATCCTAACCTAGAGTCCTTACATACCAATGACACATATACAAATACACAAAAAAATGTATGAAATAGAAATTAAGGTCTAAACATGACACACATATGCCCATATGATTCCCCATCCCATTTTTTAAAATATATTTTTATTCCTACAAAATATAAATTAAAAATTAAAATAAAATTCAAATCTTTTATTTTCAAGACACAAATTTTTTCTAAAAACTCAAAAATTTTAAGCCATTCCAATTTTAAAAAATTAAAATTATATTTTTGAAGAATGCCCTCTTGAATTTAATCATCACAACATACTCTTTTTAAATCATAATTTTTTTCCAAAAATTTCACCATAGCTCTACCATAAAATAGAAAATATAAAAAATAATGCAATTGGGATTGTTAAAACAATTTCTTTTAAAGTTAAAAATTTACCTATACATCCATTCCTAAAAGATGCAATGCTATATGCATCCATGTAAGGTGGACATGGAGAAATAATAAATAAATTCAATCTAAATTCAGGGAGATGATGCCATTACTTTCAATCCAATGCACATAGTAAAAAAATGAGAGTTTTATTAAAGATAATCCACAGGTTTATCCAGAAATCTCACCATAATTATCATGGAAAGTGAAAACTACATGCCAAACCATGCAAGAAATCCTCCACACGAATGCAATCCGACAATCCAAGCAAGTGACTCCAAAAAATTTCCAAATCTATTCACACAAGAAAATAGAGAGAGATCAAAAGGCAAGTAAGGAGGTATAATAGAATGTATCCCTAAAATAGCTTTATTTTTCACTTTTATCCCAAATCTTTCCTTTTATATTTTGAAACAAATAATTTTAATTTTTAAGTAAAATTTTTGCACTAAGTCATCCAATGAATATTACCAATTCAATATTCACTTTCCTCATAGTCAACACTTAACATAGTTTAATTATTGAAATGAAGGAAAACATAAGAAAACATATAGAATACATTTGTATAGTAATAATTCAATGTTTAGTTTAATCATACACTTCCTTTTTCCACTCAACAATATTAAATACATTGTAAGGTATATTAAACTATAAAATTTATCTAGCAACAACATAAATTCATATCATAAATGGACAATGATATTTAGAAAATAATTGGGGTTCATCCCATTGTGCAATGATAAAGTTATGGTGTTGGTGTTATTGTTGTAGCCACCAGGGTTCAAACCTTTGTTGGTCCATTGTGATCATAGGAACTATGCCTCTACTGATCCAATGTGCTCATAGGTTTGACCTACAACATTGAGTTGTTAATGACATTCATGTCATGAGACAAGCATTTAGACCTGTGTTGTTCTAATCCCTTGTTGGGTTGGTGTGCTTTCAAGCTTTATGCCCCTGCTGAGCTACCATGCTCATGAGATTGGACTAACCACTTGCGTTCATATTGGGGAGGAGGTCCCTTTATTTTGGCCTTCATGATGGCTTGGACTAGACTATAAAATTCTCGATGTTATCGATAAAAAAAATTAGAAAACAATTAAATATGAGTGTGTGCAGGATCACAGGGGGCCAGACAGTGGCGGTGCAACAAAAAAAACATGACATGAGGAAGTGAAAAGCGGGAAAATCACGTTTGAATTTTGGTTTGGTTGGTAAAAATAACATTTTGCTAAAGTAAAGACCGAAGTAAAATAGATATCCATTATTAACTAATATCCACTTTGTAGAAATCAAATATCCGCCAATAACGGATATCCAATATATCAAATAACAAATATCAGTTAATTGAATTTGGTAACGAATATTGTTATTTATATTAGATATTTGTTATTGGAATACACACATAATATAATAATATAATATTTTAGTATATATAATAATATAATATTTGATTATATATAGTAATATATTATTATATATTGTATTATTTTATTAATATTAATATATTAATGACTAATGTATGAATGAATAATATATATTAATATATTGAAGATACCAACATGGAAGGAAGGTGGGACCACACGTTGCGGAGGGAAAAAATGGATATTTCCCATTTTTCAAAACCTGCTATTCCTGAGGGCCCTCTTGGCCATCCTCGGTTTTCTCGCCCATCTCATTCCATGGCTCCTGGTTTTTCTTGGGGCTCCCATGTCCCTCTTTCCAAGGACTCTGGTCCTCCTAGGTCTTTTTGCATGAACAATGCTAGTTTCCTTCCTTGTAATAATGCTTTCAGTAAAGTTGGACCTCGCCCTAGGGTTTCAAATTTTGCTCCTCATCCGCCTCCAGCTGTTGGTCCTCCTCGGTTCAGGCATTCTTGTTTTCCTGCTAGTTCTCCTGGTGTTTTCAAAAAATGCCCTCCTAGTTCTATTTTCAGAAATGGGAAGTGGGTGCCCGATAATTCTGTCAGGAATGGGAAATGGATGTCGGTTTCATCTCACCGGAATAAATCTCTCGTCAGGAGCCCTCAACCTAATTGTGATATTTGTAAATCTTCCTATCCCTCTCTCTCTACTTGCTCGTGGGCTGATGTCATGACTGGGCGGTCTTTTTCTATCTCATCCCTTGTTCCTCTCTTCATTCTTGCTCCTACTTCATTTCCTAATTCCATTGCCATTTCTCATTTTATTCCCTCTGCCTCTAATCCTCTCACGTTTCCTAACACCATTGTCCTTCCCATGCATAAAGGTTTGTATAAATGGGTAGACTCTAAGTCATTGGCTCCCCCTTCGGCTGTGACTGGTAGTGCTAGTAATCTTGGCCGTATCCTTCGCCTTCTTGTTCACCCTGCGGCTCATGCTCACTCTGGTAAGCCCCAGAATTATGATCACTCTGTTAAGTCCTGAAATTCAAAGGGGAAGTCATTGAAGAAATGCCCATCCTGAGTTGAGGTCACGCTACCTCACTCCATGCTTGATCCGCAAATTTTGGATCTAAAGGATGTTGCATTGTTTGGTAAGTTTTGCAAATTTCTTTTAGATCTCGATATTCTGCAATCTTGGGTGTTTAATACTTGGGTTGGCTCCAACCAAGTATTTTATTTAGATAAAGGAGAAGGTTTTTTTGTGGTTATTTTCTCTGATAAAGATTCTATAAATGTTGTTTTTTGTAAAAAAACTTGGATGATGGAAGGAAATGGCCTCTTTACAACATTATGGACTTTGAATTTTAACCCTAACCAGGTCAAGCTGAAATTTATTCCTTTTTGGGTTCAACTCCAAGGTTTACCCTTGGAATATAGAGAATCGAGTATCGTTGAGATTCTTGGTAACAAACTGGGTATCTTTATGAATCAATATATGGGTTTTTTCTCAAATCCTTCTTTATCAGTTAGGTTTTCGGTGTTAATGGATGTTACAAAATAAATGCCTTCAAGTGTTCAAATTAAAACAGTCCATGGTTCTTGGGATCAACAAGTAGTTTTGGAAGATCCTAAGCTTGTCTGTTTTTTATGTCATTTACCTCTTCATCCTTTTAATAAATGTCGGTCTTCTGATGGTGTGCTCCTTGGGTGTAACTCGAATCTAGTAAATCTAAAAGCTCAGGGAATTCCATCTGCCATTTTACCTTTTTTTCAAAATTATTGGATCCCTGATATTTCCCTCCTAGGAAATATTTTTGATCTCTGCTTCAAATAGTCTTTCTTTGTTCGTTCAAAAATATTTGGTGTTTCTACATCATCTTCTCAATCAGGTCTTGTTTCGCTTTTGGAAAGTAATCAGGTTGCTTCTTCTATTAAAGAGTTAGCCTTATCACCTTAGGTCTCTGTTTCTTATAAAGCTTCCCTCTCAAGAGGTGTTTATAGCAAGAAAAAAGTGAGCCGGTCTCTTTTCAAGCAGGTTGTTATTTTTGGTGCCCATGACCGGGGTTTTTCTCTGCATTCTCCAATAAAGATCTTTCTTTATTCTTTAAATATTCTATCTCTTGAATTAAACTTCAATTGTCTTCTTCAAGCTCACCAGTGTGCTTCGATGTTAACTTTGGGTGTGTTAAATAACTGTGATAGCAATCTTGACATTTTTGATCAAAGTGAATTTGATAGTCCTCAAATCTCTTCATCTTTAGTAAACCAAGATTTTTTTCATGATGTGTTGCCATTAGAAGAAGATCTGGTGAAGTTTGTGGACCAGTCTCTAGTCTCCCTAGGTGAGCAAATTATTGATGACATTGCTTCAAATGTTTTTGGTGATGAACCCCTTAGGGAAGATTTTTTCTCTATTTCTCAGTCAAATTTCTCCCCTCCAAATAATACAAAGTCTCCTGCAAAGAGAGGAAGGAAATATTTAGCCATGAAGCTTCAAGAAGAAATATTAGCAAGAATTCAATCGACCCTAGATGTCAGTCTAGGTAATTCTTCAAAACAAAAAAGGCTAAGGAGAGCTTGTTGCTCTCCCAAGTTACAATGAAAATTATCTCCTGGAATGTCAGAGGATTAAATGCCTCTGACAAAAAGTCCCAAGTGAAGCATCAACTGGATGTCTCAGGGGCTGACATCATAGTTTTACAAGAAACAAAAACTTATGAGGAGTCTTTTTTATTAATAAAAAAAAAGTGGCATGTTTGGGGAGCATCTCATTCACCTTCTCAAGGTGCTTCGGGAGGTCTAATAACTCTCTGGAATACTAAGATAGTTAGTATCTCTAATATCTCCTTTCAGCATAACTGGCAATTAATGTATGCCACTCATTTTGACCTTTCATTTTGGTTACTGAATGTTTACAGTCCGACTAGCACTTTAGACAAAAAACTTTTGTGGGATTTACTGAAGTCAAAACTTGGTTTGATTGGTCAAGATAAATGTATTCTAGCTGGTGATTTTAATGCTATTGCTAATGATATGGAAAAAAAAGGAGGAATAAGCCCTCCCAAAATTGTAATGTCTGATTTTGCATCATTCATTCAAGATAATGCTTTGAGGGATATAATCCCACTAAATGGTATTTTCACTTGGACCAATAGAAGGAAAAATTTCTTGCAAATTGTAGAAAGATTAGATAGATTCTTAATCTCTTCAAATTGGATCAGTTCAGATAATTCTTTCTCTTCATAAATTTTACCCTTGGTAGCTTCTGATCATTTTGCTATCTCCCTAATTATCTCTAGCAACACTTTCAAGTCAAAGTGTCATTCATCTTTTAAATTTGAGTCTATGTGGCTTAGACATCTAGATTTAATTAATTGTGTAAAACACTAGTGGCATTCAACTCCTTTTGTTCAAGGGTCAAAAATGTTTCAATTAAGCAAAAAATTGGATCATGTCAAGAAGAATCTTAAATCTTGGAATCAATTAATTTTCAAAAATGTATTCTCTCAAAAAGATATGGTGTATAAAAAACTAGTTGAAATCAATGAGAAAATCATTTTAAATGGGCTGGATAATATCACATTTGAAGAACAAAAGAAACTACAAATGGAATGGAAAGAATTATTATCTCGTGAAGAGGAATATTGGAGGCAAAAATCTAGGGAATTGTGGTTGAAAGATGGTGATAAAAACACCAATTTTTTTCATCATTCAGCCCAAGCCAAAAAATCAAAATCTTCAATCTTCCCTATTCAAGATAGCATGTCAGGGTCTATTCTTGTTAATGAGAAATATATTCAGGAAGAAGAAGTCATTTTCTTCTCTAATATTTTATCAAAGGATGATAATAACAATGTGAATTTAGCTGCTGAAAGAGAGGAACTTTTACAGCATATTCCCTCTTTGGTCTCTTCTAAAGACAATATTAGACTGCTTGCCCCTTTCTCTCTTAAAGAGATTAAAGAGGTTGTTTTTTCAATGTCTCCAAATAAGGCCCCAGGCCCAGATAGATTCACAACCATTTTTTTTAATCAAAAATGCTGGGATTTTATTGGTTTCGATATTTTAAGTGCCTTGGAAGAGTCGAGAAAATCTAGTGGTATGTTAAAAAAGTTCAATGTCACAAATATAGCCATCATTCCAAAAATCTTGGCACCTAAATATTTCTCAGATTTTAGGCCTATTTTGATTTGCAATACAATTTATAAAATCTTCACAAAAGCAATTTATCTTCATCTTCATCCTCTCATTTCCTCAATTATTTCAGAGGAGCAAGGTGGTTTTTTTCCAGGTAGAGAAACTCCAGAAGGAGCAATGGTGGCTCATGAAACTTTGCACACTATAGCTTCAAATAAATTATCAGCCATGATAATTAAACTAGATATGCAGAAAGCATATGATAGGGTTGATTGATGCTTTCTAGAACAAGTGCTATTGAAGTTCAATCTCTCCCCTAAATGGTGTAAATGGATAATGGCTTGCATTTTAGGTGCAAGGGTTTTTGTGTTACTAAATGGCTCATCTGTGGGGTTTTTCAATTCCTCTCAAGGTGTTCGCCAAGGTGACCCTTTATCACCATTCTTATTTATCATCTTGGCTAAAGCTTTGAGTAGATCGTTTAAATCAAAAAATTCTCAAGGGAAGATTAAAGGTGTTATTTTTCCAAATGCTAATATATCTGTAACTCACTCCTTATTTGCTGATGATACACTTCTTTTTGGTAAAGCAGATCTTTTAGAAGCAAAATACATAAAAATTCTCCTAGATAAATACACAAGTGTTTCAGGTCAAAAGGTAAATGAAGAAAATCTAAGATTTATTTTTTTAACACAAAAACTTCAACTGAAAAATCTATAGTCAAGCTTTTCGGCTTCAATCAAGATCTACTACCTAGTAAATATCTAGGAATCCCATTCTTTTCAAGCCAGAATAGGGTTTCTTATTGGATCAAAATTATTCAAAGTATCCAATCAAAATTTCTCTCATGGAAAGGAAGATGGATCTCCCTAGTAGGAAAAATCCTTCTGGTCAAGTCAGTGCTTTCGTCTATTCCTAATTACTTTATGTCAGTTTTGAAAGCACCCAAGTCTATCTTAACTCAAATCTAGAAATGAATCAGAAAATTCTTGTGGTTTGGTAATGTTGATAATAAAAAGAATATTCCACTAATTTCTCTGGAGGCTATGTGTATGAATAAGCAAAAAGGAGGTGCAAGCCTTCAGAATATTAATGATAGAATTTGTCCTGAGGAGCTAAAATGGTTTGGCATTTGTTCTCAAATCCTTCATTAAAATGGTGTTGTATAATGCAAAATAAATGCTTAGATAGTCAAAATCCATCAAGAATCTTCACTGTCTCAAATCCTCCTCTAGGCTCTGCAATGTGGAATTTTCTTTTGTCCTGCAGGAAAATAATCCTTCCTCACTTATCATGGGAAATTAATGATGGCAAACATGCACTTTTTTGGGATGACTCATGGAATGGATTTAAGAAGCTTAATTGTTGTAATTTGGACTCTTCAATAGATTTCTTGTTTCAAAAATTTGGTACATATGTTCATCGATATTTTGACAATGTGAAGATTTTATCAGGAAAAGTCAAATGGAAAGATTTCTCTAAGGAACCAATCGACAATAATCATAAGGTTATCATTGCTTCAATTTTGAGGGATAGAATAGTCTATGTATCTTCTTGTTCAGACAGGTTAATCTGGAAAAAAGCTCAAAATGGTAGCTATTCAGTCAAAGAAGGTTATCTCTCCATCTCTAAATCTGATTCTCAATACCAAACACACAGAGCTTATAGTTTTTGTTGGAATTCAAAAATTCTACCTAAAGCAGGTTGTTTTGCTTGGTTAGCAATTTAGAACAAAATCTTAACAAGTGACAGATTATCAAGGTTGAAAATTTCTGCTCCCTTCAAATGTGTCCTATGTGATCAAGTGTTAGAAGATGTCAATCACCTTTTTCTTTCATGTTCAGTAGCACAAAGTTGTTGGCAATTTTTCTTGTCAAGGTTAAAGTTGCAGTTAGCTCTACCAAATACTATTTGGGATTTATTTTCTAGCTGGCCCAAACTGTATCAATCTTCCTTTTATGCTTGCATTTGGGAAGTGATACCTGCTTCAGTTTTATGGTCTATCTGGTGGGCAAGAAATAAATGGATTTTAAGGAAGGAAAAATAGGGTGTTGATCACATTATGTCTTCTTTGGAAAATTCAATTTCAGAAATAGTAAATGCATATGTAGCCAAAAAAAAACATACTGGCTCATGTTTTTCGGATTGGGACTCTAAAACTCTTTCAACTTGGCCCTCTTTAATTCTTCCTTTCAAAGGTAGTCTTCATAACTTCTCAAAAAAAAAGATAGATCTAAGGTTGTTTGGCTAAAACCACCTTTGGGTATCTTTAAATTGAATTTTGATGGTGCTTCAAGAGATAACCCAGGAATTTCAAGGGCTAGACTAGTTATAAGTGATTATAAAGGCATAGTCCTATGTGCCAAATCCATCAAATTAATAAGTGGAACAAATAATGAAGCTGAAGCAAAGGATTTACTAAATGGTTTGAGAATGGCTCTAGATTTTAAAATCTCAAACTTACAGATCGAAGGGGATTCTCTTATTCTAATCAATGCTTGTAGGGAAAGAAAATCCCAAAACTAGAAATTAGCTTTCATAGTAAAGAAAATTTTGAAGTTGATTGAAAATCTGTCACATTACAATTTATTGCATATTTATAGAGAAGGAAATATGGTGGCAGATTATTTAGCTAATTTGGGATGTGATCAAATTGAAAAAGAAGTGATTCATATTGTTCAAATTGGGAAAGTTGATATTGAGTTGGAAAAATTAATTTCAAAAGAGGAACTTTGTCTCTAAGCAAAAACTGTTTACAGAAGGATTAATAATTTTTAGTTGGGATTGTCAACTATGGAGGTGCTAGTTTACATGTTTACATGTACAATGCTAATCATCTTTCAACTAGTATATTTATTGTTGATAATTTCACCTGAATCTTATCAATCATTATATAGTCATTTGGCAGATAAGATATAATCAATGTTCAAAGATGACGTTGGTAGTTGTGATCACATGGTACTTCTATCAATTCTCAAGAGTTGGTATAATTGTCTAAGTCAGCTTCAAGAAGTACGAAGCTAAGAACAAAAGGTAAACTCGGTTTGCATATCAAAAAACACTCATTGCTTAAAGTGTTTCCAGAAGGGAGTTTGATTATACGATGTGAAAGTGTACAACATAAATATTTGCTGACAATCTTAGATAGAGCTTGTATATATTGTGGCTTTTTCAAATCAATCTGCCAGGTACAGGTATTTAAATCTTACCATAAAATTATTGCTCACACGTTTAAGGTGTTAAGCAGTATGCAGATAGCATCACAAGGCAAGTATTTGGAGAATTACCCGTGGCAAGTTGGGAGGTAATGTTGGTACGCTGCCTTTCATTTGATGTCAAATTTATTTATTAAATTTTCCTAAACACAATTGGTACAATGTGTTGAGTCTTTTCAAGGTAATTTGTTATGATAGAACGAAAAGATTTTAAGGAGAAAGGCAGTCTTCTGCTTATATATATGGATAGATTTGTCTTTTAATCTCCATCAAACAGGTTAAGCTGGTTTTAGTAATCTTTGCTCTAGTCAAAGATTGTGCGATTGGCTGGCATACAAAGGTCTGATCAGGTAGCTTAATGGATTATCTCCCGTAAAATTTAAGAATGTGGCTCCCGGTACAAAGCTGGGAGAGCCCAATTACTGGTAAGCTTGAAATGCAACACCTTCAAATTATTTTCAAGTTTCTATCCTTGTGATTATAAATTCTTCAAATGAATAATTGGGAGCGAGGTTCTTCATCCTAAATCAAGAAGATTGATTTTTCCATCAAATGTTCTTTCCATCTTTTTATCTAATATCATGGATATATTACAGTGCTTGGATTTAGTTAGTGCCATTGCAGATAAAATGGTTAATGACATATTTCTGGAAAATGAGGCTATTCTTTCCAGTGCACAAAAATATGTTTTCTCGTGTGGAGAAGGTTATGTGGGTGGTATTTTCCCTCCTCATTTTTTACCCCATAACAAAGCAGTTGTTAGTGCTTTTGATGCTTTACAAATGTCTTTAGAATTTTCTAACCCTTGTCATTTGAATAAAGCATTAACAAGATGCTCACATCATTTGGGGAGGGATTTGACTGAAACTTTCAGGGAAAAATATCATTACATTTCTTTTCTTCTTCATCATAATTGTTATCATGTAGCGCCTCCATTGCAAAGAAATTCAAGGTCTATGCACTCTCCATCCTATGAAGGTAATTGAATTATGGTACAACCACAATCACATGGTGGAAACAATATGAGGCTTGTCATTGCTAACATTCCAGAAATGAACATTGCTATGAACTCTCAGCTGGAGGAAGATGGAAATGAAGAATAGGGTGACAATCTGAATGACTTCATGCAGATGGAGGAGTAAAGGAAATGAAGATAAATTTTTTTTTGCAGTTTTTTTGCAGATTTTGTAATAGTCTGTAGGCCTCCAGATCATGTTATTTGTAGAGGATATAACCTTCAGGATTATAATCTAGGACAACTAGATCTTGAATAGACTGTAAATAGTCTTCACTTTGTAATATGTTCAACTCCTTTTATTATTTGGGCTACAACCAGAGGTTTTCTCACTGGCTCTTTCCTCCCGGTATGCCCCTTGAGCCAGACAATGTATAATTTATAAATATCTATTATATAATTATATAGTGGTTTGCACTTTTTCCAAAAAAATAAATAAATATATATATATATATATATATATATATTACTAATATACAAATCATATATGATCAATAATATATTAATATTAACTATCATGTTATATATTAAAACATTAAACTGCTCTTAATAACGGATATCCATTTTTAGTGTTATATTTTTTTTAAAGCACTACCGAAAAACATTTTACATCAGGATTCCATTCTTGGTTATCAGTGACACAAGTAACCTACAACATCATCTATATCCAACAACCTACCCACATTACCTTCCGAGACCAAATCTAGGTTCTCCTCCAAGAACTTGATGAAATCTTCAATGTTGTATTTCTTCTCCACTCCATTTTTGAATAGCTTCCAAGCTTTCTTCAGCTTCTATTTCTTCTTTTCTATATTCAAATCCTAGAAGCAAAGCACAATTGTAACACCCCTCTATTTTTCTCTTATGTTTAGATTACAATGCTTTGATATTTTGATTGCTATTTATAGAGCGATGTGGACTATTTGTGGTGGTGTGATGTTATTCCCTTTGATGTTATTAATGGACATGTCCTTGATTAGTATAATGATGGTTTGGTATAACATGGTTATTGAACATGAGAATTTTATTTATGTTAGAACTGTCAGTTCATGATAAGTCTATTGGTGAAGGGGACGAAATTGCATCACTTGCTTGCGAGTGCCTTGCGATTCTGCAACTTCCTCTTCATGGTGTGTTTTACTATGTTATTTATATACATGTGCTATTGATGCCTCGTTTACAGGTTTGTAGGTACATGACATCGGCTCCACTTGGCTTCACAAGTTTGAGCTTGTCGACCCAATGGTAAAGTTGATTGGGAGATAGTAGCTAGGTTACTTGTGTCAAGTCTACACCCTAGCCTTAGTGTGTCGTCAGGTTTAGTTAGTTGTGCTTGTTTAAATGTGTTGATTATTGCTTTGTATTATCGTGTTAAAATTCTTTAAAAGAGGTTTAGTGAATTTCATTATTAAAAGTTGATTATTAGATTATGCTTATTTTAAATGTTGAGGTTTAAGAATTAATAAATTAATTAATTTAATTTAATTAATAAAAAATAATCCTTGGATTATTTTATTTATTGATTAATGAAATTAATTAAATAGTTTATATATGAAAAGGGGAAATGTTTTAATTATTAAAACATTTAATTTTGTTTGTTAGAGGATTTTATGCCAAGAGGGTTGTTGAAGATATTTTGTAAATGCCAACAAGTGTTAGGAAAATTAATGAATTTGGTTGGGAAATTAATTTCCGGTAGATAATTTTGGCTTTGGGTGAGGAAGTGGAAAGCTTCTTCATGGCAAGGTAGAGGGTATTTTTGCATGTGGGGGAATTGGTTGGAAAAAGGATTTCAGGCTATGATCTAGTGAATTTTTGGGGAAGAATTTGCTGTAGAAATTACTTTGGAAGCTTGGGAAAAATTGCAATCTATAGGCGAAGTTTTACTTCAAACATCACTTCCTTAGGCTTCTGAATACAGGTTCCTTCAATTATTTTTATTTTTTTTCAATTTAGAAAGATTACCTATACAAATAGAATTTATCATTTGTGTAGAAGCTTTTAAATTATTTTGTAAATTTGTAAGGATTTTGTGTTTGAAAATTTACCGTGAATATTTTAGTGCTTATGTAGAAGATTTTATAGTGAAATTAGAGAGCCTCTGTAGAAAATTGTCGAAAACCTCTGGAAGTTTTTATGGTACATCTTTGGTATTTGAAAAAAAAGAAATTGGAAAAAAAAACCTCTGTGCTGGATCTTGTGATATTCTTCTATAGAAATTTATTATCCTCCTCTTTTAAATTTATATATTTTAAGTAAATTTGAGAGCCTTTGTGAAAAGATTTAAATTTGATTATTTAAAGTAAATTTGAGATCCTTTGTGAAAATATTGAACAACCATCTCTAGAGTTTGGTGTAAATTTTGTTCTCTGTAGAGTTTGTAAATTCCTCTTTGTAAGAAAGAAAAATTATGAAGTCTTTGTAAATTCTCTATTTAGAAATAAAAACCCTGTGTTGAATTTTGGAAATCTTTTGTTGAAATTGTACAAATTTCCCTAAGAAAATTGGTTGCCCAATTGAATTTTCACCTGTAGATGACCTTCTTCAGAATTTTTTCTCCAATCAATCTATTATGCTAAATTCCTTAAATATATATATTATATATATACATATATGTGTTTATGTATTAATCAAACACACACACACACACACACACACACACACACATATATTATTAAACTCAAATTGAAATGCCATAAAGAGTTTAGAAGCCGTCCGTATGACAAATTTTAATTGTGGAAATTCGGTGAATATTTTGGTTTGTTCACAATATTAAATATTGCAAGCTTGTATAAATTGTATAGTGATGCGGCCTTGTATTTGTGGGGAGGCCAACACATGGCTTCCTCCCCACCCGCCACCCCATTGGGGAGGCAGGTGAGGAGGCAGTCATTGCTGCCTCCCACCTTAGCCAACCACGAATGGAAGTAAAGGGGGGCAACTGTGTATGAACACTGCTGCTTCCGCCCGTCCCCCCTCCCGAACTCCCCTTTGTATGCTATTCAGTATTAAGTGTTTTGTCCGCCTTAATTTACAATATTATTCAATCTTAAATTGTATTGTGTGAATTGATTTTGTTGGAATAAAATATATATATTGGAATGAAATATATGTGTTATATATACATATTTATATGTATGTAAATATATTATGAAATATATATATATATATATATATATATCTATATTTATGTATGTATATACATATATCTTTAGATATTTTAATATTTATTTCTGTAATATTTATATTATGAAATTTTAATTTAATTTGAAGATATTTAAATGATATATTAACATGTGTATAATTATATATATACAATTATATGTATATTTAATATATATAAATATATCTTCTAAATGAATATTTAGTTTTAAGGTGCATGCGAATGCACAATTAGGTTGTCCTTGGATAGAATGAAATGATGTAAAAGGAGTAGTTGAATTTAAATATTTGAATTAGATAATTTTTGTTTTATAAAATAGGTGCATGCATTTAATGCATGTTTAGATAATTTAAAAGAAATAATTTTGATGAAGGAATATGATTTATGAATAGATGAAAATGGTAAACTGATTTAAGTGAGAATAATTGATTTCTATATTGTTGAAAATGAAAATTGATTTAAGTTAGATGATTTGGGAAAGTGTATTATTGAAAATCCTATATTGAAGTTGGATTTAGTAGATCCAAAGGATAGATTTGTTCCGGTTTAAATTTCTTTAAGAATGTGATTTCTTTAGTAGCGTTTTGGGGTAATTGAATAGAAGTGTTTGTTGAGGTTTTGTAAGTCTTCCAATAGAGGTTTGTTAATGTTTGGGGGTTGTATTTTATAGTCTTTCCTTTTGTGATTCCCTTGGGTAGGGTGTTGCCATTTTTAGTGAGTCACCCGGTGTCCATGAATGGGAATGGTTTACCTCCTTTTTATGGAGTGGTTGTGGTTATTTGTTTCCTCCTTAGTTTAGAATGATTATGTTCCATGTGTTGACAGTAGGAGAGTGAATATTGATGGGGGGTGGGATTGGTGAAGATTTTTCAGGTAAATCATGTACCTTTGTGGTGACACTTCTCCTAGGTCAGCTGTATGTTAGTTTTGTGAAGTAAAATATTGTGTAACACTTGAAGCAATGTGACCTTGTGATTGTTTGGTTCATGTGTTTGGCTGAGTGAGTATGAGTCAACCTATGTTTAGAGGTAGTAGGTTTGTCCATGTATTCTTGTTACTATCTCCTAGCACGGGGGGTGGGCCTACGGGTACCACTTGGTTGGGAGGAACGTGCACCCTATGCCATTGGGTTCCCCTTGATTTCAGATCATTATGGCGAGATTTCCAGTTGGAGAGCTCATGGTTTCCAGTTTATAATTCATGCTTTGTAATTATTTAAATTGTTTCTTATAATTATTACCTCTCAGTTGTATTCAAGGTGGTTGATTGTATTATGTAATCATATTTCAATGTACTACCTCATTTGGGGAATGAGTGATGTAATCTTATTTGTTAAGTTAATGTTATATGGAATCTTTATTTATTTCTTATTGTTATGATGTTATTTAGATGTATGGAATGTATGAGCATTTAATTCCTTAAGTAGTTAAAATGCTATGTATTTATTTTTGATGTATGTATGGGTTTAAATGTAACCTTAGTCTTGTAGCCTTAGAGGTTGTTGGCAATTGGAAGTGAAATTACATGTTTATTATACTTTAAATATTTTTTTTTTTGTGCGTTTGAGTAGTTAATTGCAACTTCCTCTAGGGTTATGTGGTGGGGCATTACACATGGTATCAAAGCCAGGTTCAAACACTGGGTACTCTGGGTACATTTGAATCCACTATGTTGTCCTTGTGAATTTGTTAGTGGAATTGTTAAGTGATCACGTGTTCATGGATTTTACGTTAGCATGATGTACTCTGTGGAAAAGAGTAGCATGAAAGAAAACTGATAAAAGGTTATGAATGGAAAGTAATGATATGTATCCCATGGGTTATGGAATTTAATGTTCTTATGGGATTATGTATGTAGTTGTAACCCCTATAAATGTAAGGAACCAGTAACTGTATCTTGTTTGAGTGTTGTGAATATCCCGTACTTGCTTTGTGTATCTATGGAATGGTGTTACTTGGTACCCATCCTTGAGGAAAAAGTTACACTTTGGTGTGGGATTTACCATACCATTGTGTGTGTTTGCATGTTTGTTACCTAATTGAGGGCCAACCCATGTGAGGTTGAAACTTATATATATAAGAGTAACCAAAAGTTAGTTTCATAGATTCTTTTTCTTTTGGTACTCTAGCCCCTCGATTCGTGAAGGGATAGTAGAAGCCACAAAGTTCCTTGGGTGTAGTGTGCAACATATGCATAGTGTGGCGTAGAGTGTCTTAGTTCAACCAATTCTGAGGAAACGTACCCACTGCTTTCCCTTATGATGGATCAGGATACTTGACCCATATGTGTTAACCTAATCCCCACAAATTTGAGTAGAAAAGAATAATTTGGTTAGTGTATGTTTGGCCATCCTTAGGGACGTTGATCTAGAATTAGTGAGTAAACCTCGTCCGTATGAGAGGTGAAGCTCGATAGCCCCATATTGATATTATCGTATTGCATTATATATTTGGTGTATCTGCACATGTTCTGACATGATGTAATAGATACAATGCCACAACCCACTGATGTTTCGACATAGTAATGGTGATGATGTCGTGTTACACGATGCCACGTGCTTAGACACGTGGAGACACATTATGAGATTGTCTTTGATAGCCTAGTTGTGTGATGAGCGTTATGGGGCCTTGAACACTTGTAGAGGGATCCTCATGGCTGCTTCGATTGTGTTGGTCGAGTAGCATATGAGTAGATCTTAGCCATGTATACCTCTGGCTACAACAAGTTCATGCGTGTGCCTTCTCCAATAGGTATCATGATGTGGGGTGTGTTATGTGTGTGCCTAATTCCACGAACCCACAGACACACTACCACATGGCATATGACCAGTACGTGCCTTCTCTAGCTGGCATATGACCATTTAGAGTGACGACGTGATAGTCGTGGATACACTCTGGGTCATGTGGATGGCGTGCTCACTCCGCACCACATGAGGGCTATTACCATAGCCGGACACTATTTCCTCCTTCCTCGTTTGGTGGCTAGTATCTAGTCACACAGTGTTGTATAGTGAAATTTTAAAGATTGTGAACTTTCTTTTTGGTTATTGATGATTTTCAGTTGATTGTGAAGGCCGACACCTTGTTTATAATATTTGATTGTGATGGTTTAGCCACTCCTTGTGATCTTATTTTCTTATAACCCTAGTGGTCATATATTTGATTTAGTGTTGAAATTATGTGCATTTATTGCCTTATTGTTGAAATTGAACTTTAATTTTCTCTTCTTTATGATCTTGGTGACTAAACTAGTTATCTTTATTGTGTTAAATATCGATAATGTATTGTATTGTGAATCCTCTCCAAGGATGTATGAGGTGGACTTGGTGAGTGTATACGAGGAAGTAGACGTAGGGAACCTTGAGGATGGGGGTATGTGAGGCTGTTATGCAGCTAGAATCCACTACTCACCTATGTGTGATGACTATCTCTTGGAGGCTAATCACTTTATACAACAAGAGACAGGTCATTGTGGTGTTATTTGGATGGTCTCACCTTATGTGTGGCCTAACACCATCAAGCCACTTATTGTGATGTATGGATTATTTGAGATGGACTTTGGTTCTTGGTTCATGGATTAGTATGCTATTTTACAGTGTCCAGATGGACCCATATGTGGCCTTGTGTTGTGATGATTCCCGATGATGTGTATTGGTGTGTATGTGAAGAATGTATGTTAAATCATGGATATGTGTTTTTGGAGACTTGGTTGGTGGTTGCTTCACCATGTTGGTTTGTATGGATTAACAATGTACTTGGCTGGGTTGATTATGGCACAGGTTGCTATTGTTTTTATGGTGAGGTATGGAGTGGTTCAGTTTTGGAACCATTGATTACATGTGATTCTATGGAGGTTGTTCTAGGGGCATTTACACCCCTCTATTTTTCTCTTATGTTTAGATTACAATGCTTTGATATTTTGATCACTATTTATAGAGCAATGTGGACTATTTGTGGTGGTGTGATGTTATTCCCTTTGACGTTATTAATGGACATGTCCTTGATTAGTATAATGATGGTTTGGTATAACATGGATATTGCACATGAGAATTTTATTTATGTTAGAACTGTCAGTTTGTGATAAGTGTATTGGTGAAGGGGACAAAATTGCATCACTCACTTGCGAGTGCCCTGTGATTATGTGACTTCCTCTTCATGGTGTGTTTTAATATGTTGTTTATATACATGTGCTATTGATGCCTCGTTTACAAGTTTGCAGGTACATGACATCGACTCCACCTGGCTTCACAGGTTTGAGCGTGTTGACCCAACGGTAAAGTTGATTGGGAGATAGTAGCTAGGTAACTTGTGTCAAGTCTACACCCTAGCCT
Organism: Sequoiadendron giganteum; assembly: GCA_007115665.2. Lineage (NCBI taxonomy): Eukaryota > Viridiplantae > Streptophyta > Pinopsida > Cupressales > Cupressaceae > Sequoiadendron > Sequoiadendron giganteum. The sequence goes on along the minus strand of CM021108.1, from coordinate 394,330,360 downwards.
CAGTATGTCGTCAGGTTTAGTCAGTTGTTCTTTTTTAAATCTGTTGATTATTGCTTTGTATTATCATGTTAAAATGCTTTAAAAGAGGTTTAGTGAATTTCATTATTAAAAGTTGATTATTAGATTATGCTTATTTTAAATGCCGAGGTTTAAGAATTAATAAATAAATAAATTTAATTTAACTAATAAAAAGATAATCCTTGGATTATTTTATTTATTGATTAATTAAATTAATTAAATAGTATATATTTGAAAAGGGGAAATATTTTAATTATTAAAATATTTAATTTTGTTTATTAAAGGATTTTATGCCAAGAGGGTTGTTGAAGATATTTTGTAAATACCAACAAGTGTTGAAAAATTAATGAATTTGGTTGGGAAATTAATTTCCGGTAGATAATTTTGGCTTTGGGTGAGGAAGTGAAAAGCTTCGTCATGAAAAGGCATGAGATATTTTTGCATGTGGGGGAATTGGTTGGAAAAAGGATTTCGGGTTGTGATCTGGTGAATTTTTGGGGAAAAATTTTCTGTAGAAATTACGTTGGAAGCTTGGGAAAAATTGGAATCTACAAGCGAAGTTTTACTTCAAACATCACTTCCTCAGGCTTCCGGATATAGGTTCCTTTAATTATTTTTATTGTTTAGCAATTTAGAAAGATTACCTATACAAATAGAATTTATAATTTGTGTAGAAGCTTTTAAATTATTTTGTAAATTTGTAAGGTAGAACTATGTTTGAAAATTTTCTGTGAATATTTTAGTGCTTCTATAGAAGATTTTATAGTGAAATTAGAGAGTCTCTATAGAAAATTGTCGAAAACCTCTGAAATTTTTGTAAATACTCCTGTAGAAATTTGTCTTATTTTGTTTCCAATTGGATCCATATGGCTGGGAAATTATAAATCCTCTATAGAAATTAGCTTAACCGAAGATTTGGGTAAAAGTTTCTTGTACATAATTTACTATGGGATTTGGTAGAATAATTACGGTACATCTTTGGTATCTGAAAAAAAGAAATTGGGAAAAAAAAACCTCTATGCTGGATCTTGTGATTTTCTTCTATAGAAATTTATTATCCTCCTCTTTTAAATTTATTTATTTTAAGAAAATTTGAGAGCCTCTGTGAAAATATTTAAATTTGATTATTTAAAGTAAATTTGAGATCCTCTATGAAAATATTGAACAACCATTTGTAGAATTTGGTGTAAATTTTGTTCTTTGTAGAGTTTGTAAATTCCTCTCTGTAAGAAAGAAAAATTATGAAGTCTTTTTAAATTCTCTATTTAGAAATAAAAACCTTGTGTTGAATTTGGGAAATCTTTTGTTGAAATTTTACAAATTTCCCCAAGAAAATTGGTTGCCTAATAGAATTTTTACCTGTAGATGGCCTTTTTCAGAAATTTTTCTCCAATCAATCTATTGCGTTAAATTCCTTAAATATAAATATATATTATATATATACATATATGTGTATATGTATTAATCAAACAAATTTATATATATATATTTATTATTATTAAACTTAAATTGAAATGCCATAAAGAGTTCAGAAGCCATCCATATGACGAATTTTATTTGTGGAAATTCGATGAAGATTTTGGTTTGTTTGCAATTTTAAATATTGCAGGCTTATATAAATTGTATAGTGGTGCAACCTTGTATTTGTGGGGAGGCCAACGCATGGCTTCCTCCCCACCTGCCGCCCCATTGGGGAGGTGTGTGAGGAGGCAACCATCATTCCCTCCCACCTTAGCCAGCCACGAATGGAAGTAAAGGGGGATGACTATGTATGAACACAACCGCTACCCACCCGAACTCCCCTTTGTATGCTATTCGGTATTAAGTGTTTTGTCCACCTTAATTTACAATATTATTCAAACTTAAATTATATTGTGTGATTCAATTTTATTGGAATAAAATATATATATTGGAATGAAATATATGTATTATATATACATATTTATATGTATGTAAATATATTCTCAAATATATTTTTATATATACATATATATTTATGTATGTATATACGTATATCTTTAGATATTTTAATATTTATTTCTGTAATATTTATATTATGAAATTGTAATTTAATTTGAAGATATTTAAATGATATATTAACTTGTGCATAATTATATATATATATATAAAATTATATGTATATTTAATATATATAAATATTTAAATATATCTTCTAAATGAATATTAATTTTTAAGGTGCATGCGAATGCACAATTAGGTTGTCCTCAGATAGAAATGAAATGATGTAAAAGGAGTAATTGAATTTAAATATTTGAATTAGATAATTTTTGTTTTATAAAATAGGTGCATGCATTTAATGCATGTTTAGATAAATTTAAAGAAATAATTTTGATGAGGGAATATGATTTCTCAATAGATGAAAATGATAAATTGATTTAAACTGAGAAGAATTGATTTCTGTATTATTGAAAATTAAAATTGATTTAAGTTAGATGATTTGGGAAAGTGTATTATTGAAACTCCTGTATTGAAGTTGGATTTAGTAGATTCAAAGGATAGATTTGTTCCGGTTTAAATTGCTTTAAGAGTGTGATTTCTTCTGTAGCATTTTGGGGTAATTGAATAGAAGTGTTTGTTGAGGTTTTGTAAGTCTTCTAGTAGAGGTTTGTTAATGTTTGGGGGTTGTATTTTATAGTCTTGCCTTTTGTGATTCCCTTGGGTAGGGAGTTGCCATTTTTAGTGAGTCACTCGGTTTCCAGGAACGAGAATGGTTTACCTCCTTTGTATGGAGTGGTTGTGGTTATTTGTTTCCTCCTTAGTTTGGAATGGTTATGTTCCATGTGTTGATAGTAGGAGAGTGAATCTTGATGGGGGATGGGATCGGTGAAAATCTATCGGGTAACTCATGTACCTTTGTGGTGAAACTTCTCCTAGGTCAGCTGTATGTTAGTTTTGTGAAGTAAAAGAATGTGTAACACTGGAAGCAATGTGACCTTGTGATTGTTTGGTTCATGTGTTTGGTTGAGTCAGTATGAGTCAGCCTGTGTTTAGAGGTAGTAGGTTTGGCCATGTATTCTTGTTACTATCTCCTAGCACGGGGGGTGGGCCTACGGGTACCACTTGGTTGGGAGGAACGTGCACCCTATGCCATTGGGTTCCCCTTGATTTCAGATCATTATGGCGAGATTTCCAGTTGGAGAGCTCATGGTTTCCAGTTTATAATTCATGCTTTGTAATTATTTAAATTGTTTCTTATAATTATTACCTCTCAGTTGTATTCAAGGTGGTTGATTGTATTATGTAATCATATTTCAATGTACTACCTCATTTGGGGAATGAGTGATGTAATCTTATTTGTTAAGTTAATGTTATATGGAATCTTGCTTTATTTCTTATTGTTATGATGTTATTTACATGTATGGAATGTATGAGCATTTAATTCCTTAAGTAGTTAAAATTCTATGGATGTATTGTTGATGTATGTATGGGTTTAAATGTAACCTTAGTCTCATAGCCTTAGAGATTGTTGGCAATTGGAAGTGAACTTACATGTTTATTATACTTTAAATAATTTTTTTTTTTGTGCATTTGAGTAGTTAATTGCAATGTCCTCTAGGGTTACATGGTGGGGCATTACAAGAATCCTCGAGCTTGATTCAACAATGACTCCATCAATTACATTTATAAAAGGGTCGTATGTCTCCTGACAGACATATTTTTTTGCCACATGAAGAGCCCACAAGCTATAGTCGGCCATGTAAATGTAGATGTTGAAAAACATTCCAACACCAACCCATTGTGCATGTGCCTACTCGCCCAAAAACATTATTTAATGACTTTCAACACAAATTCCATTCCTTTTTGAAATAGGAATACAATTTGGTCCACAGAAGAATCGTTTAGAGACCAACCACTTCTCTACATGTAACCCCGAAATGAGTCACCATTGCTCTGTCTACTTGCTTCGCCTGAGAAGACTATACTTCCTGATAAAGTCAAATGGGTTATAGTAGAAAGAAACCCATAAGAGGTGGTAGATAAAAGATTAAAAAAAATAATAGAAAACAAAAGTGAAATGGAATTGGTGAAGACAACATTGTGGTGAAAATCCCTCACATGGAGGAGAGACCTTTGATGGTGATGGTGGCCAAGATCCCTCCTATAATTCCTTGTAGCTTTTGAGAGCAGTTTGTGATAATGATTGAGCAGAGGTTGCAAGAGTAGAAAGTGAATGGCTCCAAGCTCAAATATATACTAGGAGATGGGTGGCTAAGAAAATAGTGGAATAAGGTAAAATAGTACGTGGTGAAATATGTGAGTATGAGAGAGCAGGAGGTTCCTGCGAGTGACATAGTTTCATCTCGTGAAGCTTTGAAAGAGAGATTAAAGGGATTCAATTCAACGATGGAAGAGGTGAAGAGAAGTAGGTTGGGATAGAGATTATCGTGTCTATGAAGACTAAACAAGGGTATGGTGGCAAGGTGCAAATCTGCCATCTTCACCAAGAAAGATCAACAAATTTACCCAAAATTGTACTTCGACGACTTAACTGAGGACTTCAATCGACCCACCAAGCTTCAAGATTAGTGATATTACAGTGAAAATATTTTATCCATCAGAAGTTGAGAAAATATTGGTGGTAGTCTTATTTAAAGAAAACTCAAACAAACAATCTATTTTATACCAAAATGTACACTTAATAACGGATATTTTCTATGTGAACCTCCCAAAATGGTCTTATTTTATGAAGGGGTTGGTGTTGTACCAAAAAATAAATCTTTTATGAAACAAACCGAAGTTGGTTGTTTTAAAATGCGGGGAAGTTGTGTTGGTTAGAACAAATATTTGTTATATCAATCTTTAAAACTCTATTATATATTAAATATTATATTATATTATATAATATAACTTATATATTATATTATATAAATTGTACTATATGATATATTGTATATATAACATATTATTTTTTTTAATATATATTATTTATTATATTTATATATTAATGTATTTTAATATTTATATATATTAATTTTTGTGTATTTATATTATATTTATGTACTTTAATATATATTATATATTGTATTATTATTAAAAAATCTAGAAAAAGAAATGGAGATAGGGAGAGAGAGGTAGAGAGAGTTAGGGATGAAGGGAAGGGGTAGGTGGAGTTAGAGGGAAGGAGAGAACACCCTCAACCCTCAATCCTATACCCTCAACCTAATACTTAAGCTCAAATCCTTAATCAACCCTCGTCCCTATACTATATACCCTCAAACTTATAACCTAAACACTAAACATTGTCCCTGGGTAAAAGCACAAAGATGTGTCACACTTTATGAAGGAAATGACCAACATTGATCCAACTTTTAAACCCGAATCACTAAAAAGTGGCATGAAATATTTTAAACTAATTTTTAATAACTTAACATTATAATTTAGTTGCTGATAAAATGCTGAAAAATGAAGTTGCATGGGACATCAAACTTTTTATAGTAAACTTTATTTTTTTTCTTTCATTTTTTTTGTGTGTATTTATAACTTGAATCTTTAGTGCATGGATATATATATTTTTAATTTTGATAAATACATTTTTAAAAATAAATATTAAAATGTGTGTGAATCAAAAAATAGTTGTTTCCATTGGACGTCAATTTTCATATTAAATATTTATCTAAAATAGAAAAAAAAATTATACCATCTTGAAATAGATTCTTTTATCTAGTGGATCATATTTTTTTTCAAATTTTTTTAATAAGTTTTAGTATTTTTCCTCGGCATGGTAATCAACCTAATATTTTGTGTTGATAACCTACTTTTAGTAAAAATAAAAATAAAATAATAATAATAATTAAAATATTAAAATAAATATATTTTTGAAAACTACACTTATGGATCTACAAAAGGGTATTTTTACATTTTAAAAAAATGTTATTTACATTAGCAGGAGTTATTGAAACTTCAAGTTTTTCAAATAATTTTACTTTTTTAGTAAATTGGACTCAAAGTTCTACTGCATATATTTTTAGCCAACAATTTTAGTTGAAAAGTTGTGGAATATCTAACTTATCTAGAATGAATCTTACAAGATCATATGTTTGACCAAAATTTATTTTTAGTTAGAAATACTTAAATCCAGTTGTGCTGATAAGTTGGCTGAAAATGTGACACAACTTTATGCTTTTACCCCCCTCAACACTATACTTCAACCCTAAACCCTCAACCCTCAACCCATACCCTCAATTTTCCCTCATATATATACCCTACACCCTCAACCTTATACCCTAATCCTTGAACATTCTCCCTCAACACTATACTTAAACCCTAAACCATACACAGACAACATTTTAACCTTAATCCATCAATCCTCAACCCTATACCATAAAACCTAAATTGTACAACCTCAAACCTTATCCCTAATCCCTTAAACCTCGACCCTAAACCCTACAACCTTAACCCTTATCCATGTACCCTATACCCTATACACTTAAAACACTCAACCTTAAACATTATCCATCAATTGTAAAACTTTAACCCTCAACCTTATACCCTATACCATCAATCCAATACTTAAGACGCCATCCCTCAAAACTCTACCCTATACCTTAAACCCTAAAACCTGAACCCTCATCCCTATACCCTAAACCCTCAACCTTATACCTAAACCTTGAACATAGCCCCTCAACACTATACTTAAACTGTAGACCATACACTCTCAACCCTTCACCCTTTGCCTTATACCCTCAATCCCTCAACCTTATACCATATACCTACCCTACCAATCCCTATCTAACTCCTTCCCTCTCTCTCCCTCCCACCCTACCAATCCATATACCTTAATACCTAAACCATCAACCCTATACTTAAGCCCTAATCCCTAAACCTTATACCCTCAACCCTTAACCCTAATACATCAAACCTTAAACCTTTAATCCCTCAACCTTTAAACCCTCAACCCTTAAACCCTTAATCCTCAAACCTCTACCCTTTAACCTCAACCCTTGACCCTAATCCCTCAACCCTCAACCCAAATACCTCAACCCTTGAACCCTTAATCCATCAAACCTTAAAACCTCAACCCTTAAACCCTTAATCCCTCAACCTTTGACCCTAATCACTCAACCATTAAGCCCTTAATCCCTAAACCCTTAAACCCTCAACCCTTAAATATCAATCCCTCAACCCTTAAACCTTTGATCCCTCAACCCTCTACCATATAACCTCAATTCTCAACCCTAATCCCTCAACCCTAAACCCTTGACCCTTAAACCCTAATCCCTCGACCCTTAAACCCTCAACCCTTAAACCCTTAATCCCTCAACCCTCAACCCTTAAACCCTCAAACTCTTAATCCCTCAACCTTATACATTGGACCATCTACCCTAATCCCTCAATCCTAATCCATCAAATATAAAACCCTTAATCCCTCAACCTTTAAACCCTAATCCCTCAAACCTTAATCCCTCAACCCTTAAACCCTTAATCCCTCAACCCTCTTCCGTATACATTAAACATTTTGTATTACATTCACAACCCTTCACCCTATGCCTTATACCCTTGTGTGCAGTGAAAATCCTTAGTCTAAAATGAAAAACTAAATGAATGCAATAAAAAAGGAAACACAACAACACCTCAATGATTAGGCCTAGTTGAAACTAAACAAATAACAATAAAATAATAATAATTATTATACCTTTTACTTGTTTATCTTGATGAAGTGGTTGGCCCTTGAAGATGCTCTTGATGTATACTCCTTGATGGAAAACTTGCAATAATGAAGGTGGGTGAATGATGGAAGATGGTAGGTGGGAATGGAAAATGGATTTGAATGCAAGAGTACAAGAATGGCTTTGAATGCTTGAGTGCAATAATAGCTTGAATGAAATAATCTCCAAACTCTAACCTCCTTAACTTGAGGCCAAGGTCCTCCATTTAAAGATAAATGGACGGTTGAGATTGATCAACCATGGACAAGATGAAGGGTTGTGGTGAGTTGAAGACTCACAAGCCCTCACATCTTGCCATGTGGAGTGTGAGATGGAAGAAGTACAAGGTGACATGGAAAAGGCCATGTGGTCCCAAGGTACTTGCAAGTACCTTGGGATTGAAGAGGATTTCCTTAAAAGGGATTCCTTGTCCCCAAGTGGGGCTAAAAATGACAAGTGAGGACTTTTAGAAAGTCCATCTTGTCACCATGGGGATTGGTGAGGGTATTGGAGAAATAAAAGTGAATTTTAAATTCATAAGCTTGGAATAAACCCATGGATAAGACAAGGTCCTCCAAAAGGAGGTCCTTCTCCCATGTACTTGATGTGACCTTTGAGAGGTCATGGGGAAAAGAAATGCATGGGGGGAATAAGTGTGAATTTTTAATTCACATAGGGAAAAGGTCAAACCAAATAAGGTAAGTGCCATGAAAGGTTGACTTAAGGACATGCTAGAAAAGGTAAGTGATTAGGATTATTGTGCAAATAGGTCATTAGGAAAATTAATGAGGATTAGAGGCAAGTGGCTAAATATGGAGGATGTGACATTAATCTTGATTAAGGATATGCACATCCTAATGAAGGATTAATTAGATTAACCCAGATTAATGAAAAGGTTATGGAGGATGGGACAAGGAGAGAGAAAGAATGAATTTAAAATTGAAAAGGATAATTGACTAAATTAAATAAATTGATACATTTATTTAATTTAGAGAGGAAATGTTAAAGGATAAAATATTTAATTTAATACTTTTAGGAACCTTAGAAAATGAGACAATATTAATTAAATATGTCATTTATTTAATATAGATGAATTAGATGAATGAATGATAGGATTTTGACCATATGGAAGTGGTCAAATTTGGATGTCTACATTTTTCCCCTCTTCAAAATATTGTTAGAATAACAGTGTTTCGAAGAAAAATAAAATGTAGATGACAATATAGAGGAAGCGACTAGAAAAAAGATGCCCCAGTGTGGGAGAAGTTACGTAATCTACCAAAATGGAGGGGAGTGAAAGGAGATGCCCCAATCATGTGGGAAAATGACCAAGAAGGAGGTATGGATGGATTTGGTAGGGTATGCCCCCTCGAGAAGGCGGTAGGGGAAGAAAAAAGGGGCCCCAAACGACTTCTCGATTTGAAGAAACAAAAGGTACTATTGGATAGAGCTCAAAAAACCAAGAAGAATGGCTTTTGAACAGAGTCAAACAAACACACGGAGCACAAATGGTGGCCCCGAGAAGTTGGAGGATGAAGTGGAGGAAAAAAAAGTTAAATAGAGGGAAAAAATACCCTCTATTTTAGAAAGGGAAAAAGAGGGAAGGTTTAAATAGTAATTTGAAAATTACTATTCCTCATTTGCACAACTGGCAGTTGAGAGAGAAAGGAGAGAAGAGGAAAGAGAAGGAGAGAGAAGATGTTGGAGGACTACGACGACAACATCATCCACTAAGGAGACGAGGTGTGAAGCTTCTACCATGAGCACACGGTCCCATGCCAACTTAAGTTCAAACCCTCTTTGTGATTTTTAGCATTTTATAATTTATTTTTTAGTGAAAATGAAATTTGAAAACTTGGGTTTGGGAATAGGGGTAGGTTAGAAAAATGGGTAGAAGTCAAAAATTAATTTTGCCCAGCGGGTAGGAATAAATGTCAAATGATGGCATGGGAGGAAAAGAGGGGTTTAGTGAAGAAAACCAGTAGGTTAGAAGAAAAATTTGGGGTGAAATGCCCCACATAGGGGTGGTTGCACCCCAGGAAGGGTAGTTGCACCCAAAGAATGGGTGGCCCCACCCAAGAAAGAGTGGTCGTCCCTCGGCTGTGGCAGTTGCACCTTGGAGGGGCTGCCATGCCCCAACGGGGCGACGATGCCCTGGCTGGGGCAGCCATGCCCCGAGGGGAAACCACACCCCAAAAGGGGTGGGCATGCCTTGAAGGGTGGGTGCACCCCAAGGGGTGGCCCCGCCCTGAGTGGCGACTGCACCCCAAAAGGGGCAGCCACATTCCGAAGGATAGCCACGTCCCAAGGGGCGATCGCGCCCCAAAAAGGGATGACCACACCTGGATGACGTCAAGGGCATAAAAGGGGGGTCCGAGAAAAAGATAGAAAGAAAAAGGAAAGGGAAAAGTGCTTAGAAAGAAAAATATTTGTAAAGGGGGACAATCTTAGGAAATTTATCCCAAGAAGGAGTGTTAGGAAAATTTAGTGTGAAAATGCACCTAGGGTAAGGATTATGATGATTGATAGGTTGTGCAGTATGGTTGCAATGGTTCGATAGCTTGTAGATGCGAGAGAGGAGATCAAAGGTGATGGAGGTGATGTGATAGGTGATGACGGGAATAGATCATCAGGGTCTGGGCTAGGCAAGGTTGCTGCACATGTTGGGGTATCCATCCATCAGGGCGCATTGAGCAATGTTGATAGTCCTGATTGAGCACTGGGATTCAGCGACTTCAACATTCCATCTCCTGATAGGGGAGATGAAAATGATGCTGGAGGATTCTAGTGGATATTGTGGCTGACCATAGTAGGGTGTATGGTGAGTGCCACGAGATCAGAGGGAGAGGAGTTGGATCAGATCGTGTGGGTCCTGTTCAGGCTAGAGGTCATGCCCATGTAGAAGAAGGGGCTAGACGTTGATAGATGCTTGGGTTTGAGAATACCACCATTGCCATTGTACCTATGTAGGTTGATCAAAAAGATACTCATACCAGATAGGAGTGGTCAATTTTGCAGCCTTAGCTACATGGAGTTTATCCAACACATTGTCGAGGGGAGGGATGGAGAGTTTGCATGGGGTCCATGCGTCCTAGCACAGTTGTACAGGGATATGCATGTGGTTTGCTATTGGGAGGGACTCAACGTGTTTCATGTGACATTGCTTCAGGTATGGGTCTAGGAGAACATCAGTCTATCCAGAACATATGTGTTGAGAGTGGGTCAGGAGGATACGACACTGCCAGTGGCTTATTGGTACGGGGCAGAGTATGACTAGGTATGGGGGTATCAGGGTTCAGGAGATTTAGATGAATAGAGGAGATTATTTGATTTTTTGGAGGAGGATATAGTGTGGAGGTCGTATATGATACAACACTTCACCAAGTGGAGGGAGGATGAGGCTAGGCACAGTGGATACTTCATGACTCGATGTTACATAGTCAAAAAGGATCCTCAGATAGTGGAGTCACACAGGATAGATTGAGTGACGAGGAAGTTTGGCTTGATACATGATATTCCTGGTGCATCTGATAGGTTTAGATGGATTACATGGGAGAGACCATGGGGGGAGCCGATTTCGGAAGAGTTTGCACAAGAGCACTAGGCGACACCTGTGTGGGAGCTAGTAGAGTACCCAGGGAGTGCTCGAGGGTTGGTAGATGCAGGGATTACTGTGATATATATAACATGGTTTGTGCGACACCAACCTGTATGGATTACACCAAAGGAGCCGATTAGGGAGGCATTAGGGTTCAGACCAGAGGATGAGATAAAATTGGTAGGACAGGGGAGAGGGAGGAGGCCGAGGAGAGAGTCGGAGGCAGGTAGGGCAAGAGTGCAGTGGAGGAGAGGGCCAAGGGTAGCCAGAGTAGGAGGAGAGCAGCTAGGGGTAGCTATAGCAGGAGGAGATCCGCAGAGAGAGCTAGAGGTAGGCAAAGTAGGAGGATGATGAAGGAGAGCACTCGAGGAAGCTAGAGTAGTAGAGCCTGAGGAGGGAGGGCAGGGGGAGGATGAGGTCGAAGGTCAGCAAAGGACAGGAAGGAGGAGGAGGAGATGGAGGGAACAGTTCAAGCTTGAGGAGAGACATGATGTAGAGGTGATAGGAGAGAGGGAGGAGGTTGAGGCGATGGACATAGGGGATGAGGGAGGGGTGGAGGAGATAGACACAAAGGTACATGATATTCATCCATTGGCTATGATGCCATCAGAAGTAGAGGATCTATCCATGTGATTGAGAGGAGTTGAGGTGAGATTACATATCGTTGAGAAGAGGTTGAGAGATTTAGAGGCAGTGAGGAGTATATTGGAGGTGGAGGTGCTTGTGTTGCAAACCTAGCTAGTAGAGAGTGAGAGGTAGTTCCTGGCTATGGCCGATGAGATGCCGCATCATGAGCCAGAGATGTAGAGGGAGGGAGAGAGGCTACAAGATGAGATAGATGAGTTGTGAGCAGAGGTGAGTTAGTTACAAGTAGAGGTGACTCATTTGGAGCGAGAGGTAGTGAGCAAGCATGAGGTAAGGGAGTCAGTGAGATGGGAGAGGGATAGACTATAGGCTACCGTGACAATACTACAAGCAGGGGGTCAATGAGATTTAGGAGGAGGGACAAAGAAGATACCGAAAAAGGTTGTGGAAGAGGCATAGAGGGATATGGAGAACCTAAGGAGGCAGGTAGAGGGATTGTTGAGAGAGAGGAGGGGGTTGAGACAGGAGCGAGATGAGCTCCATGATAGGGTTGAGGTGGCAAAGGAGATAGTGGGAGACATGGGATTGATGCAGGAGAGGGAGGAGACCATGAGGGCTTGGGCACAAGTGATGGAGTCTGAGAGGGATTCCTTATAGTCATAGGTGCAGGTCTTGCAGGGGGAGAGGAATGCAGCAGTGGTAGAGGTATATGCTATGGATAAAGATGTAGCACAGGGGCAGGAATAGGTAGCACAGGGTGGTGAGATAGGAGAGGGGGGTCAAATACTATAGATGCAGGTACATGCAATGCAAGAGCGAAGGGATAGAGCCTTGGAGTAGGTATCACAAATGGGATCAAAGATTGAGAATCTACAGTTAGCACAGGGTGCATGGGCACAGGAGAGGAGGTCCATTTGTAGATATCGGGATAGGTATAGGGTAGAGCGAGACTCAGTCAGACAACAGGTGGGATATCGGGAGGAGTGTATGAGAGAGGCAAGATACTATATGTGTGCCTATTACTCGGTAGTGTTGGATCCAACACAATGGGTACCACCTATGTTCGAGTGCCACCACAGATGCCAATGCCATCCCAGTCAACAGGGATGCATACATGGGGATATAGTAGCATGAGAGAGACACCTCCATGCAGAGGGCCACGACCAAAGTCACCAAAAAGGTCCGATGTAGGTAGTTCATGGTTTAGAGGATCAGAGGGATAGGATCCCAAATATTGAAAGGTACAGGATGGGATACAATACAGAGCAACAAAGATCAGAGCAGAGCCATAGCCCTGTACTCGTACTTTATTTTTGATGATGTATGATGGATATGTATTGTGATGTATATGATGAACATTATTATGGATGTTGTGATGAACATTGTATTTTTGTAATTTTTGATATGATATGTGAGAGCCCTTATTGACACTATATGATATGCATGTGATGGATGATTTACTTATGCATATGTATGTTTGTGGTTTTGTTGTGGATGGTTATTATGATGTGATGTATGGATATGCCTATAATGATTTATGTTTATGCTTATATGAATGTATGCCTATGATTCATAATGATTATGTTGATGCCTAATGTGTATGATGTAGGATGTGATGGATGACTTATGATTGTTTCTATGTAGATGCACGATGTCTAATGTTTATGATGCAGGATGTGATGGATGCTTTATGATTGTTTCTATGCTATGTATGTGGAAATGAACCTAACAATGTGTGACAATGCAATGTTAATGATATGAGCTAAAGTGAATATGCTAATACAATGGATTAATAATGAAATTACTTTTAAGATGTATAGAATAGTTAATTAAAATTAACCTACACAACTTAAAATGATTATGCTCATGGAATGAAATGCATCTTAACGGACCTAAAAAATGGGATGCAAATGCAACTAAATACTAAACTGAAATGCAATGTGATCATAAATGTAAATAAGGGCCTCTATAATGATGGAAGTGAAGAAGGTGATGGGTTTGTAACTACACATATTAAGAATCATATGACTCCTAAGGGGAAAGGGGAAGATGGAAGGAATCACCATTTACACAACTAAAATCCTAAGTCATGGAAAAAGAAAGGATGGAGGATACATGAACACAATGGAGGATACATAAATGAAATGGAGGAGAAAATGAAATGCAATCCTAATGAAATTTTCCATCTTTAAAAGCATTTATTTTTGCTATAGCATAAGACACCAGGTACAATGGTATGTGGACCAAGGTGGATAAGTGTCTAATGCAAAAAAAAAACACAACAAAAAAGAACGCTATCCCAATACCCCAAAGTCAAGATGACTTCAGTCGGGCTAGGTATTAAGATAACCACAAGCACAAAAGGATGTCCCAACGTAATGCAAGACCTTAGGGGTCCTAGTGGGTACTACGTGGGACAACCAGGAAAACAACAAACAAAAGAAAAACTAAGATATGCCCTTATGCAAACTAGTCAAAATAAACCATAATATGATAGATCATGGCGGCCTTGATGAGTGATAATACGGAGCTCAAATGATAAACAAAAACCAAAGGAATCAAGAGATTGCAATCAATTTCAAAATGTCATTTTCCATAGGATCGAGATGATGGATAGGATTGATGTGGTCTATTAGGAAGGATACATCCTATTAAGACCAAAGATAGATTGTAAACTAAAAGATAGATAATGACGTAGGATATTCAGAAATCGATTAAATATTATGACAAATGGATTCCATTTGTGAAGAACCAGCTAGATAAGGACATACCTTGACAACATGACACAAGACATGAGACACCAGACCGACACACCCTAAAGACCCAGGGGCTCGAGAGTTGATCAGAGATCAACTTTGCCTATGTGAAAGTGCAGAGCCGTCGTAGTTCAAGAAAAGACCATGGATAAAATTAGAAAGAGGATGATGAATACAAATGATGGAGGAAAATGATCAGATAGACCGACCATAAAATAAAAGCAAAGGAAAGCCCTAGGGGTGGATGAAATGATCGACCTTGCCTACGTGTAAGCACAAGGGCACTGTAGTTCAAAAAGGACAAAAGACCAACGATGAATAAGAGAGAAAAGAGGATAATGGGGGCATATGATAGAAGGATGAGACAAATGGACAAGATGCCCCGGGGGTGGATCAAATGATCAAAATTGCTTACGTGCAAGCGTAGGAGAAACGTAGTTCGACAAGGACAGAGATAGACAGAGGGAGATGACAAGAAACAAATCCTTAAGGGCAAATCAAATGATTAGCCTTTCCTATGTGAAAGCACATGGGCAATGTAGCTCACCAAAGATGAGATAAACAAAAAGAGATGACAAACCAGATAAGAAAACAACCCTGGAGGCAAATCAAGTGATCGACCTTGCCTACGTGAAAGCGCAGGGGAAACGTGGTTCACCAAGGATGGAAAAAAATAGATGATAGGAAACAAAGCCTCGGGGGTGGATCAAATGACCGACTTTTCCTATGTGAAAGCGTAGTGGCAACATAGTTCGCCAAAGACGAGACGGGATCTAGACAGAGACCGACATGATGAATGATCCTAGATGGAGATGACCAAACCGATGAGATGACACAAAATCAGATTAGGATAAAAAGCTCAGGATGAGAAATAGTGAATGAGGTTCATCCAATGCTCAACCAAAAATATACCAAGCAACCAGATGATGCAAGTAGATGGAAGGACATGATCGATAGGATGGTGAGGATATTGAGATATGGATGGATAAATCATAAAGTAACTAGGACGCGAGGTAGATAATGATTAATCCCTATGTGAATGGAACCTATTCCTAGGTTTTCACCAATTGTACATATCCAAGGCACCATGTAGGGGTGGTTTTCACCATAGGATGAATTATTTCTTTGTACTATTTTTAGATTTTTCAGATTTTTTTATTTTTTTGGTATTTTGACATTTTTTTACTTTTTTGTATTTTTTGATATTTTAACAGGAAGGATACCCCAACTGACCTAAGTATAAAAATAATTTAGATGCATGATATTGATGGGTTCTTCCAAGGGCTCTCCTTCAGGTGTAGACAGCCTGTACTCTCTAGAACCATATTTTTTTGTGATGACATAGGGGCCCAACCAATTAGCTTCAAACCCTTCTTATCCCGATCTTGCTGATTCCATTGATTTTTTTTAAGGACTAAGTCGCCAACATTGAATTGATGAGGGAAGACCTTCTTAATGTAGTTTCTCTTGAGCCAATGTTGATAGGCTTGTAGATGGTTGTAGGATTTGACCCATTTTTCATCCAAGAGTTCTAACTGAGCGAGTCATGCAACCAAGGTGTTTTCATCACTGATCAGATTCTTTAGAGATATGCGAAGTGATGGGATTTCGAATTCGATTGGAAAGATAGCTTCTGTACCATAAACTAGTGACTATGGAGTGGCACCAATGGGGGTGTGGCTGGAAGTGCGATAGGCCCAAAGGGTAGGATGGAGGTGGAGGTGCCAATATCGACCAGTGTTGTTAACCATCTTTTTAATGATTTTAATCAAGGTTTTTTTCGTTGCTTCTACTTGACCATTACCCTAGGGGTAATAGGGGGTAGACCAATGATGTTGGATATGGTAAGTCTCACAGAGGAATTTCATGCACTTGTTTTTGAATGGATTTCCATTATCAGTAATGATGGTGGAGGGGATTCCATACTTACAGAGGATATGGTAAAGGATGAATTTGGATATTTGAACACTAGTAATTTGGGTGAGTGGTATGGATTTCACCCACTTAGTAAAGTATTCAGTGGTTGTGATGATGAAAGTGTGACCATCAGAGGATGGAGGGTAAATATTGCCGACCAAATCGAAACCCCATTATGAAAATGGCCATGGTGTTGTGATGGGTTGTAACTCTTGGGTGAGAGAATGAATCAGATCTACATGTTGCTGACATGGAAGACACCTTTTGACAAACTCACAAGAATCATGTTCCATAGTAGGCTAGTAATATCTTGCTCTGAGAATCCTCTTGACTAGGGCCATACGATTAGAATGGGCCCCGAAGATACCAATATGTACTTCCATCAATGTGGTGTGGGATTCGGTATCATTTAATCACCAGAGGAGGGTTCCATCATACCCACATCAATAAAGCATATCACCTATGATGGTGTAACGGGTGGTGCATTGGCTAAAGGATTTTCATTGGTTTCGTGTGAGGTCAGATGGTAAGGTGTTGTCTTGAAGATAAGTGTAGATGTCTTCATACTAGGGGGATTCAATACCTACAATGTCACATACCATTTCACTCTTAGGGATGTTGTATGCATAAATTAATAGTTGCTCCATGAGGAACTCACATTCAATACGATCTCTGGGCATGTCCAGGAGGGAACCAATGGTGGTCATAGCGTCAACTGCTTTATTTTGTACTTTGGGTATTTGATCAAATTTGATGGAGGAAAAATACTTCTTGAAGTCATCTACCATTCATTTGTAGGGTAAAAACTTATCATATTTTGTTAGGAATTCATCATTGACCTGCTTCATAACCAGTTGGGAGTCACCAAAGACATGCAGGTGAGAGATAAACCATTGGACTACAATCTTTAGGCTTGTAAGAAGGGCTTCATATACAACAATGTTGTTGGTATAAGGAAAGGCCAATCTAAATGACTTTGGTATGTAGTCACCTTGGGGGGTGATAAGAAAGACTCTTGCTCTTGATCCATTGTTAGTGTGTGATCCATCAAAGTATAGTTTCCATGTGGTGGCTTTTGAAACTACAAAGACACCTTCATCTGGAAACTCTATTTCTAAAGGATAAGCATCTACTAGTGGGGCATCTGCTAGTTGATCCACAATTACTTGTCCTTTGATTTCTTTATGATCCACATACTCTATGTCAAATTCACTTAACAACATGGCCCATTTAGCCATGTGGTCAGTCAATGTTGTTCTAGATATAAAATATTTTAGTGGATCAACCTTAGAGATTAACTTGACCGAATGACTAAGCCTGTAAAGTCTAAGTTTTTGTGAGCTAAAGACTATGGCTAGGCAAGCCTTCTCCATTGGGGAATAATTGAGCTCATAACCTACTAAGGTCCGACTGATATAGTAAATTGCTCTTTCTTTGGATGACTCATTGTGTTGTGCTAACAATGCCCCACTAGCTAATTTGACTGCAAAATATGATGAAACTTTCTGAAGAAAGATGTACAATTAGATGAATCATCGAGTACATGTGTACTTTTTCAATATTTTTAAAAATTTGTGCCTAATGTTCGTTGAAATTTTGACGAACAGTGATTTTCATCAAAATTTCGATGAACGGTTGGGCATAAATATTAATAAATAAAAGTTAGTTCGACAATTTATCTATACTTGTGACAATTTTTGTGAATTTTCCCTTCTTGCAAATTTGTGATACTTGTGATAGTTTGTGGAGGTTATAGGCCGTATTTTTTGGGTGCAAAATATCAAAATTATTAGATTTTGTTACCTGTCTATGAATAAAAATGATTGGAGTGTGAGTTTGATATTTTTTGAAGATCTAAATATTCAAGCTTTGTAAAGAAAAATCATGTCAGATAATCTTAGTGCAGAACAAAATGAAATGTGGGCTAGATTTAAAAGACAGGGTGATGGGAAATTTTATTGTCCTTACAATAATTACGAGGGCTTAAAAATGAGAATACTTTTAATCACAACAGCTGAGAAACATTGCAAGAAACATGGTCACATTGAAGGGGGGCATGATTATCATCCATAGGTAAGTTGTTCATTATATGTCTTTATATTGATTGAATTTGTAAATGTTTATATCATTTTAACATTTTTTTTTTTATATAAAAAACCACTTGATCATGATAATGGTTTATTTGTGTCGATCATTATTATAAAAGTGGGGTGCCCTAGGGCACATGATATGGATTATCATGGCCCGAAGAATGTGGTTTTGCAAGTGGAGGAACATGGAGCTGTGAATATCCAAGATGAAGTTAATGATCCTATGGAAGAAGATAATCATGCACTAGAAAAAACAGTTGAAGATGATGGTACAAATACATTGATCAATGACACATTTAGTGGCGCAACTGATCATGATGATCGAGATGACTTTGATGATGTTCATGATTTACCTATACATGAGAAGGCGTACAAGCCCCTTTATGAAGGCTCCCAAACAACTCTTCTCTCTGCTGTATTGTTGCTGGTGAACTTGAAGGTTATGAATGGTTTATCCAACATAGCAATCTCACAGATGTTAAGGTATGCCATATATGTCATCTTTTTTTATCTATTTTAAATTTTTTTAGTTCATCACTAGTAAATAAAGGATGAAATATGTACCATTAATATTATTTATATTAATAAATTATTTTTTGTTGTAGATTGATAGGTGAATTTTTGTTACCACCATCAAATATTTTACCTCGCTCATACTGAGATTTATCTGCCATTACGAAAGATATTGGAATGGAGTATCAAGCAATGGATGCATGTCCCAATGATCATACTATATATCATAAACAACATGAATGTGCAACAGAATTCTTGGAATGTCATATCAGTAGATATCAAATAGATCAACTAACAAAAAGGTGCCTCGCAAGGTTCTTCGTTATATTCCCATTATTCCACATATGCAACGATTATTTAGGTGTGAAAGATTAGCGCAATTTAGGGATTACCATGCATGAAATAGAAGTGGAGATGAAATTCTTTGAATTCCTATAGATGGTTCTGTATTTAGGGACATGGAGGAAAGATGGCCACACTTTAAAGAAGAACCTCGTAATCTCAGGCTTTCATTGGCAGCAGACAGTGTAATCCATTTGGAGAGCTGAGATCTATTTACTCGGTGTGGCTTGTTTTTGTTGTCAACAATAACATTCCTCCATGGATGTCGATAAAGAGGGAGCACATAATGTTGGCAATGATTGTTCCAGGTATTTATTTACATCAATTTTCTTTAATGTAGTAGCATCTCATTTGTCTTCTTTGTTGCATAATGAGATATTTTTTTTATTTAATAGTCATGTACATTAATTTATATATATTGCAGTAAAATGGTTATAATAATTATGTAATGTTTATGTTCATTCAACTAGGTAAGTGTCGAGTTAAAGATATGAATGTATATATCGAGCCTCTTATCGATGAGTTACTAAATGTATGGAATGGCGTCAATATGTATGACGTCTCTAGACCAATATGACAAAGACAATTTCAATTCCATGCAATGATTGTATGGATAATTCATGATGCCCTAGGGTTAACACATTTTTGTGGTATGTTATAACGTTTGATTGCACTTTAATGATATTTAATTTTATGAAGTAGATATCATGCATGTTTTTAAAATAATCTATTCATTATATAGTTATAAAAATTGACATATTTAATCCAATTATATATGATCTTGCAGGTCTTCAAACAAAGGGAAAATTTCATGTCCAGTTTGTGGTCCAAAGATGAAATCTCATCGTTCAACAAGTTTAGGAAAGTAGGTGTTTGATGAGTATAGGCACTTCCTCCATAAAAATCATAAATATCAAACTACTGAAAAACATCTTTTCAATGGGAAAGAAGAGACTACATCAAAACCACGAAGAATGACACCTTGCCTATGGAAGTTGGAATATAATAGAATTAATCGTCAAGGTTATACATAAGATCAAATTGTTTATCTATCATATATGATATGTTTGGAATTTATATTTTTATATTATGTTTTGTTTACTCATAATGTAATTGAAAATGATTGTCGTTAATTTGTTTAACTTATATGCTTCATGAAGGTTGTCAAGACATTAATGGCTAGCTTCCACAAGGATTGAAAAGTGATCCCAGAAAATTTAGTAGGTTGCCCTACTATGAGCAGCTACAAATTATGCATTTGTTTGATACAATGCATATCGGAAAGAATATAACATAAACGCTATGGAAAATATTGGATGGAAGACATGACAAAGAAAAAAATGTCAAAATTTGTAGTGACATTCAAGAAGCCAATCATGCAATGAAAAATGTCATTCAATTAAATAGCGATGGAGACCAAATTAATATAAGTGCCCTTCCTTGGTTATTAACGGAGCACCAAAGCAATGCTATAAAAAAATTCATACGAAAAATTCAATTTCCCATAGGATTTGTTTCGAACATAAACAATATCATAACAAAGAAAGGTGAATTTGGGCCAAGGATGAAAACACATGATTGGCATACCTTCATTAAGGTAATTATTCTGGTATTTTTGTATACTGCATGTAATTTTTAGTGTATTATGTTTACTACTTTTGGAAAAATAATGAAAATATCATTTTTATAATTGTTGCAGTGCGTTCTACCTCTATCTCTCCCAGAAAACTTTGACAACAATGTCAAGCAAGTTATATATGATCTTGGAAAATACATGAGGTAAGTAGTGATATTTGTTCAATTCATTGTATAGATCTCATATTTGCCATTTTTTACTCGTTATGTAATATTTTGTATATTTTTGTTAAAACTCGTTAATATATTTGTGCCTTGAATCACTTGTAGATGGTTGTCATCTAAAGAAATCCATAAAGAAGATATAAATTATTAGAAGAGAAAAATTCCTCGTCTAATTTTTGAAATGCAAAAGTGTCTACCTTCGACATTTTTCAATGCAAAAGAACACTAACTCATACACCAAGTTGAGGAGATTGAATTGTGTGGACCTGTACACACAAGGTCAATGTGGATGGTTGAGAGGCACTTGCAATTTTTGAAGGCTTTGTTTAGACAAAGAGCACATCTTGAGGGTTCTATGGTGGAGGGATATAAGGTATACTAGACCATGGTGTACATTACTAAATATATTCCTAAGTTTGCAGCAAGGATCCATGTAGATCACATTTGGGATCCCAACTCCATTAACAAATTCAAAGGGGAGTACCTAATGGGGAAAGGTAGATTGAGGAAAGTGAGAGGTAATTATAAGATGGTCATGGAGATTAATTAGAATACATTTTACATTTGGTTTTTATGTATATTGTACTTATTTAATTATTAATCTTCAATATACATCAATTATAAATTAAGGTCGTATACCATGGTAATTAACTAATTATACGTCATTTGTGAATTTCATTTTTTTTTATACAGTTGGTCAAGAGTGGGATGTACTACATTTGTACATCGCAAACAATCTTGATTGGATGACCTTATGGATTGAACGATGTCAAAAATCTAGTCGCGCATTAACATGGGAAGGTGTGGCTTTATTGGGTAAAGAAGCTCATCGTAATGGAGATTCCAATGTTACACCAAGGGAAATTAGTTTAGCATATGGTTTAAGAGATAAACAGGTACGTATAAATATATTAATCACCCATATTATTTAATTATTTTCAATTATATTGATGTATATATATGTTGAGTTTTTTTTCTTTGCATACATTCGTCCAAGAATAAATATGTTTATCAACTAACGATGCAATAATTTTTACATGTTTGACATATTGTAGGTGAAACACCATAAGGCTATGTGGTGCTATGGTCATAAATTTTGAATCAAAAATTTGGATGACTCGAAGAAAACTTGTGATTCTGGGATAGCTACAGTCTTTCAGGTGACTAATATTTCATCTAGAAGTGGAATACATCCAAAAGTCTCAAAAAATCGATACTATGGGATTTTGGATGATATACTTGAGTGTGAATTTAAGTCCTTCAAATCAGTTTTTTTTTTTGTCCAATGGTACAAGCTACGATTGAATGAAAATTATCCTGAGAGAATTGTTATTGAACATGATAATAGATTTACCATGGTTAATACAAGGTCGATTGAGGGAGTTGGAAATGAGCCCTATGTTCTTCCAAGCCAATGTGAGCAGGTATTTTACTCAGAGGTTCCAAGTAAACTGGGTTGGTCATTTGTTGTTAGACATGATCCAAGAGGAAGGACGGTAAAGTATAATGTGGTGGAAGAAGAAGATATCGAAGAACTAGAAGATGATGTAGATGATTATCGAGATCAATAACTAGTTGATGATGTGCCTGATGAAGATGTCAAAAAAGATGAACTAGATCATGATGATGTAGGATTTAATGTTCATGAAGATGATATCCTTGTGGAAGATGACATTATCAAAACTGATATCAATGATGATGATGATGATGATATGACCAATCCTTACAATGTTGAATCTGGATTGAATGATACAGACAAAGAGTTGGATGGAGAAGAAGATCAATGAAATTAAAATGTATGAACTATGCGATTATATTATCTATTTGATATTGATTTCTTGATAGAATTATATTTGACTTATATGGTTACATAATTAATTCATGATGATTTTAATTTTTATGTGTTTCCTCATGTTGACCCCTCATAGTGACATGTGTTTTGTATTACTAACATGTGACATTGTATGCATATATTGCTTTCTTGTATATATTATAGTTTTACCAACATATACTATTGTATGCTTGCATGGCTTCTTAGTTAATATATATTTTTTTATTATTAATCTTTTTGATATTTTCTATAAGTTATTATTAGATGATACACATTGGATTCCTTTTAATTTTTTATATTTGAAGATACATAACTAATTACAAGGATAATATAAAGAAGATATATCTATATATGTATCATTTATGAGTTTCTAAAATATTTTACTTCCATGTCAACTACTTTATTTACTTCAATTGAGAAACATAATACCTCTATAATCTTGCATTTATCAAGTGTCAATAAAATAAAATCTAAGTACTTAGCTATCAATTTTCTCTTGATTGATGTAGTAATAATATACTAGCCAACTAATACTCATCCAATGATATCATCTTGCATTGATTTGTGTTATAAGGTTTATCTTGTAGGTTTAAGGTATGAATTTAAAGTTCTTACAATGAATTTTCAACCAATGATATTACTCTATCCTATCTCTACCATTCTAGTTCTAAAATAAAACATACAAATCAAAGTTAAGTAGCAATCACACCTTAGTGTGCAATGAGTACGTCGAAAAAGTGTGGAATTTCAATTAGGATAAATTTTGGTCTATTTTTTGCATACATTTATGCAGTACATGAGGTCAATTGGTAGGAAATTTAGCAAATGATGTTGTTTGTGCAACAAAGGTATCAATGGAGAAATCATAGCTTCAAATAAACTATGCATCCACTTACAAGGATCCAAACATGATTGAAATAAAACCTCTGAATTAGGAAGATGATCAAGCTCCATTACCAATAGTCTCATGTTATTCTTGCAATAAGGAGAGAGGGAGAGAGAGATATGGAGAGTTATTGATAGAAAGAGGGAGAGATAGAGTGGGGAAGAGTGAGAGATAAGGAGATAGAGATATAGAGGAAGATGGAGATAGAGATGGAGATGTAGAAAGAGAGGGATATGGAGAGGAGGAGAGGAGAGAAGGATAGGGAGAGATAAAGAGAGAGAGGAGAGAGGGATAGATAGAGATGGAAGAGATAAATATATAAAGAGGGATATAGATCAGGGAGGTAGATGGATGGATATAGAGAGGGATACATGTGTAGAGATAAAGGGGGAGAGAGGAAAATAGAGGTAGAGATGAAGATAGAGTGAGAGAGGAATAGGGAGACAAATAGATAGAGAGATATAGGTAGAGGGAGAGATAAATATAGAGAGATAGGGATAAAAAGAGGGAGAGATATAGAGGGAGAGGTAGATGAAGAGATAAAGAGATATAGATGGTGAGATAGAGTGATAGAGAGATAGAGATATAAAGAGATATAGAGAGAGGAGAGGGAGAGAGAGACAAAGAGATAGACAAACAAAAAGAACTAGATATAAGTATCTAGAGATGGAGAGAGGGAGAGAGAGAGAGAGACAAAGAGATATAAAAACAAAAAGAATTAGATGTAAGTATATAGAGATGGAGAGATGGAGAGATAAATAAGGAGAGATAGAGAAAGGGAGAAACGAGTATGGGGAGATAGAGATAGATGGGGAGAGAAAGAGAGAGAGATAGATATATATGGGAAGAGAAAGAGAGATGGAGATACATGGGAAGAGAAAGGAAGAGAGATGGAGATAGAGAGATGGATAGGGGGGATAGGGAGGGAGAGATGGGGAGAGATAGAGAGGGGGAGATAGATAGGAGGAGGGAGAGCAAGGGATATAGATAGGTAGAGGATGTAACGCCCCACCACGCAACCCTAGAGGAAGTTGCAAACAACTACTTAAACAAGCTAATTTTGTTTTTAAAAATATAATTAATAAGCAAGTTCACTAACTAAAGCCAACATCCTCTAAGGTTATGAGACAGAGGTTATATAGAACCTCAACACAAAACATGATTTAAACCATGTCATTCAATTACTTAATAATTTAAACATATACATTCCAATAAGATAATTTACAACAAGCATAAAGATAACTTTCCATTTCAATAATCCATTCATTAAACAATAATGTTACAACACTCATTTCCTGAATGAGGAAAATTCGATAAATAAGATTACAATTACAACTTCCACCTCGTTAACAACTGAGGGGTGAAATAAATTACAAGAAAAACTAAAATGAAATAAAGCAAGAAACTGAAACGGAAACCAATGAGCTCTCCAACTGGAAGCCTCGTCCACAAGAACATGAAGAAAGAACCCAATGGATTTAGGTGCACAACACCCAACCAAGTGGAACCCAAAGGCCCACCCCCCGTGCTAGGAGATAGTAACCAGGAATCCTAGTCAAGACCATCTACTTCTAGACAAAGGCTAACATAAAATAGAACCAAACTGAAACAACCAATGACATGAACCTCACAAGCACAACTCAGATACCATGCAAGCACAACATAAGTAAAACTCTACATGGTCACATTGCTTCCAAACATAAAGCAGATCAAGTATGTTTAAAGAACCATACACATAATAATCAAATACCAATTATGGTCACATCAGGTATGTTAAGGAAACCATATCCCTAAAACAAAACCGACTGTTGTCCTAAACAGAGTGTCATCACATAGCTCATCATGGGTTATCCTTGGGATTCTTCCTAGGCTCCGACCCCCACAAGAAAAGGTTATCCTGGTGACCTTTATGGAATCCTAGCCCCCATACTCACTCATGCGAAGCCAAATACCTTTCGTACAGACAAGATAGATGACCTTGCCATTCCAGGCCTTCCCACCCATTCCAAGCCTAACCGAGCACTTGGGTCCATGAGTGAGGCATTAATATCTTGATTAGTGAGAATTTAGTCCTAATCTTCTAAGTATTATTTTAGTTATCACTTGATTAAACCACTTCCGAAGATTATCCTGGATACCTCTTTGGGCTCTGGCCCCTACGGAAGCCACTCTTCTACTTGACAACACACACACACACCATCCAAACATCAATGGAACCAAGGTGCAACAAACAAGATACCATGGCCTCACCTTTCACAGGAGGTGACAAAAAATGAAACTTGCTCCAACACTGGAGGAAACAAACCACATAACAAGGTCGCATCATACAAGGAGACACGAATCCCATAATCTACTCCTAAACCAAGGAGGTACAAACATTCCGTTTGTGGAAACCGGGTACTAACATAGACACAATCCTCATGCTCTACCCAAGAGAAATCACAACAGGTTGACATCACAAACGACAACCCAAGGAACGAAAGAACCCATCTGGAAGACTTACAAATAAAACACACCTTTAATCCATTTCCCGAACAAGGGCACGAAGGGAATATTCACTGAAGGCACGTGCAATAATCTACCTTTGGATATTCTAAATCCATTTTCCACATAATCATTCAATAATTTATCGCATTAAATATACTGAATTAAAATACGTCTTTTCTAGACAAGGGAGAAATTACAAACTCAATCCTTACTTCCTTACTGGCATTTAATAATAATAAAATAACCATTTATTCACATAAATCAAAATGCATTGATTTAAAATAAATGTTGTTTCCTCATTTCAATATAGCCATATAAAAATAATAATTTAACTTGCCTTAAAAGAAAAACATCATAGATTGAATCAAATTTATCTCTCCACCAAATATAATATTCTAAAAATTAACCAACATTACTATACTTCATTTCTTCAATTAAACTTAATCCATGCCATTAGAAAAACAATAATTCCTCATACATATTTAATTTTAAATCTACCATCTAATATACAAATATCATTTAAAAATAATATATATAAATATAATATTTTAATATTATAGATTATAATATAAAATATTATCAAATAATATTTTAATAATAATCTATAAAATATTAATATTTATATATATTAATTTATTTTATTATATTACTCTCAGGCTGCTCGCCATACCAAAATCATGGGGCGGCTGTCTCGGGTCGCGCACCCACATTTTAGGGTAGGGGCGACTGTACGGGTTCCAAAGGGTGGCTGAGCATTTGAACCAGATGACGACATTTTTATGGAGGGTGGTGCAGTGATCGGCAGCTATGTGAACAGCTGCCCCCACTGTTGGTGGCGACTGTGTGAATAACACTGCCAACAGTGCGGTGGCTGTTCCCACAACACCGCGGCAGAGGGGAGAGGGTAGGGTGGTGATGAAAACGGTGGCGGGGTTGGGAAAGCTGCGTTGGGTGTGAATCCATTCCCACATGTCTCCCATGGGGCGCGGTGGGGAGGTGAGTCCCCAGTGCCGCCTCCCTTCCACTATCCTTCAATTTTTATTTTTTTATTTTTTATTTTTTTTTAATTTTTTTTTGAAATTCCTTCCCAAAAAGCCTACGGATTTCTCGAAGTCCACACCTCATACAGGGGCACTAAAAGGAATATTTTAATAGCATTTCCTTCCCCAAACCAAATATTTAACAATACATATATATGGATTTAACAAAATTTTAATTCAAATTGAGAAATAAATTGAACAAACATTTATTTTCAGTCAAGAACATAAATTTGTTTTGAGAATTTCCATTTTCAAATCAAAGTTTTCAAAGCTTTCAACCACAGATTTAACATGGTTTCATTTGCAAAACAAGCAAAGACTAAATAATTTCAAACATCATAATAAACTGGGAAACCTTTCAAAATAAAGAAAACTAATTGAAAGAACCTGGTTTCTTGAGTTTGTGAGATGATCTAGATGGTGTTCGGCTTCCAACTCCCACTCCACAGATTTTCACAGTCTCAATCCAAAACCCACCAAATCATAACAGTTCTTCCTCTTTCCATTTCCAACCTTTTCAAAACTTCATAATCCAAAATTGTGATCCAAAATCCAAACATAAGGATCAAACCCCAAAACTTCAACCACCACCCTCATAACTTCTTCAAAACAAAAAAATAGAAAAATATCTAATTTCTTTAATTTTTTTGAATTCAAACTTCTAATTTGACTTTTAAATCATTTTCAATGTTTCAATTCCAAATTTCACAAATTGACTCTTAAATTCATTTTCTTTATTTTCAAATTCAACATAAATAAGTTCACTTCTTTCAACATCAAAAATTTAATTAATTAATAAATAGATTTAATCAACGATTAAATTATTTATTAATTAAATTAAATTAATAGTAAATAAATTATATTTCAACATAATTCCAGATCAAATTAATCCACAACTTAAATACATTAAACCATTTAATTACCCCTTTCTAACTTGCAATAAAATAACGAAGAGAGGGCACAATAATCAAAACAACACAACCCGACAAACAACTGATGACATACAAGAACTAGGGTGATGACTTGGCATAGAAACCTAGCTACTATCTCCCAATCGAATACCGTTGGGTATTGAACAGGCTTCAACCTGTGAAACCAGGTGGAGTCGATGTCTTGTATCTGTCAACCTGTAAATCAAGTAAAAAACAACATATAATATGAACAACATAAAATACACACCGTGAAGAGGGAATCACGGGATCATAGGACACTCGCAAGCGAGTGATACGATACCATCCCCTTCACCAATACAATGCAACTAACTGAAAATTCTAACATATTAATATATTTCAAAGCATACATCTTTAATTCAAATAACCACTATGCTAATCCAAAGCATGGAATAGAGATAACATCTGAATAACCAAAAACACATCAAAGCAACATACCCACACAAGGACACACTGTCCAACCAAGAGGCAAAACGGAGGGGTATTACAGAGGAGGAGAGAGGGAAAAGAGGGGGAGAGAGGGAGAGATAGGTTGAAGAGGAAGAGAGAGAAGAGAGGGAGATAGATAGGTAGAAAAGGGAGAGAAAGAAGAGGGGGGAGAGGGAGAGCGATATGTAGAGAGGGAGAGAGAGAGAGAAGAAGATAGGGGAGAGAGGGAGAGATATCTCAACATATACAGAGGGAGAGGGAGAGACATAGAAAGGGGGTGATATAGGGAGATTGAGGGGGATGGTGAAAGAGATAGAGAGAAGAGGTCTTAAAGGAGAATTATCATATCTTTAATCAAATGGCATGCTACCTTGAGCATAACTCCCCAAGGACACATGCAATCCTTGGATTGTTGACATGAAACAACCAATCAAAATTTATTTTTTCTTTTCCCTCTCTCTCTTTTCCTTTGTATCTCTTATATTTCTCTCTCATGCTCTCTCTCTCTCTCTCTCTCTCTCTCTCCCTATCTATATAATTTCATCTCTTTCTCTCATTCTCTATCTTTTTAGTTTCTCTCTTTGTATTAGCTAATAGGCTACATATATTGTGAGATTTGATCTTGAAACAAATCTCATGCCTAGAAACCACGATTGTGTCGTTGGAAAACAAGTTTCAACTGCCATTTAATGGTAAACCGGTTGTAGTGTAATGGTAAATCCTCTAAAATATCAGGTAAAAGCCTATATATACTATTATATAATAATAAATATAATTATATTATATATAATTTAATCTAATATTACTATTATATTAAATATATATTATATTAATTATATTTTGTATTATATAAAAATATACTTATTATTAATTATTAATTATAATAATTTAATATGTATTTAATAATTTTGTTAAAGAATATAATATATAATTATAATAAGTAGAATAATTATATTATTTATTATGTAAAATATAGCTAATATATACTTAACTATGTAGAACATTAAAACCTAAATGGTGCCATAATTTTCATTTTAATTAACATACTCTAAAACCTTCGTCGAAACCTTATTTTCAGGTTGTAGCTCATCAAATTGGAGAAGTGAAAGGTCAATACCAGTGATCAGGAAGAGTTTGGAGGAGTGAAAACCCTGCATATCAATACTTGCATGTAGGAGCACACATAGCTTAGTGCATGAGGGCAGGAGGAAAGCCAAAGTAATGAGGTTGAGGGCACTTAGGGAAAATCAATGACCAAGGGACAATGAGTACTATAAGTGATTTATATCTTTTATATTGGCACCCCCATTCTCTTTAACCTACAATTTTCATGCCTTTCCAAAGATCTTCTCGTACATTGGCACACGCATTCTCATAAAATGGTATAAGATAAGATAGAAAAAATAAAATAGTTGTATTCAGCCATACCCTAACTAGCATGCATTCCCAAGAAATCTTTGTAGTCTTCAACTCTACAAATGGATCAAAATGTAGCTACTTACCTACCCACTTAGAGCTGCAGATGCCTCTACCATTGACCAAGATTGAAATTCCCTTGTAGAGTCCCTTTCTCAATGTTACTTGTGATGTTAAGAAGTCAAGTCCTATATCAATCTTGGTTCAACATTGTGACACTTAAAAAGTATCAAAATGTTGATCTAATGCATATTGTTTGAAGGGTTTACACCCTAGGCTAGTTAATTTGATTACAATAACCCTAATAGATCCACTAAACTATATAATGGTCCTATAGGTCTTGGGATAGAAATCCATATCACAAGTATAACATTGAATCAACATGAGTTCACCTCTATTTGGCCACATAGATAAATACAAGCTCATAAAGTGATCTCAAAGGCCATTTAACGCATTCAATTATTATTTGAAAAATACATTAGTTAGTAGACATAAGTTCAATCTATAAATTTAATATTATAAAATATTCTACTTTTGAGTATATCACATTTTGTGTACTACTAATCATAAATCTTAGCATACATTTATCCACCATACATATATCCACCATATTCAATATACTTGCTATTAATTACCTATTGTTAGGAAAGGTGGTCATAAGGAACTCCATCTTAATCTCAACATAAGTTCAAGTATATATGTAGGTAGATATTTAGTACCTATTAAGAGTTTATCACCCATCAAATCACAATGACTAAATACCTCATTATAGTTGAATACAAAGTTAGCAAGTTTTGTTAACTTTGTGATAGCCAAGTCATGGTCAATTTTATCATGAACCTATTTCTTAGAATAATAGACCTTAATAGCTCTTAAGGATAAATCATACCCTCTTTTACTTGTCATTGATTCAAAACATAAGGTCATATTGTTTAACACATAAAATTTGATTATTCTAGTTTAGACAGGTTTGGAGGCATTTTCACACATTCACATCAAGGCAAACCACAATGACAATGCCTCCAAAAGTTCATTCAAGATTGGAATAGACTTTGAAAAGCTAAATACCACAAATCTAAAAGTAGGCAAGCTTGATGATGATAGGTTTCCTTTCATTGAATCAAATCTACATAGTGGGAACATATTAATTGGAAAGGTGAGTTCACAACTATATAATGCATAATTCAACCTCTAGTTGAAACATACTGAAGAAGGATTGATCAAATTTAGGAACACTTCAAACCTTGGATATTTTCCCAAAACCTTCCCCTACGAACTTGGGTCATAGGGGCATCCTTTTTCCAAGGACTACATACATACCTACTTCCAAATGGGATTGAAAACCCATGTTGTTCTAATATTTCAACTATTATGATGAGAAATTGCAGTTTCGCAAGTGAATATAACTTATATAGATATAGATAAAACCATTTTGTCACATAAATCTAAAACTATATAGCTAAATCTAAAAAAAAAATTGGTAGGAATTTAAAATATTATAGATGAATGTCGATGGGGTTGAGCTTAATTGACTTTTCACCATTTTTGGGCTAAGCCATGGCCCTTTTGTCACTATTCTACAAAACCCTCCATTTTCCCTCAATACACTAGGGTTTTAGAGAAACACCATATACCCTACCTCCCTAACTCAACTATTGTCTAAAACACATTAAAATCATCCTAAAATAGGACAAACAACCTTCATTCATACTGTTCCATCCATCAAATTGATAAACCCTGACTTAAAAACCATAAATTCACAAGAAATTTGCCCTTGTCAGCCCTAGGGCATGACTTCAATGCCAAGTTTCTTGCTTTAATAGACCCCTAAATGAAATAAAACTCTATCCTACCATGTTTCACACCAATCCATAGAGTTACAGTTCCAAGATAGTGGGTGGATTGGTGGATGCCATTTGTTTTTAGCCCTCAAACCCTTACACGGGCAAAACAGGGCAGTCCCTGTATTTGATTGTTTTCTCCCACAAAATAGTCATTTAGCACTTCAAAAAAAATGAAAATGAAAGGGAACACATATTTATCTACACCAATGATCTTAGAGAATTTCAAGCTTGTACGGATCCGTACAACACAAAATAACTTTTAAAAAATAGTAAAAACACATAAAATTGCTTCAAGAACGTGGTATTTGATATGAAATTTTGGTATCAACTCCTCCAAAAACATTTTATCTGGCCTTGGAAAGGATTTTTAAATCATCTCAGACCTCAAATTCCTTCAACCAACATCCATAAATGACTTACAAACACTTAACAACCCATTATTTTGCAGAATTGTAATTTTGACAACTTTTAATGTCAACAATTGCAACTTTTTACATTATCAACTAGATGACTTCCAAGAACCCTAAACACATTGAAAATGGTCTTGTTAGAACTTATTCACCTTGAATACATGACTCCCTACAAGAAAACCTATTCTACCTACTTTGACAATATTTGACCATCATTGACAATTTCTTCACATATTTGATCTTGTTTACAATCTGGATCAATGGAACAATAAATGGTCTTTTAGACCTTATTAAAATATCAAAAAAATTTGAAAACCTACCTAGACACTTCTATGATCAACCTCTAATGCTCTAGTTGTGAACATAAGGTGTAGGTTCTCCTACACCAGAGATTCCCCAATGAGCTATGCCTGTATCGCATGGAGCCGTCTTCCATTGATTGTAGAACATATTATTGGCCCTCATTCACAAAAAAATAATATGGTTGCTTGGGCACAAAAGTGGAGAAACTCAAAGATAGGATCTTAGCAACTCAAATCCTCAAATCATACATAATCAAAATGTTGTTGTTTCAAATGACTATGAGCACTAACTTTCACTATTTGAATATGTTGAAACCTTGTCATAGAGAACTAGAACATTGATGCAACCACTCGTCCTACCTTAAAACATACCAAAAGTCTCCTAGAAATTAGACATAGGAATATTTAAGATGACTTAAACAATTTTTATTGCCAAACCATAAACTTATGATGACTTAACCAAGCCTATTACACACTCCCTCGCCATTAACCACTTAGACATATGGAGTTTATCAGTGGACAACTGAACCACCTCACACGTGCACCTGAATTATGTCTATTAGTGTTCTAATTCATCTTTTTCAAGACAAATTAAACCAAAATATCATGTATGGTGAAACCATTCTTTTGCACACTATAGAAAATTTTAATGGAAATTTGCATTAAATTTGCTGCTATTTTTAGTCATGTAGGTGTCCAATAAGCCACTTGGGGGTGTTTCCCTTCAATTTAATTTACCTGAATGAAGAGAAAAAGTCCTTTTATTACAATTAGAGAATACATTGGAGGCCTTGGTTGTGTAACTAGTGGACCCTACTCACATTTAACACTCGTTACAAAGTTTGGGAGTTAAAACGTTAAGTACAAGTCTAGTAAATCAAATAACTTGGATTAAGACTATGAGAATAATAATGAATATCATTCATTACCTTTGCCCCTCAATTTTCATGCGAAAATACTTGGAATATTTCCATACATTGTTCATGTAGGAAAAATTCATAACTGAGTCTAGGTTTTTTAGGCTTCCATAGCCTCAGCTACTGTGAACTGCATCTCCCAATCTCCATGTTTGTGTTAGGTTATAAAATAATGAAATTTTAAAGTCATTAATTGTAAGGGACAATCTCCTTCATACATTGATTTGATTTGTGATGGACACATTTGGACAGTAGTAACAATAACTTGCAAGTTATCAAGACTTGATTACCTTATAACCTGTCAAATTCTAGCGATGAAATGATAGATTAATCATAATGTCACCTTGGGATCACATCACCATGAAAGAACTTCATCCAACATCCTTATGAGTTTAGGTACCACAAAATAGGTATTTTTCAGATCTTTCTTCCTCGAGCGAGGGAAATTCAGGAAGAGAAGAGGAAAGCAAGACATGTAGTAGGTCTAAAAGAGGGAGATCAACTAGAGGTCAAAAGATTAGAAGAAAATTCCGTAAATGCATGGAATTTTTTCTTGCTGAAGGGGGGTCATGTTCTTATGATGATGAGAGCATAGGTGACATTGAGGTGCTCTTGAGGTACAAACATCTATGGAAACAATGGGTACCCTAAGGAAATTACTCCAATAAACACTAATTTTTGTGTCAACGAGAGAATATATCACATAGCACCATAGTCATTACATGGTTTGGGCCTATTTTGCATTGACAACATAAAGGTCTGTTACGGAAAAGTTACTAAATTGATAGAGTTTGTCAAACCTTGTTATAGTTACAAATATTGGATGCAGTTGGTTCAATATACACGAAGTATGCGTAGGTATGCATTGTCACCAAATTATATACAAATAAAAGATAAGGATCAAAATAAAGGAGTGGCTATGTACATTGACGAAAGGAAAAAAGCATCAGGTAATATTGCAAGGTTTATAAATAGTACACAACTTGGGTCAACAAATAAGCAACCCAATTGCATATTCGATGTGCGCGAGGGAAACCGTGTATTCGTATGTGCGATTAAATCAATAACTGCAAGGGAATGGTTGCTAATCGATTAAAATTTGAATCACATAGATACAAACATAGTTACTATGGGGGTGGTACGTACTATATACCATTTTACCCAACCTCCAATTAATGACTCCAATATACCATTTTATTATTATATTTTTTTTGTAAGTCTATTGGTTTCATTTCGGTAATATTTTTTTATATTTAATTTTTGTCACAGTGGTACATTGATCGTACGAGGAAGGCTTTGACCTAGAGCACAAATCATGATGCATCTTCAGGCGCTTCTACCTGATAGGTTTACCTCATTGTAATTGTAAAAATTAGATACGAGAAAAATGTTTTATTATTATGTTTTTTCATAAGTTTATTGGGTTAATTTCTATAATATTTTTAATATTCTTGTTGCAAACGGCTGATCGAGGAAAGGCACCAGCAGTAGAGGAGAGCATCCATAGGGAGGCGCAGTCACTATTATGCAATGATGACATCGCATATTCCACAAACCCTCTAGATATGATAAGGAAGACCCAAAAAAAATGCAATGAAGAAATCCTTTAGTTGTTATTCATAGTGGCTCAAACAGATGAGATAAGAGAAAGGGTTAAAATATTGACTAAGAGAGTACAAAATTTGCAAGTAAGCTGTCATGAGATCTTTAATTATAACATAAGTTCATTCATGGTTTTATATTTTGTACTCTTTTATGTCATGAACTAAAATATGTGTTTTTTTATAGGATTTTTTGCATCCTCATGATGTTGTTGGCCATGATCAGGGTACTGCAAGTGCTGCCTGGGGAGTAGGGGTTGGTACAAGTGTCGATCTTGATCTTCCTGCGCATACATCACATCATCTGAACCCATCATCCATGCCTACATTTTTGACCAAAATGTTGGCAATACATAGCATGCATACATCGGGTAGTGCACCCTCTGGCAGCGAACAAATTCCAGAACATGTGCTAGAACATGTACCTAGGGATGCAGAGGCCACTAGTACTAGTGATGTTTTAGTAGCATTTCCTAGATCTTCCCGTATTACTAGTACAAGAACATTTCCAGTCACATTTGTGCTGACCGAGGATTTCATTCCCATAAAGATAGAGAAGGTCCCAGGTACTTTAAAATGTTCTAATTATTATTATATATAATCCAATTGAAATTTACTTATTGATAACTCTTTTTAGACTAATGATCCCATGATCATTTTGCAAGAAATGATTTTTTTTATAAACATATAAATGATATTACATTGGAGATCTTTGGGCCCACCATACATACACGATGGAATGCCCAAAATCAAGATTTAAAAGATGAGCTCATTAACCATTTAGTTGTAATGTTTGGTAATACCAAATTCAACTGAACCAAGGTCCTTAAGAAAGTTGGTACCTATTTAAAGTATGTGAGGGACCAATATAGGTCACATTTAGAGAAGAACAAAAATTATGAGCATCCCCCCATGATTCTAGAGAGGGAGTGGAAGGACCTGGTGTCGGATGGAAAGGAGAAGTCTGAAAAGAAAAAAGGAAAGACACCACTAGGACAAGGAAGGTATGTGACACTATCAACAATGTAATTATATACTGATTACTCTTTCTTTTTACATAATATAATGTATTTAAAACTTTTCATAGGCTTCCTGACACATCAAAGGCAACAAAGGCAAGACTAGAAAAACACGGGAAACACAAACTTGGCTCTGGTGGTTATATGAAATTAGCCACATGAATTGTAAGTATCAATAAATGAAATATTGCATCCAAATAATGAATTGCAAACAATTTTGGTTTTATCATACCATAGAAGAAAAATTCATGATCTTATGCAAAACTGTAAGGATCTAAATTCAATAGAATGCCTACATAAGAGGACCTAAAGATTGTCTTCCAGCAAGGCTATGGAGCCTTGGCTGAACACCTAAGTCTCTTGATTGGGAAAACACAAGCTTCCACTGCATCTGACACACAAGTAAATAAACTCAATGAAGTTTATTTAAAATTGAAAACTTGTGCAATCTATTAAATATTAATTTCCACCATAAAGTAATTATGTGCCTATTTGTTTTAAACATGCAAGCAATGATAATACTGCACATGACAATGGAATGCAACCTAGTGAGGGTGGAACA
Organism: Sequoiadendron giganteum; assembly: GCA_007115665.2. NCBI lineage: Eukaryota > Viridiplantae > Streptophyta > Pinopsida > Cupressales > Cupressaceae > Sequoiadendron > Sequoiadendron giganteum. The sequence continues at coordinate 394,293,380 of CM021108.1, read as the reverse complement.
CAACCTATAGATGAAGGTCATGGTGTGCATCCTAGTACTGGATGTATTCATGTGCTATACAAAACATAGTATGGATTTATATAATTAAACATCTTTAATTGCAATTGGTGTATTAATAAATGTAACCTTTCATGTTTCAACTTTAGAGCATGTAAAGCGTGATCAACATGTTGAGTATGATCAGGCTAGATAGGATCAGGAACATGATGTGGCCCCATCAGGTAAAGAGGACCACTCTAATGTTCTTTTAAACATATTTAATTGCAATTGGTGTATTAATTAATGTAACCTTTCATGTTTCAACTCCAAATCAGGATTTAGAGGGTGTTCAACATGTTGATCATGAAGCTATAAGATAATATCAAGAATATGATGTGGCCCCATCAGGTAAAGAGCACCACTCTAATGTTCTTTTAATTAATGAAATACTTGTAACAATAATAATAAAACATATCAATTTTACATTTCTTTTATATTGCAGCAGACCCCCCCTTGCAGTGGCATCCATGTCGTGAGTACATGACTAGGCATACATTAAGATCATGAGAAGAGCTCAGATTAATTGAAGGGGGGACAAATGATTTAGAAAATGATACTCCACTTTAGCTTTTTTTAGCTGCAAAAAAGAAACAAAAAAAAGTGATTGTAATCATATTATGACAACCATATTTTTGATAATATGTAGAAAATGAAAGAATGAATGTTATATGTTAATGAATGAATGTGAATATGTTAATGAATAAATTTTATATGTTAATGAATGAATGTTATATGTTATTAATGGATGAATGAATGCGAATATGTTAATGAATGAATTTTATATATTATTAATGCAGGATGAATGAATGGATGTTATATGTTATTAATGGATGAATGAATGATTAATGTTATATGATCAGGTATGGGGAATTGAGAGTGATGTGAGGGGGGGGGGGAGGGGATAAATGAGGTTCCACCATCACGTGGTTGGCCCTGTTAAGTAGAGAATATTAAACTATTCTTGAAACAAAGAGAAGCTCAATAAGGTAATGCACTTTTCAATATAAGAAATGCATCGTTTGAAGCATCAAACCAATATGCAAAGATGAAAGAAAGTGCTAAATTTTCAAATGGTGGCAGCAAAATGATTCTTTATACCCTAATGCCTTCATTTTTCAAGCCAATTACTCCTACTTTGCATAGCTCTACCATGTTTGTGGATGCGATATGTCTCTTACACAAAAAACATGTACCAGTTTATGGACTTTAATCCAACTACATCCAAGTATATTTTTAATTCCTATATATTTCATCAATCTCTTTACTATTTGAACCTCATACAGATTTTTTAGATGAAGAACCAATTATTGTGAAATGTGCCTCCAGTTGAGTAAAGTGAATCCATTCTTTGCATCATAATTTGAAGTTGTTTCCATTCCAATGTTCCGAGTTTAGTTTTTTTGTATGGCTTTTTATGAATACCACATTTTGTTGTGTGTGAATTTGGTTTCAAATCTCTATTTATTTTGTTTTTAGTGGTGACATAACTCTAAAATTTGAATTTTGTGCATAATAGGTTAGTGGAAAAATTGACAGCTTTGAAGGGTTTAGAGGCTCGATTGAGATAGATACATGAATATTTGGATCTTGTTGTTGATGAGAGGCTTCCACTTAACCATGAAATTTTGTACCATCTGTAGGTATGCAAAAATTTCTCTACTTACATTCATTCAAGAAGCTAGATCGCTTATCTTTTGTCATATGGTTGGATTAATGTGGCATACAATGTCAATGTGGGCTATAGTTTTTTCAATATGTTCAATTTATGCATAGTTTACAATGAATAGAGGGTGAAAAGGGGGATGTAAATTAAAAAAACCATCACTAAAAATCATTCTTTATACTATGTTATATTTATTCATTATTCCTAAAATTCTTAAACATACAGACTAGGAAGAGAACTCTATTCAATACATGAGTATGTAATACATATATTGTTGTATCCAAGCTTTATGATCTTGGATATATCTAAGAAGGCCCAAGAAAGGATTTACATGTATATAAGTAGTTGATTTGATGTCTAAGAAGTTTTGGAAGAATAATAGTAAATTTGTTTCGGTGCTTGCGTTTTTCCTCGGGTTTACGGTTTAGTGCTCAATATGATCATAAATGTCATTTTTCCATGATGATTTTTATCCCAAATGCTTTGTTAGCTATTCTAACTTCTTGTATACTTTGGTTATTCATCAAATTTAATATAATTTCTCCATCTCTTTGTGTCTTTTGGTTCAATAAGTACTTGTCTCTTTCTTATCTGTGTTTTCTCTTGTTGGCCTGAGTGAGATGTAGAATGCTTGAATTGAACATTTTCTATCACAGACACCCACATATATGCTTCATGCCATATTGACTCCGTGGGGACACATCTGCTTGATCATTTGTTATTTTGTATACATGTCGAGGTGAAACTGAAGGTTTAGAAGGTTCAGGGAACTAGGTTATGATGGTGTCTTTCTTATTCTTTGTCTTTGTTAATATATTTTGTACTGATTTTTTAGGAGCTTGAAGAAGAAGGGAAGCGCCCACCTGTCCTCCCAAACCTTAAGAGGAGAATAAAAGAAGGTAATGTTTTAATTTTGATTGTTGCTACATTATTTTCAAGATTACAAGGTATCACTTGTTTCATCTATTTGGATTATGTTTGATAGTGTTTATTAATGATACATATTGATCCTTTCTCTATCAGTTGTTAGAATTATGTCCAATTTCAAATCTTTAAGGCAAAAAGGGTCTAGTCGGAAGGACTATACTGAGCAGCTTGTTGCTGATTTGTCTGTATATTATGGCTACAATGAATATTTGATCTAGACCTTCCTCGAGGTTGAAGCCTGAATTTTTGAAATTTTATTGTTATTATCTATTCTAGTGCTTTATTTCATTGCCATTTTAGCACTTTGTTTGCAGCTTAGTGAATTTTAGAATAAAGTTAAATGAGGTGATATTGTGTTGAATGACTGTAAATTGTGGTCTCCAAACTTCAAATTTTCCCTGTTGCTGAAGCAGTAGAACTTATTGAAGAAAACAAAGCTCCTCCGCCTACATGCCTCTGAACCAAAAATTTAAAGGTCAGTAGATGGAATAGCCAATTTACAAATGAATAAAATACTTATTTCTCACTCGAGCAACTGAGCATCTATTTTTGGATGTTATTTTCCTACATTGATTTTCCTAAAACAAACATAGGAAGCATGCGTGATAAATATACCAATTTTCCTAAAACAAATGTAGAGACTATTCACAAAAGATATCTCGATGTGCATAAAAAAAACGTAGGAATTACCCTTGAGAGATGCGTTGATAAACACAAAAAACACACCATGACCCTAATTAGCTATAGGTACTGCTACAACAAAGTGGAACAAAAAATCTTACTTCATGCCAACCTCACTACTTTATGAGTAAACTTACCAATAAACTTGAAGGAAGGATATCCAACTTTCTCCTCATATTTTATAACTTACTATTTTCTAGAGTTCCCTCAAATATCGAGGCAAATCTAACTTTCTTTTCAAACTTTAAATCTTTCTGCATTCTCAAGTTTCTTCAAAGATTGAAGTAAAGATTATGCACTGTCACCCGTATTCATCAAATCACTATGCATTGTTGATCTTTCATCTTATAGTCCATTTTATTGATAGTTTCATACACTGTTTTAACTGTTAAGACCATCCTTTATTGATTATTGATTGTCTTTTAAATAATTTTCTACCTCTCATGATTTGGCATCTTCTTAAAGAATCTAGACTCTTTCCATCACTGCTCACTTGGTGAGGGGGACTATCATTGTACTTGTAGTTTGAAATTCTTGTGGACTGTCATCCTTTGAATCTACCCTTTACATGACTATCTTTTACTGCCCTTAGTTGATAGTCCTTCTAGGTGACTACCCTCTATATGTATGGTGATTGTCTTCTTTGAGCAATCGATTTGAGTGTCATTTGAATATTGATATTTTCTCTTTCATGCCTACTAGGTTTGTGCTCTACTCCTCTTTTGTGCCCATTGACCTCATACATTTAATATGACAATCCTTTAGTGCTTGATTTAGTAGCTCTTGGGTTTGATGTTGAAGTTAATCATTCTCCTAATAGAATTGTGATACAAATATATATTTAGGAGAGGGCATTTTGAAATCGATTTGGTGTTATATTGCACATTGTATTGGACTTGAATTCTTCAAAGATGTCTTCGTATTGCTGCAATATCTTGTTAAACCTTTCTTGCTGCAATGAGGTTGGCATATTTGTGAGCACTATTATTGTGTGTACTTTCTTGTGTAGGTGCATTTATCTACTATGAGAAGCACAAATTTTTGTGTGTGGTCAATGATCTTGCAACATTGTTTAGTAGAGACCAAAGCTAGTTTGGCTTGTGATGTTAACTCAAGGAGGTTAAGTTTCCACTTGTCATTATGTATTTTCCATTTTTGTGCCTTAAAATGGTAAATTTGATCATGATCATACACTCATGGTTCTCCAATATAAACAAATTATATCTTTTTATGTATAATTTTAGTTATCTCCTTTTCCCGATTTTAAATAAGTAATATTATTTTTCAATAATATTTTAACCAATAGATGTATCTGGAAGAATTCAAAGGCTCCTATGTCTACCTTGAAAGAGCTCACTGATGGAGAGAAGAGGCCACAAAAGACTCTCATTGATAGACAAAAATTATATGATTCTGACCTTCTGGAGGATTATCTACCTCTTCTATTTATATTTCTAGTTATATCACTTTTTTGCTTAGGAACATTATATTATAAAGCTTTGGTGATTTTTTTATTCCCTTACACTACATTTTTTTGTTATTTTGGTTTTAGGAAAATCAAGATGCATTGACCAAGTGTATCATAGAAGATGTTGGATTTAGTAATGGAAGACCTATAGCTACATGTATCATCTATAAGTCACTTCTCCAATGGCATTTATTTGAAGTTGAAAGAAAAAGTGTTTTTGATCGTATCATTCAAACTATTGGTTCAACAATTGAGGTATCATTGATTGTGCATTTCCCTAGTTCTGAGTAGATTTTGTGAGAATGTATATCTCTTATCAGATCAAAGAATCATATGAAAATGTTATTGGATTTCTCCATGAATACTCTTCCAATTTTTTTTAATGCTGACATAATGTTTTTTGTATTTTAAAGACTCAGGAGAGCAATGATGTTTTGGCTTATTGGTTATCAAATGCATTTAATTTACTCTTGTTCCTACAATGCACACTAAAAGCAAGTGGTGCAGCCAGCATGACCCCTCAACGTCGCAGATCATCTTCATTTGGTTTATTTGGAAGGATGGCTGGCTGGTATTTAGTTACATTTAACATATTTTACATTGTTTTAATAGGGTTTTCAAATAATTCCATCAAGCATGGGGCTCTCATTGGGAAATGATGTGATAATTGGTGGTTTAGATGCTTCATGACAAGTAAAAGAAAAATATCCAGCTTTTCTTTTTAAACAACAACTTACAACCTATGTAGAAAAAATTATGGAATGATCAGTGATAATTTGAAGAAGGAAATTTCTCCTTTGCTTGGATTATGCATTTAGGTTTGTTGGCATCTCTTAATTAGAATTATTTCAATGTTGACTGAAAAAATAAATAATGACAATTACTTTGAACTTCTCTTGTTAATTTGAAATTTTAACGCCCTAATATCTTTAAACTATTAGAAATGGGAGACCATCAACTTCTATTAATGTCTTTTATATTATTCTGCATTGGATGGAGTCAAGGATGTTAACAAATACTTAGAATATGGAGTTTATTTGAAGGTGGACTATTTTTTATGTTAAAGATATTACACTTAGTTACAAATTTCATTACCTTCTGTTTTGTATACAAGCACCAAGAACATCTAGATCACGTTTGATCAAAGGGTCTTCTAGGTCTCATGCCAATGCAGTAGCACAAAAAACTTTGATTGGTCACTGGCAAAGTATTGTGAAGAGCCTGAACAACTTTCATAAAACATTATGTGCCAATTGTATAAGTGAATCTTTGATTTATGGGCATTTGGATAGATAACATGTTTGTGAACTATGAATTTATTTTGTTTAGTTTTTCAAGTAGGAATATACACATTTTCCATACTAAAAGGGCTAGTCACCTTCTTTTTGTAGGTTCCTTCCTTTTTGATACGTAAGGTGTTCATAGTCTAAGAAAAAAAAACTAGTTAACCCTAAACCCTAAACCCTAAACTCTAATAGTTGTACCAAGGGGCATGTTTAACAAACCAAATGCAATTTCTAGTCAAATACAATAGTAGAGTGTTTTTGGTACTTGTTTCTAGGCCTCTTGAATTATTGTATTCACTTGATTTGGTTGTGGGAATTCCCTTCTATCCTTTGATTTTCATAGTCATTTAATCTTCCTTGAATGCACCTCATCATTATTAGTGCATTCTTAAATATCATATGAATTATTTTCTCCACTTTATCTTCATAACCTATAGGTATTCATATGACTATCTCCTTGAATATAATTAGCATATGCACTCTTCTTTGGTGATGTATGACTATTCTATGATGGTGTTTTCCTATTAGCATTGTCCTCATGTTCAACTATGCTGTTTAACTTTCCATTGCATGTGTCATGAACTATGTATCAATGGATAGGACTGTCCTTCACTTGCTTCCTCAAACTTGTTGTCCCTTGTTTAGCAAAGAAAAATGACTGTCTTTGACTATCTCAAAACATGGTGCTAGGAATTATTACAGTTACATTTTTGGAAATCCATTAGCATGTTATCATTTATGAAGCTTCATATTACTGTTGCATCATTTCATAGTCATGGATTTTCATATGTAATGAAACCCTCAAAGCACTGTTCATACTAATTAATTATGACATCAAATTATTTTCATTACAATTAACAACATTGTCATGATATGAATGAAATAAAAAATAGGAAACCCCTAAGACTCTAATCTTGCTACTATACAAGGAACAAAGGTTTCAACAATAATTTTGACAGGCTCAAAATTTATGCAACATGTAACTCCTTTATGAAGGAATTCATGAATCCTACAAGGGTTTACTATGGAGCTATGGATTACATCTTTTTAAATAATTTGAAAATATTCAACATTGTATCATACCTATGCACAACCATGAGATGGGTCCTTTTGACTATGATACAATTTTTATTTCCACTTCAATCCTTTTTGATCTTATGATTGTCATATTGTATTATTCTTTGTTTCTTAGATTGAAATTTCTTGAGTCTTTTATAAATTTAGGGCCATGACTTTCTTTATCTTTTGTCTCACTATATTTTTCTTTCCCTCAGAGTAAACAACACTACTATACCAATCTCTATCTACCATGGATAGTAATAATGGAAAAGGTTTAGAAACCTAACCATGCATGGTTCTTTATAACAAGGTTTTGATAGTTGACAATATTTGAGAATCTTCATGCAAGGGCTTCAAAAATAAACAATTGTTAAGTAGATTCAATAAAGTTTCAATGAACATGCATTCATAATTTAGATATTTATTAGTAAAACAAACCAAGAAACAAAACACCTACTATATGCAACAACTGAACCTTATTTAGGGTTTTATGACTTGGATAGTCTAAGATTTGCCTTGATGTCAGTCATGGATTCACGATCTGCCTTGATGACTATAATGGCTTCATGAATTATTTAGTACCTTTTAGAATCTCTTCACAATTCCATGTCTCTACTTATTGCCCTTGAACTTCCACTTTCACATGTATGCCTATGCATGGAAGGAGAATATTAATCTTTAAAGGCTCTTCAACCATTCTAATATTTATTTTACCCATCATGGTTGAATTTCCACATGAAATATCCTTGAAATAGAATTACATGCATTGACACTTGAACATAACAATGAGGAAGAAACACATAAGGTTTTCCTCTTCGATTGAACTAATATCAGTTGTCAAAACTCTCATTAATATTCTTCATTTTGATCTATAGTAAAACTTAGCTGCTCTTGGAACTTGCAAGTTTATACAAAGAAACCTAAAAGTGGTAAAACCTTAAGAGTATTGACCTATTTACTATGAATCAAACTCCTTTCAAAATATGAATCCATCCAAGCTACATGCACATAGAGTTGAAAAAGTCAAGGCATTAACAAACTAAGACTCCTTTTCAAATATAAAGATATGACTTATCCCTCAAAGATGGAATAAACACTTTAATAAAGTCTAGATTTCGAGAACACTTAATCTTTTTTTATGACTCACTAAATCACAAAGACAACCTACAGTAATAGGTGACTAGAAACAACAACATACGATCAAACAAATAAGAATTTTTGTAGATTATTAATTCAGGTAGTTGTTCAACTCACCATTAAAGGCATAGGAAATAATCACAATCTAATACTTTAAACAAAGCAACAAAATTCAACAATAATAAGAGTGTTTTTTGGTACCTTTTTTTTTGTAATAACCATAAATATTTATTTTTTAAAAACTCCAATGTTTCGTCAAAACTTCAATGAACTAGTCCAACGAAACAAATAAAATTGCGATGAGGTTTCTATACCTCCGATGGAATTTTCGGTGCAATGTCAACTCCTCTTCATTAGAAAACTGACAAAAGTTTGTTGTTTTTTTTTAATGATTTCAAATGGCACTCTGCAAGGTTTTTGTGTTTTTTTCCATCGAGAGATGGACAAAGTTTCATTGATTTTGTGACAAAAACCACCAACATTTTTTGTGGTGTTGATCGACGATGTTGGATCGTGGTTTCGACGAATAAAAGTTGGTCGTTAAAGCGACGAAATGTCAGCGACAAAATTGAAAACAGTGTTTCGTCAGAATTTTGACAATAGTTTGTCAAAATTTAGACGTATATTCGTCAAAATTTCTAGTCAAATACAATAGTGCCTCCAATGCCACGAAAGTAGCTGAAATATAAAGTAGGAGTGGTTTTCCCAGAATAGATGGCATGAGAATAGGTGGGTGAGCCAATTATTCTTTGATCTGATCAAAACCGAGCTGACATTGTTGGTTCCACTTAAATGTAGTATCTTTCTTTAGGAGGTACGTGAACGACTAACACTTGTTGGCTAGTTTATCAATGAAGCTTCAGATGGACTAGAGCTTACCTTGCAGACTTCTTAGTTGTTTTACATTGCGGGGTGGAGAAATTTCCATAATTACCTTGACCTTAGCATGATCAACCTCAATTCCTCTATGAGAGACAATGAACCCCAAGAGTTTGTCGGGTGGGACATCAAAGACACATTTCTTTAGATTGAGGCATAGCTTGTAATGTTCAAAATGTTCAAAGATCCTTTTGAGGATTGCAGGATGTTCTTCCCTCATTCTTAATTTTCCTAACAGGTCATCGACATAGTCTTTTATTATTATGTGGATGAGGTCATGGAAGATAACTATCATAGCATGCTGATATGTGGCCCCCACATTCTTGAGGCCAAAAGGCATGACATTATAGAAAAATGTACCCTAAGGTGTAGTGTAGGTAGTGTTGTGATGATCCTCAGGAGCAATCTTAATCTAGTCATAACCAGAGAAAACATCCATGAGGGACATCATATCAGGTCCTACTATGAGATCGACCAACATATCAATATTTGGTAAAGGGAAGTCATCCTTGGGACAAGGTTTGTTAAGGTCTCAAAAATCTTTACAGATTCTGATATCTCCATTGGGTTTAGCGACTGGGACTATATTAGAGATCCAGTCGGATTAGTCAATTGGTTGGATGAATCCTGCCTCCAACAACTTTTCCAATTATTTCTTAACCAATAGAGCCACTTGAGGGTGCATCTTTCTAAGTTTCTGCTTGACAGGTTTTGCATCAAGATGGATGTCTAGGTGATGTACCACCAAAGATGGATCAAGGTCGGGCATGTCTGAGTATGTCAAGGGGAAGTTAATGATTCCTTCTTTAAGGAGCTTGGTAATGGTATAGTTTTCTTCTTTTGATAGTGCCTTAGCCACATAGGCGATCTTGGGATTCTCCTCAGTTCCCAAGTTTACTACTTGTGTTTCTTTGATCAAGATGGATGATCAGTCGATTAGTTGAGTCCCTACAAGGTGAAGATTAACGTCCCCATATTCTAATGCCTCATCAAGGTTTTCACTAGTAGATATGCCCTTTGTTTTTACTTTTTCAAAGTCACAAAGTGCCTAAGGGAGGTTTTCATTAGGTGACCCATTTTGATTTTGTTTCTTTTTATTTTTGTGGCTGGGGCATTCATCTAACCCCAATCCCATGAGATGCACATATTGGTCTACTAAGGGAAAAGTGTTGGGAGGTGCGGTACCTTGTAGTTCATAGTATATAAGCTCGGGGTGTTTTATGGGTAAGGTGATGGTACAAACAGATAGGCATTCGAATATGGAAGGGAGGTCAATGTAATCAACGTCATCGTATGCATGTATGATGGACTCCTCCTCTGGTATGTCCTCGAGGGAGCTGTCATCTACACTAACATTGTTAGAGGTACTAGAGGTTGCTACATGACCCTTTTGTTTAGTATCATAGCCTAAGACCATCTTCTTTAGAGTAATAGAAGCTTCTATTGGTTGTCGTCTACCTTGCTCTACTACACCAAGGCCTCCCCCCTTATAGTTATTTTTTTTTGCAAACTTGGAAGGCTAGGGATAGGCCTCTTGGAAGTATTATTTTAAGGGGGGAGATGGTTCAGGTTCTTCACGGTACACCCACTAGCGGATTTCATCTTCAGTTGTATCTTTTCGTAATCCAAGAGAGTGGAAAGTGCTAGACCCCACATTTGGAGCATTGAGGGTGATTGTTTTATCTTCATTTTTTGGGACAGACTGAGATGGTTGACCATATGTTTGTGGCGAGGGTGGCATGGTTTCCATGTGCAATGATGTACACATTTCATACTCACCATATCCATTGTCAATGATCTGGACCTTAGTGATGGTGGAATCAGGTGTGGATGATGTGGTGTTTAATGTGTTGTTGGATGGATGAGAATTTGATGTTTGAGATGCCCCCATTTCTACCCCAGGGTAGTAATGAGAATCTGGAAAGGAAGCCTCGAGCGCATGACAATATTCAAATGGTTGAGGGTTAGCTTCTATTGTTACTTCCATTCCTTGAAATGGGAATTTTAGACATTGATGATAGGTTGATGGGATGGCTTTCATAGAGTGAATCCATGGGCAACTAAGAAGGATGTTATATGGAAGTTCAAGTTCCAGAACATGACACATAGTGTACTGCACAATGGGGCCTACCTGAGTTGGAAGACAAATAGTGCCCTGAGAATCTCATTCTGCGTTATCATATGCTTTGATGGTGATAACCTAATTATTTAGGTCAGCCTGGGTGTATCCCACCTATTGTATAACCTTTAATGTACAAATATGTAGGGAAAAACCATTATCTACCAATAACCTTTTTACCTTATGACAATTCACCCCCACCTCAAGGTGAAGGGGATGGTTATGACTTGAGTCAAGGCGTGGCATATCTTTCTAGCTAAAACCTAATTGGTAGGTTGTGTACAGATTTCCTACCAATGCTTGGAATTATGTGGGATCTATGTCGTTGGGGACTTGAGTTCTCTATAAGGCCTTATTCAAGATGTCTTGATGCATGGGGGAAGACTTAAGTAGATCCAAGATAGAAATCATAGTTGGGGTCTTGCCTAAGTGATCAAGGATGTTATACTGCGAACTGATAGATGACAACCGGGTAGATGCAGGGGTTGCTGGAACAATGATGCGAGTGTGATGGGTGGTAACAACACATTGTGGATCTTTACCTTTAACGCATATCATGGACACACGTGGATCCACTTGTTCTATGTATGTGACAAGACCTTGGTAATTGTATGGCACATTTTTATAACTGGTGTTATTTGTGTTGTTATTCTGATTGTTGTTGTTGCTAGGGCCAAGATTGGAGTTGGACGTACTAGGACCCTAATTATGCTTGGGAAAATAATTTTGATATATTTGAAGCTAAGCATTAGATGAAGTTGTCATGTTAGCATCCACATGTATTTCACCCCAAGCTATAACATTTTGGACATATGTTTTCAGATTTTGGCACTTATCCAATGTGTGTCCTTTAATCTAGTGAAATTCACAATACCCATTTTCTTTGAACCAAGTCGGTTTGGGCTTGGACTATTCAAGGGGCTTGGTTATAGGATAAGTGATGGGATAGTTAGCTTGGAGGAGCTTGTTAAACATGATGCTAAGGGGTTCTCCCAACTAAGTAAACTAGAGTTTATTTCTCCCTTGGTTGTTTTGATTTGATTGTTGACGAGGTGCTCCTTGTGGCACATAGATGGCATTTAGGATTGACTACTGCTGTTGAGGAGGATATTTTTGTGAGGTAGTAGCCACCTAGACATGTTTGGTGTCAGTGATACCATCATTGACAACATTTTTATTCTTGTTCCAATAACGAGGTTTATACTCAGAGGATCTCTCTTTATTAGAATTAAAAAAATTGACTTGACCTTTGGCAACAAGGGCTCTTTCCAGGATAGGACCCTTCTCCACTAGTGCCGCAAATGTGGTGATGCAGTGGATTTAGAAGCTGTGAGCCATATCCATATAGGAATTTTTGATAAATAATGTAACCATGCCTTTTTCCTACAATGGGGATATCATCCAATTGGCTAAGGCTCACCATCTTTGCAGATAGCTTGCAAAGGTTTCCCCATCACATTGATTTTCTTTTAGGAGATCAAGCGTGTCAATATCCTTCTCTAGATTAAAGGAGAAGTGGGGGATGAATTATTCTGATAGTTGCACAAAGGATTTCATTGATCCCTTTTCAAGACCCATGAACGAGTTAAGAGTGACTCCTTGTAGGCTTATAGGGAACAATCATATGAGGTAGTTGTCATTTTGCATGACTTCTTGGTAGTGGACATAAAAATATTACATATGAGCTTTGGGATCTTTGGTTCCCTTGTAATGATTGAATTTTAGTATTTCAAAGTGTTTAGGTAAGGGAACCAAGGAAATGGAGGGATCAAATGGATAGGAACAAATGTCCTCAAATTTGAATGATTGTTTGCCTGTCCCAACTTGTAAGTCCTTCAACACAGCCTTGACTTCTTCCAAGTCTTTTTTGATTGGTACTACAAGGGTTGGAGTAGGTTGATTGTACATATAGTATTGTTGGTATGATGAGGATGGTACTATAGTGGTTGGATCATAGACGAGTTGAGATGCATAACAAGGCATTTGTTGGTTCTGATTGGTATAAGTGGATTGTGGATAAATGTATGGCGGATAGGAGGATGATGGATTGTGATGATAAGAGGAAGAAGCCATTTGTTGGTAGGATGGCTGCTGTTGATAAGAAGTGGACGAAGCACCTTTTTTTTGTGTAGGATTTTGATAATACAAGGAGGTAGAACCCCCTTGTTGATATGATGATGGTTGTTGGTAGTAAGAGATGGAAGGTGCACCCTGTTGGTAGAATTGTTGTTGCTGGAGATAGGATAGATAAGATTGGTATTGATGCATAATGGTGGGTTGTTGCATGCCATATGGGGGTGGATTTGATGGCTAATGATAGGGATTAGTATGTGACTATATAGGATTGGTTTAAAGTGGTGGTTGGGTCCATGTTTGGTTCTAAACAACTTGATGAGGATTTGAATTGAGATGGGATGGAGCAGTGTATGTGCTGGATGGATGATAAAGGTATTTTGTAAGAGGATTGTTTTGTGTTTGCGTAGGAATATGTATATTCTATGGTGGAGGTTACTTCTATGGTGATTAATTGTAAGATGAGCGAGATGGAATATGTTGTTGTTGTGGGACTGCTATTGAAATGCCATGTGGTGGTTACAGTTGTTGGGATGTTGTTTGTGTCACCTAGTGTGGTGGTTATATAGGAATCATGACGTTTTTTTGTGGGTTGGAGATATTGTGCTGCAAAGGTTACTGATGAGGTGGTAGGGATGAAGCAATGAGAGTAGCAGCGTATTGTGGTGGTGTTTGCAATGAAATGGATTGGTGAGGATTGGTAGGAGGTTGCTAGAATGCAAGTGTCGGTAACTTGCTAGTGGGTGTAGATCCTAGAGGTGACATTAATGCAAGGATAGGTGTGCCCACAATATTGATAGGTGATTGAATAGGATGTTGAGATGGAAGTGGTGGAGTGGATGAGATGTATGGAGGCATGTCGTAGGCATAAGGATTGTGATGCCTGGGTTGTGCTACAGAAGTTGTGGTTGGGAGGTGAGGATTACTAGCAACTTGGTGTATTACAGCATTGCCAAACTCAAGATGATACTAGTTTTCTGTGGGTGCACCTTTGGGAACATATGAATTCCCAGGGATGTTTTGTGAAGTTTTTGGATCGGTATGTGTGGGAAGGATGTGGGTACCAACATATTGTGATGCATCGAAATCAGATGGTGGTTTGATTCATATCATGATCAAGGTGGCAAGAATCTTATCACCACGTTCGTTGAGGAGATGATCTGTCATTTGAACATTAATAAGATCATTAAGGTGTTCATCAAGAGTGACTTCAGGTTGATTAACCATGTTCTCATCATCAGGTGGTGTGGTGTTTTGGATGTTGGTATTGGATTGTGATGAAGCACTGTTATGGGGATCTTGTGGGATATTTGGAATGTTGTTAGGATCTTGTGGCATGTTCAGCTGGGAACCTTGGGCTTGTTGGTCTGCCATTTTATTTTTTGCCTATGAGAGTGTCTGAACGAGCTTGAAATTGCAAAACAACTAGGTGATCTAAGCTTCTAATATGCAATCTAAATGATGATCTAAATAATGATTGGATTGGATGATAGATCAATTGATTGGATTGATGATGGACCAATTAATTGGATGGCTAGATAAAGATTGGATTGATCGATAAAATGATTATAGGATTGGATGAAATTGGATCAAGGATCGATTGATTGGATGATTGGAAGGGTTTCTAAACTCGGTTCAGAGATCAACCTAGGTGACTTAAGGTAATGAATTATTGGATTAAAGGATGAATTAATGATCATGATACCAAATCCGCCTTGAGATGGAAGGGGATTAATAGGGCTGAGGATGATGATAGACTTAGGATGGATGGCAATCCTAAGAAGATGTTGAAGGATGACGATTAGGTTCAGACACCTAGGTCAATTCGGATAACAACTTCAAATGAAGTTCAGAGGATTTGGATTGATAGAGCGATAATGGATATTGAACCTAAGGATGATTACAGATGTACCTATATGATTTGGATTTAAATGGATCTAGATGTAAATGAAATAATGAGAGGATTATGCATAGATGAGATATGCAAATAGCTGGGCAGACAACAAGATTTTCAAAATCCTGAGAAACAAGATTTTGGGAAACAGATTCAATTTTAGGGTAGGGCCACCCAAACTTGGGAAAGGTCACCCAAACTAGGGAAGGGTCACCCAAACTTGGGCAGGGTTGCCCTTATAGGGGCAGGGTCACC
This sequence comes from Sequoiadendron giganteum, assembly GCA_007115665.2. Classification (NCBI taxonomy): domain Eukaryota; kingdom Viridiplantae; phylum Streptophyta; class Pinopsida; order Cupressales; family Cupressaceae; genus Sequoiadendron; species Sequoiadendron giganteum. The sequence continues at coordinate 394,277,900 of CM021108.1, read as the reverse complement.
CAAATAGATCTTGGTTTTGACTTAGTTCGAAAAACAATCAAGTGGTATCAATAAAGGGACTTCCAAAATGGGAAAATAGGTTCATAGAATGGGTAAACGATCACTAAAAATGGGTGAATGGATGTACGAGGTGGGGGAACAACACTCAGAACAAGAAAATGAGTTCTCGAAACAGGTGAATGACTTCTCAGAACAGGTGAACGACTTCCCAGAATGAGTGAACGAGTGGCCAAAACGAGGGAATGATATTCAGAATAGGAAAATGGATATTCAAAATGGACAGACAGATGGTCAGAATGGTTAAATGACTACTTGAAACAATGGAATGACACTCAGAACTAGAAAACAGGTATCTTAAACGGGGTAACGACTAGCGAACCGAGGCTGAAAATGATTGTTCGAAGGGTAGGGTCACCCCTTTTATGGTAGGGCCACTCCTTTAGAGGGTAGGGTTGCCCAAACTTGGGAAGAGTCACCCAAATAGTGGGCGGGGTCGCCCAAACAGGGGGTAGGGTTGCCCAAACAGGAAAAACTACTAAAATTTTAACTTGGACAAGATAAACAGTAGCTGAGACAAGGGGCAGGGTTACCCCTTTGAGGGAAAGGTCACATACTTGAGGGTGTGGTCACCCCTTTGAGGGAAAGGTCACCTGTTTCAAAAAAATTGGTGAATTTTGACTTGGTCTGGGTGAAAAACGGTTGAAACAGGAAGGGTAGGGTCACCCCTTTGAGGGTAGGGTTGACCCTTTGAGGGTAAGGTCACCCCTTTAAGGGTAGGGTTGCCTCTTTTAGGGAAAGGTCGCCTCTATGTGTTTGTCTAAACCTAACTTAGTCAAAAACAATTATGGAAAAGGACAAAAACGATAAGAAAAAGGCCAAAATTGACTGATAATCATTGGTTTTGCACAAGAAGATAGTTCAAACAACAGAAGCCTAGTTTAGTGTTAAGGGTATGGTCAACATGATCCTCTATCTAGGCTTAAAAAGGTTTATAAGGGAGTCTCTGATATATGCATGGTACGTGGGGCACAACTATGAACACCAGCCTATCACAAGCGTGAGTCAAGAACTTCCAGCGAGAGACTGGGAGCTCGAACCAACTCTTCACGTCTTCTCTAGGTATCACCCTAGATTTGATGCTTTTCTAGACATGATGTGACTCGATTGAGGTGCAAATTTTTCCTCCCCCTTTATATACCCCACCAATACGTGTGGTTGGAATCGTCCCTTGGGGTGATGAAATCCCCAAGCAAGTCCCACTAAAAAAATGAAAAAAGGGTAAAAATGGAGTTAAGTGGACTATGATTTCTCTTCACCCAGGATTGTCAAATAGCGCAAAGGGATTGGATACGCCAATATCTCACTTATACAAGCACAACAAACAATTTTATTGACCCTTGTTAATTAACCTATGTTCCTAGTTAAGAATGAAATCAACAAGTTAACTAGAAAAGAAACAAGCTTTCTCCCCCTGCAAAAACCATGTTAGTAGTTTCATTTTTACCATCTTCAACAATCGATTTGCACAAATGTTAGTAACGAAATAACACTCACAAACAAACACACGTTAGTAGGTCAGAAATAGTGAAAAACAACTTGAATCTATTTTATTAAATGAAAAACTTATTGTCTATTTACTTGTTTTTCCTCTGTTTCGAGCGTGGCCGCCTCTATGTTTTGGGCACAACCAAATCTTAGGATGGGGTTGCCTGTTTGTGGGTGGGGTCACCTGTTTTTGGGTAGGGCCGCCTATTTTTCAAGAACTTACATAAAAATAAAAAAAAAAAACATAAACGCATAAATTAGTGTTTTGGGTGGGGTCGCCCCTTTTTGGATGGGGTCACCTGTTCAGTCCAGAATATGCAAAATATAGTCAGAAACAGGAAAAAACAAAAAACAAAATTCTGGATTCTAGGCAGGGTCGCCCCTTTGTGGGTGGGGTCACCTGTTCATGGACCTGAACCTGCAAACAGAGTTAGAAACACAGAAAAATAGAAATTGAAAAAATCTAGAGTATGGGCGAGGTCGCCCCTTTGTGGGCGGGATCGCCTATTCATGGGCAGGGTTGCCCCTTTGTGGGTGGAGTCACCCCTTTGAGGGTGGAGTTGCTTTTGTGTTCCTAAACTTGCAAAAATTCAAAAAATAGAAAACGTAAAAGTGACACTCATGACGTGGGTCCCCCGGGCATGCCAAAAATGTGTGCGATGAAAATCCCTGGTCTAAAATGCAAAACTAAATGAATGCAATAAAAAAGGAAACACAAGAACACCTCAACGATTAGACCTAGTTTAAAATAAACAAATAACAATAAAAAACCACAATGATTATACCTTTTACTTGTTTAGCTTGATGAAGTGGTTGGTCCTTGAAGATGCTTTTGATGTATACCCCTTGATGGCAAACTTGCAATAATGGAGGTGGGTGAATGATGTAAGATGGTAGGTGGGAATGCAAAATGTCTTTGAATGTAAATATCTTGAATGTAAGAGTGCAAGAATGACTTTGAATTCTTGAGTGCAATAATAGCTTGAATGCAATAATATCCAAATTCTAACCCCTTTAACTTGAGGCCAAGACCCTCCATTTAAAGAAAAATGGACGACTGAGATTGATCCACCATGGACAAGATGAAGGGTTGCGGTGAGCTAAAGACTCACAAGCCCTCACATCTTGCGATGTGGAGGGTGAGATGGAAGAAGTATAAGGTGACATGGAAAAGGCCATGTGGTCCCAAGGTACTTGCAAGTACCTTGGCATTGAAGATGATTTCCTTAAAAAGGGATTCCTTGTTTCCAAGTGGGGCTGAAAGTGACAAGTGAGGAATTTTAGAAAGTCCACTCTTGTCACCATGGGGATTGGAGAGGGCATTGAAGAAATAAAAGTGAATTTTAAATTCACAAGCTTCGAATAAACCCATGGATAAGACAAGGTCCTCCAAAAGGAGGTCCTTGTCCCATGTACTTGATGTGACCTTTGAGAGGTCATGGGGAAGAGAAATGCATGGGGGGAATAAGTGTGAATTTTTAAATCACATGGGGAAGAGGTCAAACCAAATAAGGTAAGTACCATGAAAGGTTGACTTAAGGACATGCTAGAAAAGGTAAGTGATTAGGATTAAGATTGTGCAAATAGGTGATTAGAAAAATTAATGAAGATTAGAGATAAGTGGCTAAATATGGAGGATGTGACATTAATCCTGATTAAGGATATGCACATCCTAATGAAGGATTGATTAGATTAACCCAAATTAATGAAAAGATTATGGAGGATGGGACAAGGAGAGAGAAAGAATGAATTTAAAATTGAAAAGGATAATTGACTAAATTAACTAAATTGATACATTTATTTAATGTAGAGAGGAAATGTTAAAGGATAAAGTATTTAATTAAATACTTTTAGGAACCTTAGAAAATGGGACAATATTAATTAAATATGTCATTTAATTAATATAGACAAATTAGAAGAATAAATGATAGGATTTTGACCATATGGAAGTGCTCAAATTTGGATGTCTACAACCCTCAAACCTATACCTTAAACCCTAAACCATACATGCTCAACCCCCATACCTATACCCTATACCCTACCAATCCCTATCTCATTCTCTCTCTCTCCATCCCACCCTTCCAATCCCTAACTCATTTTCTATCTCCCTCACACCCTACCAATCCCCATCTCCTTCTCTCTCTCCCTCTCACCCTACCACTCCCTATACCCTCAACCCCAATCCATCAACGCTAATCCCTCAACCCTATAACCTTAACCCTCAACCCTAATCAATCATGACTTAAACCTTTGATCCCTCAACCATTAAACCCTCAAACCTTAAACCCTTAATCCCTCAACTCTCCAACCCTTAAACCCTCAACCCTTAATACTTCAACCTTTAATCTCTCAACCCTCTACCTTAATCCATCAACCTTTAACCTTAATCCCTCAACCCTTAAGCCCTTAATTCGTCAATTCTTAAATCCTTAATTCCACAACCCTTAAACCCTCAACCCTTAATCCCTCAACCTTGAAACCTCAACCCTATACCCTCAAATCTTATACCCTTAATCACTCAACTCTCTACCCTAAAAGAAAACCATCAACCCTCAATTCTCAAACCTTACCCTATAGATTGGACCATCAACCCTAATCCCTCAACCCTCAACCCTCAACCCTCAACCCCTTAATCCCTCAACCCTCTACCCTATAAATTAAACCCTCAACCCTCAATTATAATCCTTCAACACTCTACCCTAGTCCCTCAACCCTTAAACCCTTAATCCCTCAACCCTTAAGCCCTCAACCCTTAAAACCTTAATCCCTCAACGCTCAACCCTTAAACCCTTAACCCCTTAATCTTATCTCCTTCTCTCTCTCTATCCCACCCTACAAATATTTCTCTCTTTATTTCTCTCTAGTCCTCCCACCCTACCACTCCCTATTTCCCTCCTTACCTAGATCTCTCCCTCCCACCCTACCAATCCATATACCTTAATACCTAAATCCTCAACCCTATACTTAATCACTAACTCAAACTTTGAACCCTTAATCCCTCAACTCTTAAACCTAATCATTCAACCCTTAAACCATTTATCCATCAATCCTATCTCCTTCTCTCTCTCTCTCTCTCTCCCTCCCACTCTACCAATCTCTATCTCCTTATTTATCTCTATTCCTCCAACCCTACCACTCCCTATCTCCCTCCTTTCATCTCTCTCCCTCCCACCCTACCAATATGTATACCTTAAACCCTCAACCCTATACATTGGACCCTCAACCCTTAAAATCTCAACCATTAAACCCTTAATCCCTCAACCCTCAACCCTCAACCCTTAATACCTCAACCTTGTCTCTTTCTCTCTCTCTCTCTCTCTCCCTCCCACCCTACCAATCCCTATCTCTTCTCTCTCTCTCCCACCCTACCAATCCATATCTCTCTCTCTCTCTCACCCTACCAATACCTATCTCCTCTCTCTCTCTCTCTCCCACCCTACCATCCCTATTTCCTTTTGTAACTCTCCCTCCCACCCTACCAATCCCTATCTAGTTTCCCTCTATTCCTCCCACCCTACCACTCCCTATCTCCCTCCTTCCCCCTCACTCCTTTCCACCCTACCAATCTATATACCTTAATCCCTAAACTGTCAACCCTTAACACTCAACCATATACCTTAATCCTTAAACCCTACACCCTCAGACCTCATCGATATACCCTATACCCTCATCCTTAAATCCTAAACCTTGAACATTGTACCATTAACCCTATACTTAAGTCTTAATCTGTCAACCCTCAACCCTGTACCTTAAACCCCAAACCCTACAACCTCAACCCTTATCCCTATACCAAACACCCTCAAACCTTATCCCTACACCAAATACCCTCAAAATTATACCATAAACCTTCAACATTCTCCCTCAACACTATACTTAAATAACCACTAAACCATACATTATCAAACCTTCACCCTATACCCTATCAATCCCTATCTCCTCTCTCTCTCTCTCCCACCCTACCAATCCCTATCTACTTCTCTCTCTCCCTCCCACTCTACCAATCCCTATCTCCTTCTCTCTCTCTCTCTACCACCCTACCAATCCCTATCTTGTTCTCTCACTCTCCCTCCCACCCTAAAAATCCGTATCTCCTTCTTTCTCTTTATTCCTCCCACCCTACCACTCCGTATCTCTCTCCTTCCCTCTCTCTACCTTCCACCCTATCAATTTGTATACCTTAATCCTTAAACCCTCAACCCTAAAAAATCAACCATATACCTTAATCCCTAAATCCTAAATCCTACACCCTCAACCCTCATCCATATAACCTATACCCTCATCCTTAAATCCTAAACCTTGAAAATTATACCATCAACCCTATACTTAAGCTCTAATCCCTCAACCCTCAACCTTATACCTTAAACCTTATCACTATACAAAATACCCTCAACCTCATACCCTAAACCTTCGACATTGTCCCTCAACCCTCAACCTTATACTTAAACCATAAAAACTACACTCTAAACCCTTAACCTTATTCCTTATAGCAAAAACCCATTGTAAACCCTATACCCAATATCATAAACCCTAGTACCTACACCCTAAACATGTAATCTTATACACTCAACCCTAAACATTGTTGGAATGATGGATGCATAGGTGGACCTTTGCCAGGAAGAAATATTCAACCACAAAGAAAGTATGATAATGACATGCAAATAGAAATTCTATTATGATCTATTAGATTGATAGATAGATGGATAGATAACAAAGAGTACATATGCCTGATTATATAGGCAAGTGCTAAATCTAAAACGCAAAGGATATTTCCAAGTGTTCAAATCACACTTCATGTGACAACAAGAAACCCTAACCAGCTACCTAGGGAATGATAACAAGATGGAGATAAGTTCTAGAAAAGAAAACTCATCTTCTAGAAGGGAATCTTATCTCAACAACTTTATTAAATGATTAAATGAAACTTAAGATTAATATGATTAATTAAAACCTAAGTTAACTTATGCTAGTGTAATAATTAATTAATTACACTAACACCCCCCATAAGTGCAACTTAGGGAGACTAGATAAGCATGCACCTAAAACTAAGATGAATGCAAGAAAGCATGAATGGGTCCTGGCAACAAGACCTGATCAGGTACCTATGTACAAATGCAATAATGAGGTAGAGAAGGAAAACCCAGTGGGACAACCCCACCATATCAGAATCATAATAATGCAACAGCAGACCCGATGCCACGGAACACTCGAAAACACCAAACTGGAACAACCCTAGAATCCATAAAGCAACAGTAGATGAAAAGATGATGACAGAATCTGGAAGCTGTGAATCTCGATGCCCATGTCAAACTGAGACTAAAACTTTTCCATGAGAACAAGTACCATAAAGACTTAGGAACATTAACCAAAAATTTAGTGGCCCTCAAACTAAGATGGATCCAATGTGGATCATTAACCATAGGGTCTCAATCAAAAGTGTGAACCAAAATGAATCTGATATGTGTCAAGCTAAGACAAAAAATTGGTCAAAAGAAACTAAGAAACCATATTACAATCCATGAGATTTGTCATCAAAACATAATGAAGATCAAAGTGCATGCACACTCTAATCAGATTATTATGCAAGAATCCCCCCTATGGAACTTTATGTAAGTTCATTTATTACAATACCCCATGATTGTAAAAGGAGAATATGCAAAACATGCATAAATTAAAAACAAAATGCAAACCTATTGCACACAAACAAAAAAAAGTGCATGCACAAACCAATGTTTACATCTGCCTCCATGATGAAAAATAACCTCAAATTTGTGTAGATGACCAAATCTGAAAACATGGCAAACACCACTATGAAGTGCTCGAAACAAGCTTTTCGTTAATATCTCGTTTGCCAAAAATGGACATCGTGGCCAAAAATTATGAATTTTTTAAAAAAACTGAATTTACCCTGGAGGAAACGGATTTTCGAGCAAAAACGTTTATTTCTGATTTGATTTATGGAAAATCTACGCACTGTTTGTAGACAAAAATAAAAACCCAAAAATATTTTGATGCTAGAAATAAAACCCATAAATCGTTTATTGATCCAACAAACAAAAGATGAAAATTTGATTTTTTTTTAACCTTTAGTCAGGAGAAAAATGACGCTCGACGCTTTTTAGATTGCGATTTTCTCCAGATCTGTGTAAGATATGCAAAATCTAAAACATACTCAGTTCAGATTTCAACGCTGGCTACAAAACCCAAAAATCGTTTTTCCTGCAAATGAGTGAAAACTGGACTTTTGAAGCAAATATGATGACGACTCCAATAAAAAACGGCTTGCAACAAACCCTTGATTGCCAAAGAACCTCACTAGCCAAAATTTCTTGATCATGGGATGAACCTTCACTGGAATAGCTTTGATACCATGTTGGAATGATGGATGCACAGGTGGACCTTTGCTAGGAAGAAATATTCAACCACAAAGAAAGTATGAGAATGACATGCAAATAGAAATTCTATTATGATCTATCAAATTGATAGATAGATGGATAGATAACAAAGAGTACATATGCTTGATTATATAGGCAAGTGCTAAACCTAAAATGCAAAAGATGTTGCCAAGTATTCAAATCACACTTCATGTGACAACAAGAAACCCTAACCAACTACCTGGGGAATGATAACAAGATGAAGATAAGTTCTAGAAAAGACAACTCATCTTCTAGAAGGGAATTTTATCTCAACAACTTTATTAAATGATTAAATGCAACTTAGGATTAATATGATTAATTAAAACTTAAATTAACTTATGCTAGTGTAATAATTAATTAATTACACTAACAAACATTACCCCTCAATTGTAAACCCTAAAACCCTCAACCCTATACCATAAACTCTATACTTAAATCCTACACCCTTTGTAACTCCCCACCGCACAAACCCTAAAGGACACTAAAATAGCTAACATTTACAACATATATATTTTTAAAGTAAACCATTATGAGATGTAAGTTAACATACACCCTGGTAATAAAACCATATACATACAACATCTAACTAAGTCCCTTGGGGTAACATGACAAAATTACATTTCAAGCATTTTTAACATAAACCCAATTCCAATGACAATAAATAACTTGCAAGCTTCCATTTCATCCCATTATAAAGTGTGAATAAATGACATCCATCACGCTTAAGAATTTAATTAAAACCAAAGATTACAATCATTACATTTATAATATGACGATACATCATTCGAAGATTACATCAATACAATAGTGCTTCCCAACATGAACGAGAATAGTACAATCATGGAATATTACAACTGATATGAATGAATACCTCAAGACTGGTCGTAACTCTGGTGCAACTCTAGAAATGCCACAAATGGCATAACACTACACAACTCGACCTTCGGTTGGGAACCCAATGGGGTGCATAACATGTTCCACCCAACCATGTGGACCCTAAGGCCCACCCCCATGCTAGGAGTTGACAAGAAAGACCCACAACATAAAAAATTCAAGCAGAAAGGCAACAAGACTCAATAAACAAGAGTAACATTAAACATAAGCAACATCCGCTTCTAGAGGTACAAGAATAAAAAGAGGGGCACAACAAACATACAAGGTTGCTAAAGGGTGGAGTGTCATCACATAAGTTCAACATGGGTTACCTAATGTGGATCTTCATAGGTTACCGACCCCCCTACCTGGTTAAACCCTAGCAACCTCAACTGATCCCCGACCCCCATTCTCACTCATGCAAGATCAACATACCTCTTAAGAGGACAAGGGAGTTGATCTTTTCCATTCCAGACCTTCCCACTCATGTCAAGCCTAAATGATCACTTGAGCCATAAGTGAGGCTAACTTATTTGGATTAATGTGAGATACTACCCAAACCCCCTAATTAATTATTAGGTTATCATTGATTAAGGACACTCTCAATGAGTTACCTATATTCCACTTTGTGTGCCAACCCCCATTGAGAGCCACTCCCCCTACTAACAACCAAATCTCAAAATCACAAATGGACAAGCCAACTTGCACAAGATACCAAAACCAAAAAATTAAATACACCAAGTGAGGCATGCACCGTCTCATGCTAGAGCTTCATAGTAACCAAATTCCAAGTGCAAGGCTAAACCCACATAGACAAGTGTAAGATCACAGTTCACAAGAACCAACATGAGAAACCAATTATAACTAAACAACTTTCCCCACCTATGGAAGTCTAAAAGAAAATCGGCTACCCAAGGACTCTCAATCGAGGGTAAATCAAAGCAAAACAAGTTCCCAAATAAATTCCAACTCAAATTCAAGGAATAAAATCTCCTCAAAACAAAATTAACACAAGAGGAAGATACATCAAAATGGAATCATCAACATTCACCTTTAAAAGCACGAATGCATTCAATTTATTACTCAGAAAGAATAATAAATAATTAATTACATTTTATTTATATGCTCATTCCGAATTCCTTTACAAATAATTAACAAAATCATATAGACATATTTTATAAAGAACACAACCCCTCATTTATTACATCATAAAAAAATCAACGTCAGTTATCAATTCCATTGTAAGTTAATTTAGAACAAAGCCCTCATTTAGAAAAGAATGATAAATCTTATTTACTTAACTTCCAAATTCATTTATAAGAAGTCATTTAACTAATGAAGGGAACTACACAAAAAAAAACATATTCTATATATGCCTAAAACCCATTTTATGCAATTATCTTGCTCTTCATGTATAAACATAATATTTATTCATATATATATATATATATATATATATATATATCCCAATAAAACAAAATTGCTTAAATAACTATATATAAATATATATACAATTTAGCAACCTGTTGTCTTAAACAACAAAGTGAATACCTTAGTGAATACCTAAACAAAACAAATAGCATAATCAACTAAATATAAATATATATGTAAAGATACATAAATTTGGTTTTGAATACCTTGTTGTTATGATGAAGGGACAATATTAAAACTTGATACTTGCTGTCATAAACAATAATTCAAAATCCTTGTTGATATAGACATACAAACACTACCCACATATTTATATATATATTTAAAATGCAAACATAATAGTTGTTCATACGAGTGGGATGAAGGGCCGATTCAAGCAACTATGGCTAAAAGAATGCTAAAGTGCATTCCATAACACTAGTATCCATTACAACAAACAACAAGCATCGATCGAATGTCATAAAGTAAATTCAAAAGCCAATAAAATAAGTCAAATATTACAGAAATGAGATGGATCAAATCTTATATGAATGAAATCAAATTCTCATAACAAGTCTCATGTTGTAAGGGATTCATTTGACTAGAAGGCAACAATGTAGGAGAGATAAAAAGGTGCACTGCCCAGCCTTAGATGGCACAAAGAAGCTTTAAGAGAAAGGATTAGCTAATCAACACAACATAATAAGAAATGAACATAGAGCAGATCAAGGAAAGATTCAAATGTCATCACAAGAGTTTTTGACTACCCAAGGCAGCATAAGATTCGATTGCAAGCATGCCAATCTTTAGCCCCAACGCACTCATTAACACCAATCTACTTACATGCCAATCAAATTCTAAAAAAAAATCATTATGAACCGAAGTCTTCAATGAAACAAATCAAATCACATAGGGAGAAAGAGAGTATATAGGCTTACACAATGATGATGTGACTGGCGGTATCAACAACATATAAGCAACAAATTAATATAATCAGAGGATGAAGCAATTCCATCGAACACAAAATACTGTTGGAAAAAGTAATCTCGAGCAGCAACGAGAAAGTGCATTTAATGCACAAACAGATAAGATTTGTTTTGGATCGTTCCCCCAGCTGGATTGTCAAACACTTGCTGTCCCAATTAATTTTGGCAGAAAATTTATTATTGGTAGGTGAATTTGAATTGAGTGCCAATTTTGGAAAAGGCTGGGAAAGACAAAAGAACATAATATAATGTTTTTTAGTTAGAGAAAAAAAAAAGACAGAAGACATAGAGAGCAGCAAAAGAACATAAGTAGAATGTTCAAGAGATCCTGCAGCAGCAAAAGACATTGACAAAGGACAGTGCTCTGGAATGTTTGCAGAAGCACACAATTTTTTCTAGTGCACCAGAATGTGCATAGTATTTTGGATGAAAGAATGTACAGATCTTTACTTTGAGTTTTTATATGTAAACATTTTCATATTGTAATCTTTTTGGTTAGTTTAATGAAACAAAAAATATTCTGCCTCTCTTCTTGCTGTCCATTTTATCTTGTTTGTGTTTTCTTCTTTGTCCACTATAGTTGGGTTTATTTGGCCAACAGATTGGTACCAGAGCCCTAAGATTTCTGGGCATTTAGTTTTTAAAGCCCTAGCTCTAGTCCTAGGTGTATTGTGATAGAATCCTTGCTTCTAGGTATTTGGGAAAGTCCTAGCTTTCTAGGAAGTGAAGAAAAACCCTTTAGTTTTTTTTGGGTATTTGTAGTTTCTTGCATTTAGCAAAATGGCAAGAGGAGACAGTAGGAGTTGGCAGCAGCCACCTATTTTTGATGGAAAAATTTATGACATCTGGGAAAAGAAAATGAAAAACCGTTCTTATAGCAAATGATTTGTGGGAATTAGTAGCAAATGGGTTCACAGATGTGACTGACCCAAATGCATATGTAGTATTGACCAATCCCCAAAAGAACCAGTTGAAAGAGACAAGAAACAATGATGCTAAAGCCCTCAGTTTGATTGAGGCAGCCTTAACAGAGGCTATTTTCCCTCGAATAGCAGCAGCTTGTTATGCAAAAGAGGCATGGGAAATACTTGAAACCACTTGCAAAGGGATTGAGAAAGTCAGGTCTGTGAAACTCTAACTACAAAGGAGAGAATTTGAGACCATGCAGATGAAGGACAATGAGTCTATTTTAGATTTTCATACAAGGGCTTCCACCTTGATTAATCAGTTAAGGATAAATGGAGAAACTATGGTAGAACAAAAGATTGTGGAGAAGATTCTTAGAAGCCTACCTACAAAATTTGACCCAATGGTTATTGCCATAGAAGATGAAAAAGTGTTGAAACCCTCTTGTGCTATTTTGTCCTTGATGACAACTTATGTTACTCTGGCATCTTGGTGGTTACTATCTAGTTTATTCCACTTGTCTATTTGGCACATTTACTTCATTGATATTATTATCTTGGTGGAACTGATTGTTTAACTCCATGTGCAGATTACAAGTGCTTGCTGAGGTATTCTGGTTAGAGGTCATTTTCTCCATTGATCAGGTGATACATTTCTGGTTTAAACAATTATTGTCTTAGTGATGATCTTAATTATGTTGTCCTTGGCATAAATCAACTTTATATAGGTTGTTACAGTATGGTTTGATCAGGCTCTTGCATCTTGAAATTATTAATGGTTTACATGATGCAACATATTTCTCAGAATATTAAGAGTTTATGGTTACTGGCATGGTAGTGTGAATTTATCATGCAAAATCAGTCTTCATGAGTCACTGGACATTAAATTGGCATTGGCACATCTTATCACAATGGACACTTTAAGATGACAAGTTTGGCTTTAATGAATTCAGTTATGGTATTTGGTATGGGAGAATGGCATTCTGAATCTTGCATAATACCTTGCTTCTATTTCTTAGGCATTGGAAATTACATTGCATTGGACTTCATCATGGTGGCATTTGACCGTGGGCAAGGGAATTCTATTCGATCCTTCATTTGTATTTGTGTTGGGTCATTTGGTTGATTTTTACTTCAAGTCTTAAGGCCGTCTGCAGTCATAAAAGGTTAATTTTTGTTTATGTCACATTGAATGTGACCTTGCTTTGAATTTGTGGGAACTTAAAGTCTTATGTCTTTTTCCCCTTCACATGGAATAATGTTGGTCATTATTTGAATCGGCATTACACTTGCCTTGTCTATTATTCAAAAAATGACTTGGTCGGCAGTCTACTTGGCATTTTGTAAAAGTCTTATGAGTTTTTTTCTTAGTCAGCATGATTACCTTTATTCTACCTGTGGATTGCAAAGGGAATAATGATTATTTGATTTATCATTATCTATCCATTTTGGACTCCAAATGTTATCCATTTTTGCAATGGAACTCATTTTGTTTGATATGGAAGGTTAGGGCAAAACGTTTCTTTTTGTTTCACATTTTTTTTGACATCCCCATTCTGGCCGCCACCATGGATCTTTGCCTTGGGCCGTTTCTTTGTTATCCCTGGTGTTTTTTCTCTTGGATAGCGATTGGGAGCAGTTAGGAGTCCATCATAGAGGTCGCTCCATTTGTCTTCTTTCAGCCACTGGGTGTTAGCACGTTTATGGAAGGCAGTATAGCCATTTTTGCTCCTTTATAGGACTAGTAATCATTCTTTGACAGCAACATTCGGTTACCAGGTATTCTTCTTTTGATTGGTTTGTAGATCTGCTTCTGGTCAATCAAGATGGTTACAAACTTACTCTATCTCTCTTATGCAAAGAAAAAATATTGAAAACGTCTTTTGATTTCAAGAGAAAAGTCTGAAATATTTGTTTTTAAAAATTAAAACGTGACTGCAATTTCTTGTGAATGTTATCATGACAATTATTTTAAGGAACTGTGTTTTCTAGGTGTGGGTAATGATAATATCATCAAATCTCTTCATTTGCTTATCTGGGTTCATGGATAACGGTTCTTGTCAAGTTACTTGAGTCACACTTCACAATGATTTCAGTTTCTTAAGTTTTTTTCAGTCACTATAATGGGTATAGATCTCAGAATATTCTCTTAGCCTCATTGGAATTTATGGGTAACTGTTATAATGCATGGTTATTAGCTTTTGATTGCATGCTGGTTGGGGTTTTAGTTACCTCTTTTTCATAGCATCTTATTTGTCAGAACTCCTATGGTATATGCACTCTTCATTACTACTTGTGGGTATAATCTAAAAGAGGTTTCATTTTGCTAAAAATTATTCAGTTGCTTTGTTGGTTCTATCAGGAAAAATGGTTATCATTTCAGTTTTTAAATGATGTTCTCTCACTGCGTTTGTTTAAGCACTGCATGTGCAGGCTTCTAGTGAAGATATGCTTTGTCACACCTTTATTCTTGGACTTTTCTATTCTATCCTCAACAGAAAGAAATAATCTTCTTTCATGATCATTGCAACTTTAGATCTATTTCTTGTTAGTCATTTTATAACCTAAAAAACAACCTTGTATAACCTTCTGGAATGTGAAATTCAAGAAAAAGTGGTAATACTTCAATATGTAATGATGTTTTCTATAAAAAGATAAAAATAGTGAGTAGGGTTCTATCATGATAGAAAATCAAAAAATTGAAACAGGGGTATTACTATTTAGAGATGTGAAAGTCTATTATGTGATTTGATGTTGAAAATTGGAAAACATAGTGTATAGTCAGATTTGTAGTTTTCTATATGGGAAAAGATTGAAAATCAAACAGTTAGAAAAGAAAGAAAAGATGTATTATTGTAAAATAGTTTGATGAGACTGTATTGTAACTATGATAGTATTTTCCTCAAGCTGCATCGAGATTAGATAATGCATGGAATTCTGAAGAGTCAATTTTGACTCTTGAAAATTCTATGTTTTGTCTGTCAAGAGGCACTTGACAGAAATCAAGTGAAACAAAGAGATCCTCTGTACTATTGTACATTCTATTGAATATCAGGAAAGGGGTTGGTGCTCCTTGAGATTGGTGTCTCTAAACAGAGGGGTTGGTGCTCCTTGAGTCGGTGCTTAGAAATCAGGCATTAAGGCTTTGTCAAAATAAATTATTGAAATAAAAGCATGAAAAAGGTAGCAGGTTTAGGAGTGGTTTTTCTACCCCAGGAGGGTTTTCCACTCAGCATATCTTGTTTATATTGTGTCTCCATGACTCTTTTGCTTCAGTACTTTACTGCTTTAAAATGCAATGTTACATTACTCATTTCAGTTTATATGATTGCATTCGAATACATGAATGACACTATCATTGAAAAATGAGAACATATGTATGGCTCTTTTTAGTTTCAGTTTAAAATATTTAAGAAGTTATAAACACTGATTCACTACCCCCCGTCTTAGTGTATTTTCACTCCAACAATTGGTATCAGAGCCTAGGTTCCTCTGATAGGTCTTTCCAACCTAGGATTGATTCTGGACTTGGAGTCTATTCAAAATGTCTCAAGCTCATGAAGGTACTTCCATGACTGGAGCTCCATTTTTTGATGGAACTAATTATGTATTCTAGAAAATCAGAATGGAGACTTATTTAACTTCTATAGACCTTGATGTCTAGAGCATAGTATTGACTAGGTACACTGTACCAGCTACTTTGCCAACTACTTCTAATGAAAATAAGAGATATGAAACCAATGCAAGAGCAAAGCATGCTCTTCTATGTGCTCTGACTAAAGATGTCTTCATCAAATTCATGCACTACAGTTCTGCTAGAGAAATCTGGACTAAACTTGAAACTATCTATCAAGGAAATGAAAAGGTAAAGCAGTCCAAAGTCCTCACTTTAAAACATCAGTTTGAAGAATTAAAAATGAGGGACAATGAAAAAGTTGTTGACTATTTTCTGAGAGTTGATGAAATAGTAAATGCCATGAAGGGTCTGGAAGAAGAAGTCAAGGAGTTTGATGTTATAACCAAGGTCATCAGAACCTTGCCAACAAAATTTGAAGCTAAGGTAGCTACTCTAGAAGAGAAGAAACATTTTACCCAACTTACCCTTGACAGTTTACAAGGCACTCTTACTGCCTATGAAATGAGGGTTAGTAAAAGCAACTCCACTACAAAAGAAGCAACATTTAATGCTGAAAGGAAAGAAAGGGATGAACTCTCTGAATCAAAATTTTCTGATTCTAAAGAATCCCATTTTGTGAGGAAACTCAAAAAGGGTTATGGAAAGTATAAAGGAAAACTTCCCTTCAAATGCTTTAACTATGGCAAAATAGGTCACTTTGCTGCGAAGTGTCCCTATGGTGACACAAACAGTGATAATGAGAAATCTGAGAAATTTGCCAAGAAAAAGGCTTATAGACCCAAACAAAAATTTAACTTCAAAAAGAAGAAAAGTCTGTTTAGCAAAAATGAAACAGATTCTGAATCTAATGACTCTCTAGATGAAGAAGATGAAAATCTCTTCATGGCTGAAATCATTCAGCAAGATGAAACAAACAACAATGATGCTGAAGAAGGTGAAGTGGACTATGAAGTAGAACTAAAATATGCTCTAAAAGAGCTGAGAAAACTTAAGAAATAATTGTGTGCTCAAGAACATAATGTTGTTCAAGATAACTCACAAGAGCTCATTAATCTTGAGATAATTTCTCTAAAAACTCAACTTGAAGAATCCAAAAGAGTTGAAGATTGTCTTCGCATTGACATAAGTTCCAAAGATCAAGAAATTCAGAAACTTGAACATGAGATTGTAGATCTCAGGAAGAATATCGAAAAGTATGAAAGCACTCTTAAACTGAATGACATGCTTAGTAAATAGAAATTAAACAAAGACAAAACTGGTATTGGCTTTGTTAAAGGTGAATGCTCAAATGACAGTGAGAAGAACAATACTGTTGCTGGAAACAAAAATCCTGAACTCAAACATTCTGAGTTTGTCAAGGATCATATTCATCCTTTTAGGAGCAACAAAATGGTTTACAACTCCTACCCTCTCTTCTATGGGTACTGTTACTTCTACAATAAATTTGGTCACAAAGTAAATTCTTGCAGATTTATGAATGCTAGAACTCCTAGATTTGGCTTTAGGTAGAATCATGGTTTTGTAAGATAGATTAGATGTTTTACTTGCAAATATTTGGGTCATTCAACAAAGCAATGCAATGTTGATCAGCAGAATAAACAGTTGAAAACCATCAAATTTTGGAAACCCAAAGCAGTTAACAACATTGAATAGACTATGCTTGTTCAAAGTGCTTTTCACTCAAAGAAGAAGGACCTATGGGTCCTGGACAGTGGCTGTTCAAACCACATGACTGGTGACAAAGAAAAATTTACAAATCTAGAAGACTATGTTGGTGGATATGAAAAATTCGGAGACAACTTTGGAATTCAAATCAAAGGAAGAGGTTCTTTGTTACTGAATGAAGACACTCCAATCTTAAATGTTTATTATGTAGAAGGATTAAAACATAACCTTCTGAGTGTCAATCAAATCTGTGATAGTGGCTTTCAAGTCCTGTTCACTTCACAAGGATGTGAAATCAAAAACCAATCAGGTAAAGTTGTTGCAGCTAGAAGGAGGACTAAAGGAAATGTCTACAACTTACTAGAAACCTTTGGACATGAGAACAATCACGGTATATGCTTAATGAGTCAGGTTGAAGAATTTTGGTTGTGGCACAAGAGACTAGGCCACATTAATTTTGACAATATGGTCAGAATTAGCAAAAATCAAAATGTAAGAGGTCTGCCCCCTCTTAAAAAACCTGACAAAGCTGTTTGTAAAGAGTGTCTCAAAGGAAAGAAAACCAAGGTAAGCTTTAAATCCAAGGAACATTTTTCTACTAAGCCTCTGCAAATTGTTCATACTGACTTATGTGGTCCTACAAGGACTAGATCCATAAATGGTGAGAAATACTTCATGTTTTTTGTTGATGACTACTCTCGTATGGTATGGGTTACTTTTCTCAAGAATAAATCAAAAGGTTTTGAATGCTATAAAGTTTTTAGAAAACTAGTAGAAAGAGAAACAAACTTAAAACTAAAATGTTTAAGATCTGAAAAAGGTGGTGAATTCACCTCACAATAATTTATAGACTACTATGACAAACATCGCATAAAAAGACAGTATGTTGCTACTAGAACACCCCAGCAAAACGGGGTAGTTGAGAGAAAGAATAGGACTGTAAAAGAGATGGCAAGAACTATGCTAAATCAAGAAAATCTAGCAAATATGTACTGGAAAGAAGTTGTTCATATAGTTGTTTACATTTTGAATAGAGTGCAAATTAAAGTGAAATCAAACTTCACTCCATATGAACTGTGGTATGGAAAATCTGCACAAATTAAATACTTTAGAATATTTGGTTGCAAGTGTTTTATCAAAAGAGATGATGAAAACTTAGGCAGTTTCCAGTCTAAAACTGATGAAGGTATCTTTTTAGGATACTCTACACACAACAGAGCCTATAAATGCTTTAACAATAGGCTGAACAAAATTGTTGAATCTGTCAATGTTAAATTTGATGAAAATCCTCTGTTAGATGTTGAACCTATGGAGAATGCTGAAAAGGATAAATTTGAGCTTGATATAATCACTGAGAGCTTTGAAACTGCAAAGCCCAAACCAAAACCAGCAAGCCCTAAACTTGCTGAAGCACAATTTGAAGATGCTGAAATCAGCTCAGAAAAATGTGAACCCAAAGTTACTTCAAAATCTCTTGCTAGAAATCATCCTAAGGATTTGATTATAGGAGATAGATCTACAGGAGTTCAAACAAGAAAAAAATCTGTTAACTATGATGAAAAAGCTCACATAGCTGAGCTTATTGCATTTTGTTTAATCACCTAGTTTGAGCCCAAAATTTATGATGATGCTCTAACTGATGAATGTTGGATTAATGCAATGCAAGAAGAAATTGATCAAATTAAAAAAAATTAGACTTGGGATCTAGTCCCAAGACCAGATAACAAAAATGTCATAGGTGGCAAGTGGATCTTTGGAAAAAAACATGATGAAAATGGTTAGGTTGTTCGCAACAAGGCCATATATGTCTGCAAAGGATATGCTCAACAAGAAGGTATTGATTTCAGTGAAACTTTTGCTCCTGTTGCTAGGCTTGAATCCATTAGAATTTTCTTGGCATATTCTATTTTCAAAATTTTTACTATATATCAGATGGATGTAAAAACTGCATTTTTAAATGGATACTTAGAAGAAGAAGTTTACATAGAACAGCCTGAAGGGTTTATATGTAAAAACAAACCAAATCATGTCTACAGGCTGAAAAAGGCTCTATATGGCCTAAAACAAGCTCCTAGAGCTTGGTACTCTAGATTGGACAGTCATTTACTGTCAAAAGGGTTCACTAGAGGAGGAGTTGACAGCAATCTATATGTTAAAATTGAAGGATCTGATACTCTTGTTGTTGAAATTTATGTTGATGACACCATTTTTGGTTGCAACAATGTTGCCTTGAGCAAAAAATTCTCACAAATCATGGAATCTGAATTTGAAATGTCAATGTTAGGAGAACTGTCATTTTTCTTAGGTCTCCAGATTTCACAACTTGACTCTGGCATCTTTCTATCTCAAGCAAGGTATGCAAAATAAATGTTAAAAAGGTTCAAAATGGATGAAAGTCATCCAGTAAGCACCCCAATGGCTACTGGCTGTAAAGTTAGCAAAGTTGATGACTCCCCTGCTATAAACTAAACTGATTATAGGTCAATGATAGGCAGCCTATTGTATTTAACTACCTCAAGACCTGACATAATGCAAGTTGTTTGCATGGTTGCTTGTTTTCAATCTGCTCCTAAAGAATCCCACATCAATGTTGTGAGAATAATTCTTAAGTATGTACTAGGAACAATAGATTATGGACTTTGGTATCCCAGAAGCAATGACTTCTCTTTAATAGCTTATATTGATTTTGACTGGGTAGGATGTCTCGATGATAGGAAAAGCACCAGTGGTGTTGATTTCTTTCTTGGTGATCGTTTAGTGGCTTGGCACAGCAAAAAGCAAGAATCTGTTTCACTCTCTACTGCTGAAGCAAAATATATAGCTACCACTTCTTGTTGCACTCAAGTAATTTAGATGTCACAGACATTATCAAATATGGGTATTGAAATTCCAAAACCAATTACTATTATGTGTGACAATACTAGTGCAATAAATATCTCAAAAAATCCAGTTATGCACTCTCGAACTAAACATATAGCTATAAAGTTTCATTTTCTTCATGAAAGGGTGTTGGCTAACAAGGTATACGTGTAATATGTTCCTACACAAGCATAGGTTGCTGACATTTTTACAAAACCATTGGCTAAAGATGTCTTTGAGAGACTTCGGTCTCGATTGGGAGTTGTCTCTCAATCTTTGTTATCTTAACCAGTCTATCTTGGTGATAGGGGGAGTTGGTTAGCTCTTCTTGTAGCTCATACTTTGCTGCTCAAAGGTTCTTTCTGCAGTTTGATGGCATGTCACAGTTGGTTTTGGTTTATCTTTGTTTGGTCTCCCTTTATCCTTGTGTCAAAAAGGGGAAGAATTTTGAGCATTCGGTTACAGTTCATTATCTTTGGTTTGGTGGCTCAGTTTTTCCATCAAGGACAAAGGGGGAGTTTGTTGAATCCCTCTTATGCTATTTTGTCCTTGATGTCACTCTATGATTATCTAGCATCTTGATGGTTATCTTCTCAATTGATCCATGTTTTGTTTGGCACATTTACTTCATTGATTTTATTATCTTGGTGCCACTGATCATTTAACTTCTTGTGCAGATTACAAGTGCTTGTTGAGGTATTCTGGTTACAGGTCATTTTCTCCATTGATCAGGTGATACATTTCTGGTTTAAACAATTATTGTTTCAGTGATGATCTCAATTATGTTGTCCTTGGCATAAATAATCTTTAAACAGGTTGTTACATGTATGGTTTGATCAGGCTCTTGCATCTTGAAATTATTAATGGTTTACATGATGCAACATATTTCTTAGTATATTAAGGGTTTATGGTAAGTGGCATGGTAGTGTGAATTTATCATGCAAAATCAGTCTTCATAAGTCATTGGACATTAACTTGGCATTGGCACATCTTATCACAATGGACACTTTAAGATGACAAGTTTGGCTTTAATGAATTTAGTTATGGTATTTGGTATGGGAGAATGGCATTCAGAATCTTGCATAATATCTTGCTTCTATTTCTTAGGCATTGGAAATTACATTGCATTGGACTTCATCATGGTGGCATTTGACCATGGGCAAGGGCATTCTATTCGATCCTCCATTTGTATTTGTGTTGGGTCATTTGGTTGATTTTTACTTCAAGCCTTAAGGTCGACTGTAGTCATAAAAGGTTAATTATTGTTTATGTCACATTGAATGTGACCTTGCCTTGACTTTGTGGGAACTTCATGTCTTATGTTTTTTCACCCCTTCACATGAAATATTGTTGGTATTATTGTGTCGGCATTACTCATTGTCTAAAATAATCAAATGCCATAATGGTTGTCGGCATGCAACCCTTGGATAAGCCTGTAGACTTGACATGGAATAATGAGTTTGTTTAATCATTGTCCTTTTTCAGACTCCAAATGTTATCCATTTCTACAAAGGAACTCGTTTTGTTTGATATGGAAGGTTAGGGCAAAACGTTTTTTTCTGTTTCACATTTTTTTTGACACCCCCATT